>OZ005649.1:308218517-308818517 GCA_963930645.1 Salticus scenicus
TATGAATCCCGTATTTTTATAAAGGCCGCTTTTACTAAATTACAACATTCTGCCTTGAACGAGGCTAAAGCTCTTCCTCCGGAATACATAATATTGTTCTGATATATTATGAATTATTTTGTAAATGTTGTGCTATGCATGTTGACACTCAGGAGGGCCGAAATTTCTGTCTTGTATTTTAAGTTTTTTAATTAAAATGTATTTTTTAAAGTTTTAAAATTTTAGTATTCTTTATCTCATTTTAAATGTTGCTTTGGTTTTTAATATGTTAATGAGACGTATGGATTATGTTTAATTTTCATGGTTAGTTTGTTGCAAAAAGAAAAGAATGTCTTGGTCTTAAAATTGCGCAAATGGCCCAAAACAAGATTTATCCAAAGAGGTTTTTCTGATGAAAATGCAGACATTCATGTGTTAATGACGATTTTGTTGTAGTGAAATTTACAGGGGTATAAAAATAAATCACTCTGTTGAAAAAATCGAGAAAAACATTTTTTATTTCCGAATTTTAAATTAACTTTTTGAAAAGAAACAGGTCATATGTTTATGAGTCTATAAAACACATTGTTGATAAAGAGGATGGTGTTTAAAAATTGCAATAACCTACAGTCGGTAGCAAAATTATTGAAACGCTACCAATAGTTCCTATTTAAAAGGTGGGCACCTACCTAATATTGATTTGTTAAGTAAGTATTTAGCGAGTCATGATCTTAGACTTTATGTTGTTTATGCAAAAGTAAGTTGAGGATAAAAACTGGAAATCAAACTACAAAATAAATGGGAAAAATGTGAATGTGTTCTTCAATAATTTGCTACCGACTTTACTATGCTAGGTGAAACCCTCTGAACGACAACGGTTTTGACATTTATGTTTGACTTTTCATGTCACTAAAATAATCCCCCTTTTTTTAATTTCAAAGTAGGCTTAATCAAGGTATTTTTATTTATAGTAGATGTAGTACATCTTTAAATATTTCATTTCTTATGAAATTCAAGATATATTTTATATTTTGAAAAGTCGTTTAAAGGTTTTTTTTTTTTTCTTTTTCAGTATCAAATCTTCTTTCATGGAGAATCAGGTGCCCCTATAATTAAGGGGCTGCATTTCTTTCCACCCATTGTTGAATATATATATATATACACATATATATATATATAATTTAAGAATCTATATTTAAAAAATCCGACTTTTGTCTGTAAATTTGTCAGAATCAAAACATTTTGCGATTCTTCATGTTCCACACACTATGAAAGCCGAAAATGACTTCAAAAAATTTTGTCTGTGTGTGTGTATCATCGTGCCTGTGTGTCTGTAACGCTATATTCGTCCGGGTATCACGTGAGAATGACTGGACGAAATTCAACGGCACTTTGCAGCAATTTAGGTCTTTATCCAACTTAAAATTATATGTATCAACTTTTTGAAATTCCTCCCCGTTCGAAAGTCAAAAACCGTTTGTAAGAATAAGACGACTCCAAATTACTTCACAGCAAAGAAATTACACATGGGGAGACTAGACATGAATACAAATGAAACATTATGTGCGATTTAAGAATTTTCGATTTTTAAAAGGAGGGAGGGGAGAAATCTATTTTTTGGCGAGAAATTTCGCAAATTCCGGATTTTGGAGTAGAACTTTACGAAAAATGGAACAAAGATGTTGAAAAAAGCTATGCGACTTCCTTAATATATTTCCAAAAACACACTTTTAATTTTTTTGTCATCTGCGCTTATTTTTGTGGGCGGCGGGGGTTACGAAGGGTTAAAATCGAAACACCCCTTTTAGCGCTAAATTTGTCCTGCGACATCTATGGGAGCTGCGGTAACGAATTTCGGCACTTGGATTGTTTATATGTATCCGACCACTAAGGTAACGGGATTTATCGAAATTTCCCCGTAAAGCAAAAACGCATTTGTAAACATAATTCGGCTCCAAATTACTTCACAGTGAAGAAATTGCACATTGCGAGACTACGCATGAGTACAAATAAAACATTATCTGCGATTTAGAAAATTTCGATTTTTAAGGGGAGGGAGGGGAGAAATAAATTTTTGGCTGAAAATTTTGCAAATTCCGAATTTTTTTAGTAGAATACTCTACCAAAAACGGAACAAGGATGTTGAAAACAGCCATGCGTCTTCTTTAGGATATTTTCAAAACACGTTTCTGATTTTTTGTGATCCTGTTTTTTTTGGGGGAGGGGGGAAGGGGTATGTGTTACAAAGGGCAAATTCGAGACGCCCCTTTTAGCGCTAAATTTGTCCTGGGAAGTTTATGAAAGCTGCGATCACAAAGTCTGGTGTTTGGATTATTTATAAGTATCCGACACTTATTGTAACGGGATTTTACGATTTTCCCCCCCTTACACCCCCGCCCCCGGGGCTCGAGGGAAATAAATACGTGGAAAATCACGTTTTCTCGTTTGAATGCGCTTTAAATTTTCTTAGAATGGTGAATTTTAGTGTGTGGATGTTAATTAAACGTACGCATTACGTACTATGGTAGGATTTCGCAAAACGTCGAACTTACCCGCTGGGGAAGGGGAAGTAAGAAGCTACCGAAGTTTCTGCGGAAGGCAATGTGGACCCAGACTCCTCATGTTGAGAGCGGGAAAAACCTCTACGGAACATACCGAGAACACCTTTAACCTAGGTTATTAATATTGATATGGGATTTTGATAACTGATTTAAGTTTAGTGCCCAGCGAAGCGGGAAAATCCTGCTAGTTCATATATAAAAATAAAATAAATGTTATATCAAAGAACACTTATATTGATTCGAAACCTTTAAAAAATAACCATATTTTTAATTAACGGACTTCAAAAAAGAAGGAAGGTATTCAAACCGTATGTTTTTTTTATGTTTGTTAGCACATAACTTCTGAACGGATGCTCCGATTTTGACACTTTTTGTTTTGTTGAAAAGGTCTTCGTCTACAATAGGTCCCATTGTAATATCTTTACAATCTAACGAAAATACAGGGTGCCCAAAAAATCAGTTCCAACTCTTTTAACTGTTAAACGGCTGCAGCTATAGCGTTAAAAATGGTATGTAATTATAGCAAAGTGGCCATGCAGTACAAGGTTAAACCGCTTGCAGCACCACCTGGTGGAAAATAGCGGAGTTAGTGTTGCTATCTAAAAATCAGTTCTAGAGAAAAAAGTGAATTACAAAGTTGAAAAGTATCATCGATTTAGTACAAAAAGATAGTTTAGACATTCATGCTAGCGTTCCTATCTCGAAAACGGTTCAAGACAGGGGGGGGGGGGAAAGGGAATTATAAAATTGCAGGGCATCATCGATTTAGTACGAAAAGATAGTTTAGACATCGATGCTAAAAATACAATGCTAAAAACGTGCATTTGTTTGTTTGCAATTTCTTACACTATGCACACTTGAGCTACATTGCACACATTGTAGCGTAGCTGGTGAGACATACGTTATATAGTTCAAAATACGGTTACTTGATACTTTTTGTTTTGTTGTAAAGATCTTGGTCTGAAGTAGGTCCCATTGTAATATCTTTACAATCTAAAGAAAATAAAACGCCATCTGGTTATAAACAGCGGAATCAGCGCTCCGATCTCAAAAACGGTTCAAGAGAGGTTAATTACGAAGTTTTAGAGCATCATCGATTTACTACGAAAAGACAGTTTTTATACATTATTGCTAAAAATAGAACGCTTAAAACGTGCAGTTGTTTCTTCGCAATTTCCTACACTGTGCACACTTGAACTACGTTGCACACTTTGCAGCGTAGCGGATGACACGTATACTCTGTGGTTCAAAGTACTGTTACTGTAAGCGGTCACATCGATTAGCGCAAAGTCATTTTCAACCAACTTCAGAAAAGAGGGTGTTCTTAATTCGAGCTATGTGTTGTTGTTGGTGTTTGTAAGCTTGTAACTTCGTAAG
Organism: Salticus scenicus; assembly: GCA_963930645.1. NCBI lineage: Eukaryota > Metazoa > Arthropoda > Arachnida > Araneae > Salticidae > Salticus > Salticus scenicus. The sequence continues at coordinate 308,222,435 of OZ005649.1, forward strand.
AGATGCTCTAATTAACCGACTTCAAATAGGAGGTGGTTCTCAATTCACACTGTATGTTTTTAAAAAAATTTTTTTTTTGTTAGCTCATAACTTCTGAACAGATAATCCGATTTTGGTACTTTTTGTTTTATTGTAAAGGTCTTGGTCTGAAATAGGTCCCATTGCAATATATTTACGATCAAAAGAAAGTACAGGGTGCCCAAAACAGTCAGTCCGGACCTTTTTAACTGCTGAACAGCTGTAGCTATAGTCATAAAAGTGGTATGTAGATATAGTAAAGTGGATATGTGCTGCGTGCTTACAGCGCCTACAGCGCCACCTGGTGGGAAACAGTGGAGTTAGCTTCTTATCTCGGAAACAGTTCAAGACAGGGGAAAAAAGTGAATTATAAAATTGCAGAGCAAAATCGATTTAGTACGAAAAGATAGTTTAGACGTTAATGCTAAAAACAGAACGCTTAAAACGTGCATTTGTTTGTTCACAATCTCCTATTTTGTGCACACTTGAACGACATTGCATATGTTGTAGCGTAGCGGGTGACATTTATGCTATGTAAAATTCAAAGTATGGTTATTGTAAGCGGTCATATCGATTAACGCATAGACGTTTTAAACCGACTTCATAAAGGAAGAGGTTCTATATACAAACCATGTTTCTCATTGTTGTTGTTGTTGTTAAAATTTGTTAACTTAAACTTCGTAAGAGATGACTTAATTTTAATACTTTTTTTGTTGTCGTAATGATCTTGGCCTGAAATTGGCTTCAATATGGTTTCATTAAGATATAAACAAATTGCAGGATACTCAGAAAAGTCTGTTCTCACTTTAACTACTGAACGCATGCAGCTACACTAGTAAAAGCAGTATGTAAGTATCGATGCTGAAACTTCTGTCCGTCAGCTGCAATGCATATTTTGCTCTCTGTTTGAACTTTACGCTGCGCAATTTTCAGCGCAGCGAATGACACGTATTCACTGTAAAGTTCAATATATACGCCTAACAGAATTTTGGTTACGAATACAGCGTATCCGTTTTTTACATTTCTAAAGACTTTTTAACTTAACGTATGTTTATTCAATAGATAGTTTTTTGCTCATATCCGATAAAGACAAGAAAAGTGACACAACTTAAAAATGCAGCATTTGAGAAAAATCAATTTAAAAATAACTTGACTAGAATAAAACTGGCACAACTGTTTCTCGAGTGGGTAACTTTCTAGATGGATAAGTAACACTTTTGTTCACATTGGGTGCATTTCCTGTATTTTTCAGTGACGATCATATACATAATCTATTTTTTGAGTTATGTCCCTTTTCTTGGAAGTTGTGATTTGTGAAACTGACGTCGAAAGTCTTTTGATGTTCTGCTATATGAATAAGTTTTCATTGAAAAGAGAAAAATAAAAACTTTTTGTAAAAAAATAGGACCGACTCCAAAAAGCAACTACTATTCAAACAAACAAACAAAAAAAAATGTATGAAATGAAACTAAATTGCGCCTAAAAGTATAAAATAATTTCCTTCGCCAAACAACCTATAACACTGCAATTAATTATAACTTTTGAAGTCGGCACAAAATTAAATAAAAATTGATACTTTTATTCAATACAAATATGAAATCCTATTCAAAATACACATCTCACATTGTCACCTGCAAAACGCAGCCGAGAACTATTTTGATTCAAGAAAACAAATAAGATTTCGTGAGCAGCAAAAGTTGGCGAAGATTCTGGTATCTGACGTCCTTGGTGCAAGAAAAATCGCAAAATTATCTGGCAAACATATTTAATTTCTTTGGGATATCATTGATTAATTTGATAAGGTACATTAAGAGAGTAATCAGGAATATGAAACAATACTTCGTACAAAATATATTACGAAAATATACATCTTGCGTGTATATTTTTGCAAGACGTTTTGAACACCAAATCCAAAAGCCACCAAGAATTATAGTTATCAAAGTTATATCAAATTTGCAAAGAAAACTCTAACTTCGTAGAAACATAAATATCGCATTGTGAAGAATGTTCACTGTTCTGTGTAGATGCTACCAATGGGCCAATTGTATACAGTGATAAAATAATAAAGAAAACATGAAAATGGATCATTCGAGACAACAGCATTTGTTGCTACCGATCTAAAAACAAAAAATTAAAAACTAATTAAATTTTATTTAAGTTTGCGCCGACTTCAAAAGTTATGATTAATTGCAGTGTTATAGGTTGTTTGGCGAAGGAAATTATTTTATACTTTTAGGCGCAATTAAGTTTCATTTCATACAATTTTTTTTTTTTTTTTTTTTTTTTTTTTTGTTTATTTGTTTGAATAGTAGTTGCTCTTTGGAGTCGGTACTATTTTTTTACAAAAAGATTTTAAATCAAGATAAAAATATATAAATATAAAAAGGGATCAAATCTCCTTAGTCTCCCCTTTAAAAATAAAATTAATTTAAAAATTGACGGTTAACTTCTCACAAGCCGTCTTTTTAATGTACATAATGAAATATTTTCCTGAATAAATTACTTTCTTTTTTTATTAATTTTCTGCTGTGCTGAACAGATGCTTTTTAGTTTTAGAAAACAGCCTTCTAAGACAAAGATTTTAAAAATTCCCATAACTATATTTTAATGAGATGAACATTGTTGTTTAGAATCCCCTTTATTAAGTAAAACTGTTGCTTTTTTCAAAAATTTATTTAGTGTGAATTTTTTTTCAGTTTATGAAAAACGCTTAAAGTAATTTATATAAAAATAAGTTTAGTGTTACTTTGAATACAGTATATGTTGAACTGATTACTAGCATTAATCATATTTATGTTTTACAAAATATTCTTTCTATAGTTAATCGTATGCTGTTTTTTTTTTTTTTTTTTTTTTTAGGACTGAGGGCCTATTAGTCTCAATCTGGGATTTTTGCGTTGTCGATTTCGATAGTTGGACATTTGTCGAAATCTAAAATTTATCGAAAATATAATTGAATAATTTGAAAGCGATGTTATAATTTGAAAAAAGAAAAAAAAAATAATAGTCCTCTGTCCTAAACTAAATTCTGCTTTTGCCAGAATTTCATCAAAATCTTTTTATTATTATTATTATTATTGAAAGAAAAAGAAAAGAAAATTAATAATAATCAGTATCGTTACAAGCGATATCGAAAAAGTTTTTTTTTAATAATTTTGAATTAGGAAATAAAAAGTGTGCGTGAAATAATATGAAATAAAAATAAGTAAAAAAATGAATTTAATGATTTATTGTTTTTGTTTTTCGGGGGCTGCTCGTGCATATGAAAAATGCGTATTAAAACGAGTCGAAGAAGGAAGCGAAATAAGTATTGAGTTATATTACGATAAATACGATATAGAATATGATACGATATATTAGACCTATCGTCCAGGGTTAGTAAGCATTTTCGTTGAAAGAAATAGTTTGTTCGTTCGGTGCAACTTGTACATTAGTCCCGTGAGGTACAACTTTCACATTAGTCCCTTGAGGTACAACTTTCACTTTTGTCCCGTCAGGTACAACTTGCACATTAGTCCCCTTTAAATATAGTGACCAGCGAAGCTGGCAAAGCATTCGTTGATTCACTACCTCAATTGATTTTTTTTTTTTTTTTTTTTTTTTTTTTTTTTACCAGAAAGTCTCTGGTACAGCTATTACTGAATTTAACTATATTTCAGATATTGGGAAGGGAGGGAGGGGGTAGAGATTAATGATAGAAGTGGGTAGAAGAGGCACTAGCTATTGATAAAGCTCTTATAAAATATTTAATACTTTAATATCAGTACTTGAAGGCTTTGTATCTACATTAAGCATAAAATTATTTCATATCTTTGAATTATATTCAAAGATATGAAATAATATAATAATATATTATAATAATAAATATAATAATATAAATCCTTCTGCACAAGACCCGAATATGGAGGCCCTGTGAAGACCCGAATATGGAATAAAATATAATAAAATAAAACACAATACTGACCTACCACAGTAGTTTCTAAATACACAAACTCTAGGTAAAAAATATGTCATCCGAAATGCTTAAATTTTATTAATTTTCTTGGCTATAAAATGAATGCAACGACATTGTTATTATTACTATTTTTTTTTCATACATAAGGATAATATCATGTTCACACCATAATAAAATAAACTTCACTCTAATTGATATTTTATAAGAAAATGAATGTAGTAGATATATGTGAGAATATCTTGAACTGTAAATAATGCATTACTTTATCATTCAGTATCAGTTCGTACAAAAATCATAAAAAAAATAATTATACAGACCCGACATTATTTCATTATTTAAAACATGAAAATCTGACATTGACAGATTTTAATTTAGTGCCAGAGGCCTACTGCTAAACTTGTTAATATCGACAAATTCTTCTTTAGTTAATTCGTGACGATCTAAATTCCATGATAAAGTTTTCATTAAATCAAACCAATGTGTTTCAGCTGCAGATATTGTAACAAATAACGTTGGAAGTCCAAACTGTCTTATAGCCGCAAAACAACGTTTTTTCTCTTTTTCCCAATGAGGGGGAGGTGTGCCTTGGGGGGGACTCATGTCAAAGGTGTGCCTTGGGGGGGGACTCATGTCAAAGTTGTACCTTGGGGGGGACTCATGTCAAAGTTGGGCCTTGGGGGGACTCATGTCAAAGTTGGGCCTGGGGGGGGGCACTCATGTCAAAGTTGGGCCTTGGGGGGACTCATGTCAAAGGGGTGCCTTGGGGGGGGACTCATGTCAAAGTTGTACCTTGGGGGGGACTCATGTCAAAGTTGGGCCTTGGGGAGACTCATGTCAAAGTTGGGCCTGGGGGGGGACTCATGTCAAAGTTGGGCCTTGGGGGGACTCATGTCAAAGTTGTACCTTGGGGGGGACTCATGTCAAAGTTGGGCCTGGGGGGGGGACTCATGTCAAAGTTGTGCCTTGGGGGGACTTCATTGAATAAATCCCCATTCAATAAACCGACTGAAATAGGCCCTTAGCACTATTAAGAGTGTATTATAAAAATTCGACAACGCTGTACCGACTGAAATAGGGGTACCTTGGGGGGGACTCATGTCAAAGTTGGGCCTTGGGGGGACTTCATTCAATAAATCCCCATTCAATAAACCGACTGAAATAGGCCTCTAGCACTAATTAAGAGTGACCTATAAAAATTCGACAACTGTACCGACTGAAATAGGCCTCTAGCACTAAAAAAAAAAAAAAAAAATTGAAGTAAAACTCTTGCAGAATAAACCATTTTGAAAATAAAATTATTTTAAATCAATAAATACTTTACTAATAAATTTTTCACAAAATAATGATTGCAATAAATATGGGAGAATCATTTTGTACAAAACACATTAGAAACTTTGTAGAAAAGTGAACTCATGCAGAATAAATCACTTTGAAAAATCAAATCTTTCCTGATGAATATACAGTTCCCTTAGAATTATGACATCTCTGAAACCATTGTTTTCAGTTTGATGGTTGAAATTTAACATCTCTTGTACCTTAAAGCTATTATTAGACATAAGCAAAAAGGAAATTTAATCTTTTTAGTGCGGCGGGTAGTAAGTACTATTTCTTTCAGACAGCGTCGCAACCAATTTTTATTTATCACGGTGAACGAACATGTAAACACTTTCCTTTTCATCTAAATATATAAAGCTGAAAGTTTGTCGCTGTACCTGTCTGGATTTTTAATCCAGATTATTAGATTTCATCAAAAGTTTATACACTTATTAATCCAGTAAAAATCGAGCTAACGTTGTTTTTTTAGTTCAATCGGATAATTGGTTCAAAAGATATTGAATAAAAGCCCAATTTTAATTTAAAAATTATAAAAAGAAAAAAGAAATTGATACCAAAAATGAATATATATATATTTATGCCAAAAAAATGAATATGCAAACAACTTAAAAAATAAATAAATAAATAAAAATAAATAAATAATGTAAACTTGCGAAAAATCTTACTAAAGAAATGAAACTACTTTAGTATAGAAGCCCTTGGCAAAATTTTAAATTTGGCACCGAAGTAGATTGGACATTTTCGCCAGGATCTCTATTTATGTAATTTTGATAGCCATTCTGATTCATCGCCAAATTGGCAACAAAAATTTAAAAACCATCAAGAGGTTCCTGTACTAAAGCTAGATCAAAGCAATTTTAAGAAATGAACACAGAGACGGATGCTAGTGAATGAAATACAGTTCCTACATGCCTTTATATGGAAGAATAGATTAAAGTATGCCCTGCTGTACTAAATTAAATTATGTTCTGTGCGGAATTTTATATCTATTACTTAAAATACAAACAAACACACACACACGAAATAAATAAATAAATAAATAAATAAAGCTTTAGGGTTTTAGTGTAAGTACATATAGATTCAGAATGTCTGTTTATTTATTTATTTTTTCCATTATACTTTCTTTTGCAGACAATATTTTTTACATTTATCTATAGCATTCAACATCTAATTTCGACCTTAATCCTTTCAATTTTGTGCGCCGCTGATTTCTATACACGTGCTGAATGCATAGCTATATAAAAATACAGTATGGAGCATACGTCTTCTGCCTTCGGTTTTAAAAATCATGGAATGTCTGGTATATAGGGTCGTAGCTGTACTGTAACGTGACTGGTGTTCGATGTTTTTGCACGATTTTTGAGTCCTGTCGTCTCCATAGATATAGTAATAAGACATAGATTGATCAGCGAGGGCGAAAAAGTGATGCCTTTTTTACTCGGGGAAAGACTGCCATTTTACTCTATTCTGGATGTCTTTCCCCGAGTGAATATACACGGGAATACACACAGATAATTTAGCAAATAAAATTTATGAGTAATTTATGTACTAAAGATGAATGAAAAAACTCCAGATATTCATTTTTCTTTCTCTCTTTCCTTCTTCTTCTTTTTCTTTCTCTCTTTCCTTCTTCTTCTTTTTCTTCTTTTTTTTTTTTTTTTTTTGTGTGTGTGTGTGTTTTTGTATGGAATAACGACAATTAATGAAATTTATAGTTTCCCTCTACTATTTCTGTCTGTTTAGGAGTTTTTGGGTCGAAAAAACGATTGGACGAGTTACCCCTTTAACTGCCAATCGCAATATAAAGTAGAAATTTATGTTTACTCGGAAATGGTTATAACGATATTAATAAAAGTTTGGGATAAGTGCTTTTTAGAGACCTAAAACAATTGTACATCCTTAGCTTCAAGAAAATTAGTGTTAACCCTTTAACTGCCAATCGCAACATGTAGTAGAAATTGAGTTTACTCAGAAATGGATATAACGATTTTGATTAAAGTTTAAAACGGTATGAGCGAATTTTTTTTGTAATTTTTATTTATTTATTTATTTATTTATTTATTTATTTTTTGCAAAGTGGAAGAAGACGTCCTCAAATGCAAGTTTTTCTCAGTTTCAAATTCCTGAATATGCAAATTTTGAGTTTGACGGCAAAAACGACACTTTAGTGGCAGCAAATAAATTTTGGCTGTCAACTTAATGAAAGATAAAGGGAAAAGAATGATCGACTTTTCAGTAAGTATGTCGTTTAGATGAATGCGATGTCTCAACGTAGTTATTTAAGCGATTCAGAATCTTAGAGAGTTGTTGGTGGGGTAGGGGGGGGGAGGCAAACACAAACCAATGTAGCCAAAGCCATTAAAGTTTCACAGAGTGTGATTTCCAGGATCTAGAACCGTTCTTTGGAGTCTGGAAATGCAGGACAAAGACCAAGACAAGATCGTAGACGTGAAATTTCAAATTATCTAAAGAGTCATACACTGTAAAAAAATGCTACAGTAAAATTACGGGCAAAGCCCGGCAGCAGAGATTCCAGTCAAAGCCCGTAAAAATACATTTAGACGATGAATGATGTATCGCCAGTAATTTTACGTTGTGATGAAAGAAAAAACAAACCTGCAAAAAAAGTAGCATTAACCGTAAAATAAAAAGTTAAAGTTTGAGTTTCTCGAATGCTTTAAAACAGTTTCTTGCAGTTATTACACATGCGTGCAGGGAGAAATCCACAACACTACCTCTCCTGATTCAGAATCCTTTTTGCACTGAAGACGGTACGCTATAGGCTACCGAAACAGCTGTATGCATTTCCAATATTTTTCTTTGGCGTTTCTGACATAGTAGTTTATTCGGGTTTTAATATTCCAACTCCAAGTCTCCTGTTATTACTGAACTATAATTCTTTGAACCTTGTTTAAGTGTGGGACACAATTTCCAACACTGTTGTACTGTTACAACTTCATTTGTGAGGTAAAACAGAAATGGTGACGCACAATATTTTTAATCCTGCAATAATTTTATGCATGAAAAACAAAATTTAATTAAAATTTTTTTACATTATCATTCCTACATTACATTTACATTATCATTATCATTTTTAAATGATCATTTAACAGGCGTTTTAGTGTGTCAAGTCCTGCAAACATCGATGAATTAAAACAGATCATAACTGAAGAAATCTGGTCAATAACACCAAGAATGCTGCGAAGTGTGACAAAAAACTGGTTCGACGTATGCATGTTTGCATTCAAAATGGTGGCGAACATTTTCAACATTTCCTGTGGGGAATGGTAATGTAAAAAAAAAAAAAAAAAAAAAAAAAAAAAAAATGAATTAAATTATGTTTTTCAAAAATAAAATTATTACAGGATTAAAAATGTTGTGCGTCTCCATATCTGTTTTATCTCAGAAATAAAGTTGTAACAGTCCAACAGTGTTAGAAATTGTCTCACAAACTTGAACAAGGTTCAAACAATCATACTTCGATGTTAGATTAGTTGCCACATCCGTCAGATTTAATGATTATAAGAAAACACCACGGGTACTCTTTTAAACTGATCACCCTGTATATTGGAGAAATTTTTTTCAATAAAGTGGAGCGAAATAAAGGTTGGGCTAAAAATATTCCGGAATAAATTAAAATATTTGCATCTATGAAGTAGGAATATTATTTATATGATGCTTTGAATTTATTTAAAAAATAATAATGCATTGTGAAACTTTTGCTTTACTTTGCAGTTTACAACAAATATGCTCATAACATTTTGGTTATGACATGAGAATGAACTCATTAATCTTATTAACTCGTTTCGGAAATAGATGAAAATTAATTTCAGAATTCTCTTGGAATGGATTAATATACAGCAGCCCTTTTATACGCGAGAGAAAGTAACAAAGTGACAGAAAGTAACAAAACAGAAATGTAATTATATAAATGCAGTTATTTGGATCAAATCAACTCGAAATAGGCATAGTTTATACATCTCTCTCACATTTTCATACACTTACGAACAGTGGTGATTAGAAAAACGTTACAATTAAAAATTATTGGTGATTATTGAATAAAATTTCCGCCAGATCTGGCAACACTGCTTACGAACTGCCAAAAATATGAAAATGCTAATATTAAAACGTTGAGCGCCATGCAAATTCTTCCCCGATAGGCCACGCCCGCTGCCAAGAAGCGCGTCATGTTTACCGTGTTTCAATAAAATCCACTAAAATACTGTAAATAAATAAAACTTAAGTAAATTTTAAATACATTTTCAATAATTACTTAAAACAATGTAAATTTTTTAGTTTTATATCATATTTTACACTGTCAGCCACCGGTGGTTGACGCGGCCTAAACGGAAAGTTCAGCGTCAGCCACCGATGGCTGACATGGCACTAAACGTATTAAATACATGTGAAGATTTTAATAATTGACTTCTTGAAAACTTATTGAATTCAAATTTCGTTTTTAAATGCGTTAAAATGAAACAAACCAAATATATTTCCTGCTATTTTTTTTATTACTATTTAAAACATATTTTTAATTTGAAAATTGCTAATAAACTCATATGCCAAAATAAATAATAAAATAAAATAAATAAATAAATAAATAAAAGGGAAAATGAAATTAATATGATCCCTATGTTCAGTTTTGAACGAATAGGATAAGCACTATCAGAAACATAGGTTTTCAAAAATTTCCGTTTATTTCTATCGTTATTTTTCCAGTTATAGCGATATTTTTTTTTTTTTTCCAAATTCGTATTAGAGCGCTGTCTAGTGTTATCATTTGTTTCACCTATGGCCTTTTGTCAAAAATAATTAAAAAACATTCTTCTGGAAAGTTTTATACTTTCTATTTTTTCGTTCATTTTTGCGTTTCAAATTTCAGTAATGTAACTTTTATTGTTTTTTAAGGAACATTCTTCTTTTTATTGTACAAATTGACTTAATTTGAAAAGATTAAGGCATTGCCGGCAGGAAATTTTGATCGTAGTCCGCGCCCTCGAACACCGTCTTTAGACATTTCTTTAAAACAATACTTCACTTTAATAAATAATTTGCGTATTGCTGTTTGCCCTGTATACGAAGTTGGCATGTATAAATGCCAATAGAATTTATCACTTTGATTGTTGAGGATATAATTTAAATAATTTAATCACGAACACGTAAAATTATTTTGTTAATTAATGTTTTAGAGGAACGAGACTTGGAGTATGTCAAGGCTAACTATAAAATTATATCAAACAACAATATACTAGCATTTTTTTCTTATCCCTTTAGCTATGTGTACTATATACAACCAGAACGCTAAAAAGATTAAATATCGACCTTCAATTTTTGAATGCGAAAGGCATGGTATGATAATTTACCACGCCTACAATTTATGATCTATTAATAATTTCATAATAAATGTAGTGTCAGTCCATAGCCTACTAAACTAGATGCTTGTCGTGTGGCTCGAAAACTTGGTAACAGTTCAAGCGGTAAACAGTGCCACCTAGTACAGTTTGTGTGATTTTTTTATTCTTTTTTTTTTCCACCAAATTTTTTTTAAAGTGGGATATGATATATATAAAAGGCAAATACAATCGAAGAAACGTCGATTATATATATCATTTATCACTTCTTAAAATTATTGGTGACAGTTGAATAAAAAAGTCGCGCAATCTGTACCAGGTCACGCTGTCTACCACTTCCCCTGTTGCTAAGTTTCCGAGCCGCGCGACAGGCATCTAGTTTAGGAGGCTATGGTCAGTCACACTCAAGCATATTTCATCTTCCACAATTTTCTAACAATAACTACTATTATTTTTTATCACAAAAATCTGCTGTAATATCTACTGAGATGTAATATTTTATAACAATAACAAGGTGAAAAGACGGGATTAAAATAGGAAAACAGGCAGACCTGAAAATAGTATGAATCGTCAGTTAAGACCGCCGTTGTTAAAGCGTTGAATATTAAATACATTTTCAATTTTTTACCGATTTAATTTTAATTTTACATTTGAACATTCTAAGGTTCATATCGCAGTTGCTAACATTTTAGTTTAATCAAAATTGCTTTTTCATTAAGATATTTTCAAATTTCCAATTTTTTCTGACGACATAAGATTTTGAGCCCACGATTATTCTCTGAAGGATTAAAAAAAAAGTAATATTTGTTAGTAATAAAATTAAAACAAATATTTTACACTTTTCAAAATTCTGTGAAAAAAAAAAAAAAAAAAAAAAAAAAAAAAAAAAAACTATGGTTTCTATTTCAAAAAATTGAGTATGCGTCACGTGGGACCCTGGTAACCCCGAGATAGGGTCCCCTATGATACCTTCTGTGATAGATAATTTAAATACACAACACTTTTGTAATCAATGTGCTCAGCGAAATTTCTTTTTTATTAAGATTTTTTATTACTGCAACAGAAGACATTTTTTGTAATGTTTATTGTAACATCAGCAAAATAAAAGAACAATATATAATTTAAAAGAGATTTTTTCCACTTAACAGATCCTGCGAAAAAAACAAATTATGGTTTCTATGAAAAATTATGTTTGCGTAACGTCTAAACCCTAGGGCGAACCCTAGGGCCCCATTTAAATCCACAAAACATTTTAAATTAAAGTGTTCAGGAATCTCCTTTCTTTCGATATATTTTGTTGTATCCAGATTTAGGAAGTACTATGTATATATTATTAACTTTTATTCTATGAAAATCTTCAGAAATATTTTGAAATTATTCAAGAGTTATAATAGCAAAATTTAGCATTCAGATTTAAAATAATAATAATAATAATAATAATAATAATAATTCATGCAAACAATATTGAAATTGTTAAAAATTTCTCTAGTGTTAGAAAAATCTGGATCTTTTCATGTGAATTAAATTATTTATCAGAAGAAATAAATAAATAAATAAATAAAAATTGGGAAATTGCATCTTCTGGGTAAATATTTACTTTCGAGTGTTTGCTAACGGGAAATACATTAAAGACAAATGTTTTTAAATTTTCCTTTAAATAAAATATTTTTTAGCTATTTTTATATTTTCAACAGTATGATTCAAATTTCCTTGAAATGTTTGAAGAATCTGAATTGAGTTTGTGAAAAGAAAAAAGAATTTTCTTTTAAGATTTTTATTTGATAGAATTGAAAGTTCTTTAGGTTTTCTTACACTTGCTAACGATTTGGAAATGAGACTTGAATGGATTTTTTCAAACGAATTCCTTTTCATAAAATTATTTAAAATTTTTCTATGGCATTTTATTTAATGAAACGTCAAGAGACACTTTATTTTTAAACTTACCAGATTTATTTCCTGAAAATAACTTCAAAAGGTTTTACTACTACTATTATAATTATATATATTAATATTATTTACATCGAGAATAGTTATCTTAGAGATATCTTATGGCTTGTTTGGACATAAAAATCGAACTTACTTTAAATTAAAAAATAAACAAATAAACGTATAATTTGGTAAATTATTATTATTATTTTAAATAAAACTTTAATTAATAAAAAATATAATAAATAATCTGCTGTGTCACTCACCCGACTTTCTTTTACTCTGAAATTTAATACTATAAATACAGGTTGGATATAAAGAGGTAAGATAACGAGTACTGTTATGTAAACCTATGTTAAAACAATTCGAATTAGACTTCAGAAGAGTTTTACATGATAATTAGTTCCATGTGAGGGGCCTACCACCCCCCTCAAACCCCCCGTTTTATTATTGCACCTACATTTATATAGAATTTAAATCTGTTATTTAAATTAAAAGTTCACTTAAAATTATTCAGACAACTTTCACACGCAACATTCCTTAAAACTTATCAGTCTTGATCAAACGTTTCTAGCAACAAATTTATATTAACTTGAAAATACATTTCTTAGATCTCCTGAAATTATTCCATTTTAAGTTACTCTAAGAGACCCGGACAAAGATCAAACGTTAGAAAACTTGACTTTCGTAGTCAGGAAGCCTCAAAACGTGTAAATATACAAAAAAAAAAAAAAAAAGCGATGAATATTTAGCTGAAAAACATACATTATTTACCATATACCTATGAGGAATTCATTTCAATTCCTGAGCAGCTTCCTTGGCCATGGTAAAATATTATATTAAAGCACTTCCACTAACAATAAAAAAGACTGTTATTGCTTAAATATTTGCAAATCTGTATATCTTTTGAAGATTACGTACAGACCACATGGTTTACCTAAATATAATCTTATAGTAATAACACACGGCAAAACCTGAAATACACTTCCATTAATTCTCAGCTATTGTCGCACAACAATCTAGGTTCTTTTGTGTAGCCCTGTAAATGAACAGTGCATAATTCCCCTACCATATTCTATAAAAAATATATTTTCATTTCATTTGATTTAGTGCAGTCTATAGATGTTAAACTCTACTCACTTGCGATTTCCCCCCTAGACGTAATGTATTTGAATTCTCTTGGGTATCCCTGTACACGAACCATTTGCTTCATCTCAACGAAAAGCTTAGTGTAGTATCCCTATATCATACGCACTTAAAATACCAAGTTTGGACTTTCTGCTATTATTTGTTCTTGAGATATGATGATAACACACAGACACACACACAGACAGACACACATACAGACCAACCGCTAAAAACATGATTTTAAGATTCAGAGGACCTCAAAACATGTAAATATAACAAACACTCACTTTCGAAAATTTTACCCAAAAACAATACTTTCTCTACCTTATTGGTAAAAGAAAGTAAAAATTCATAAAATTAACAATTTGTTTACGAGTTTTAATTTATTATTGATATAACAGATGTCATTTTATTTAAAATCATTCTAAGATCAAATTTACATCACAGAAATAGCATTTTTTTTATATTAAATGCAATAAAGTATTAATTTACACAACTTTCATGACATTAAAAATCTAGAACTTTTTGAGTTGTACGATATCCATTTTCTATTATAACTGCATATTTATAGTCATTCAAAAACCAGTCCATGATTAAACTTCTATTCATCTTAAAAATACAATACTATTTAAGGAAAAAAAAAATCAAATTCTTGTCAATATTAATATCATCATATGTTTTTGAAATGATATAGTAATTTTCCCAATCAAATTATATTTAAACAATTTAAGCGTAAAGATTAGTTTATTTCTTACAGATGTATACATTAATTTCTTCTTCCCTCCTTTCCCCATCCACCGTTAACTTTAAAACAGCACCAGCCATTTTCCTAAACACGTGTTCTCATCTTTCTAAAATTTCAATGGGCAATATGGAAACATCATTTCTAATACACTTCGACGTCAAACAGGAAAAACAGCATACATATCTTAAAAATGCTATGCTACACAGTGAAATGTAAAATACAAAATTTTCGAATGTCGTTAATTTACCAAGGAAAAATAAGTTTCCATCTCCTTGGATTAAGCGAATTAAGCATAAACCATGGTAAAATGTGGAACTTGGTAATGTAATTACCTTACAACTTTGAAAGAGACGAACTAATTTTTGTCTTTATCGACTAATATTTAAAAAGATTTTACTTACATCGAATATTAGGACATTTTCTTACAAATTCGTCATGAAACAGTTATATTTCTGTCTAAAAACCTTTTGTACTGACAATAAAAAAAGACGTCTGATTTATTATGTGTATATTTCTCATAGAATATTTTTTATATTCCATTAAAGTAACAACTTTACATTCTATAAAGCTCTGAGAAAGTGTACAGTGCTTTAAGAAAATCCCGAGTTAAACGTTAATCTTAAATAAAATGGAGTGCTAACTGCTATAAACGTTTCTATCCAGGAAAATAAAGTGTCTTTCCATATCAATAAATTTTAAAGCTAATATCTATTTTGAATTTTTAAAGCATTACATAATATAAATTCTGTATTACTCTTTTATATTAGCAATATAATACAATTTTCACAATTTTCATCGTACAAAAACTGTGCAAAATTTGAAGCTGATTTGCCGTTGGCGACTTTTTAATTCCTGTTGCTGTCTATCCTATGCTTACAAAAATAAATAAAAATAAAGTTGATAAATTCTTTGATATCATTATAAAAGTATTGTCCTATATGTATTTTTTGATCAAATTACTCAAACTGTTGAAAATGTGGCAATAGAAACTGTACTTCAGTGCCTTTAATAAGTATTTCTGATAAGTATTAAAACCAAGTAAAAACTACAACAACTGCAACGCCAAACAGAAAAAATTGAAAATAGACAGCTGCTTAGGTAGCATTTAGCATACCGTCATCATACGATTGCACGCTAAATGCGACCGAAACAGCAATCTGCTTCCCAATGCTATCTGTTTGGCGTTCTAGACGTTGCAGTTTCTACTTGGTTTTAATAATCCAGTGCCAAGCCTCCTTGTAATATTTCTAACAAGCATTATTAATGAGTATATTTGGTTAATAATAAATCTTCTTTAAATATATCGTAAATTGCCGAGTATTAGATAACTTAGAATCATATGGACCAAGTTTTGCATAAAATGAAAAACATAAAAAAAAAAAAAAAAAAAGGTAACTCTGCAAATGATTTACGTTTTGGGGGGCCTTGGGTTTACTAAATCTGAATTTTTAAATTCCTATTAACATTTGTATTGTCCCCTCTCAGTGGTATCTGATGCATGTAAAATTTGTCATGTCTGCAATATCTTCAGTATTGTGTACAAAAGAATACCTTTATGTATTATCGAAGCGAGACATTCTTTCATTTCGTAGAGGATCAAAATTATGATAACATGCGTCCGGACCACCATTAAGGATTGACGCCAGACCCTCGTCAATCACCCACTGAGTAGCTCTAGAGAGACTTCAAACCCACCCAACTCAAACTCAACCTTGAATTTTGTTTTTCTATAATAAATTACAAGCATATATTATGATGAATATAAAATATTACAATACATTTTTCAATTAAAAAGCTGGCCGAAATGCTTACCCTTAATTTTTTTTTTCTTTTTCTTGATTAAAATATATTTAAACAATTCTCTAGATTTTAATACAAAAACTTTATGTGAAATTTCATAAAAATCTTGAATTAATCATGATAAATTTCACCAAAAACAGTTTCACTTTTCTTTTCTTTTTTAAAACAAACTAGTATGTTGTGGCCACCACAAGACTTTCTTCTATATTTACCTATACATATTCAATCAGTAACAACATTAAAAAAAAAAAAAAAAAAAAAAAAAAAAAGTACGATTTTTTTTTTCTAAGTTTTTTTTTTTTTTTTTTTGTTAAAAGTGAAAAAAATCGATAACTTTGTTTTAAATTATCACAGATTTATTGTTCAACCATTCGTTTTAAAGGTATTGACGAGACCTTTCGAAAGATACCCATCTTGAAAATTTATCCCCCCCGGGGGGGTACTTCCCCCCCAGGGGGGGAAGCGATGCCCCCCCATGCAGAAATTTTTTTTCCTAGTTACATACTACTATTATCAATAATTCATATTAATTTTACAATCACAAGTTGAAAACAACTCTAATTATGCACATTTATACGAATTTTTGTCCTATGCTGCCATGTTAAAAATTTAGATAAAATGCTATCACAGCGCCACCTGTTGAGCTATTGATCCCCAAACATAATCAGCACCAGTTTATGTCGGGGACCAACTAAATACCAAGTTTGGTTAAATTTCGTTAAAAAAAAAAAAAAAAAAAAAAAAAATTGCGATATTTTTCTAAGTTTTTTTTTGTTAAAAGTAAAAAAAATCGATAACTTTGGTTTAAATTATCACAGATTCATCGTTCAACCATTCGTTTTAAAGGTATTGACGAGATCTTTCGAAAGATACCCATTTTGAAATTTTGCCCCCCCGGGTGGGAACTTCCCCCCCCGGTGGGGGGGCAACCGATGCCCCCACATGCACAAAAATTTTTTCCTAGTTAACTACTACTATTATCAACCTGATCTTTCGAAAGATACCCAATGTGAAAATTTACCCCCCCTGGGGGGGTATTTTTCCCCTAGGGGGGGGGAAGCGATGCCCCCCCATGCAGAAAATTTTTTTCCTAGTTACATACTACTATTATCAATAATTCATATTAATTTTACAATCACAAGTTTAAAACAACTCTAATTATGCACATTTATACGAATTTTTGTCCTATGCTGCCATGTTAAAAATTTAGATAAAATGCTATCACAGCGCCACCTGTTGAGCTATTGATCCCCAAACATAATCAGCACCAGTTTATGTCGGGGACCAACTAAATACCAAGTTTGGTTAAATTTCGTTAAAAAAAAAAAAAAAAAATATTGCGATATTTTTCTAAGTTTTTTTTTGTTAAAAGTAAAAAAAATCGATAACTTTGGTTTAAATTATCACAGATTCATCGTTCAACCATTCGTTTTAAAGGTATTGACGAGATCTTTCGAAAGATACCCATTTTGAAATTTTGCCCCCCCGGGTGGGAACTTCCCCCCCCGGTGGGGGGGTAACCGATGCCCCCACATGCACAAAAATTTTTTCCTAGTTAACTACTACTATTATCAACCTGATCTTTCGAAAGATACCCAATGTGAAAATTTACCCCCCCTGGGGGGGTATTTTTCCCCTAGGGGGGGGGAAGCGATGCCCCCCCATGCAGAAAATTTTTTCCTAGTTACATACTACTATTATCAATAATTCATATTAATTTTACAATCACAAGTTTAAAACAACTCTAATTATGCACATTTATACGAATTTTTGTCCTATGCTGCCATGTTAAAAATTTAGATAAAATGCTATCACAGCGCCACCTGTTGAGCTATTGATCCCCAAACATAATCAGCACCAGTTTATGTCGGGGACCAACTAAATACCAAGTTTGGTTAAATTTCGTTAAAAAAAAAAAAAAAAAAATATTGCGATATTTTTCTAAGTTTTTTTTTGTTAAAAGTAAAAAAAATCGATAACTTTGGTTTAAATTATCACAGATTTATCGTTCAACCATTCGTTTTAAAGGTATTGACGAGATCTTTCGAAAGATACCCATCTTGAAATTTTGCCCCCCCGGGTGGGACCTTCCCCCCCCGGTGGGGGGGCAACCGATGCCCCCACATGCGCAAAAATTTTTTCCAAGTTAACTATTACTATTATCAACGAGACCTTTCGAAAGATACCCATCTTGAAAATTTACTTCCCCGGGGGGGGATTTTCCCCCCCAGGGGGGAACCGATGCCCCCCCCATGCACAAAATTTTTTTCCTAGCTAACTACTACTATTATCAATAATTCCTATTAATTTTACAATCACAAGTGTAAAATAACTCTCTTTATGCCCATTTATACGGAATTTTGTCCTATGCTGCCATGTTAAAAATTTGCATAAAATGCGATCACAACGCCACCTATTGAGCGAGTGATCCCAAAATCTAATCAGCACCAGTTTATGTCAGGGTGCAACTAAATACCAAGTTTGGTTAAATTTCATTAATTGGTTCGTGAGATACAGCGTCCACAAAAAAATGATACAGACAGACAGACAGACAGACAGACAGACAGACAGACAGACAGACATTTTCTAAAAACTATTAATTCGTGTTCTCCATATCCCAAAACATGTAAATCCATCAAAAAGTGGACTTCGAAAATTTTCGCGAATCCAATACTTTCTCTATATTACATATAGAAGAAAGTAAAAATACGATTTTTTTTTCTAAGTTTTTTTTTTGTTAAAAGTAAAAAAAATCGATAACTTTGTTTTAAATTATCACAGATTTATGGTTCAACCATTCGTTTTAAAGGTATTGACGAGATCTTTCGAATGATACCCATCTTCAAAATTTAACCCCCCTGGGGGGGTACTTCCCCCCCAGGGGGGGAACCGATGCCCCCCCATGCACAATTTTTTTTTCCTAGTTAACTACTACTATTATCAATAATTCATATTAATTTTACAATCACAAGTTTAAAATAACTCTCATTATGCCCATTTATACGGAATTTTGTCCTATAAAATGCGATCACAGCGCCACCTGTTGAGCTATTGATCCCCAAATCTAATGGGCACCAGTTCATGTCAGGGTGCAACTAAATACCAAGTTTGGTTAAATTTCATTCATTGGTTCGTGAGATACAGCGTCCACAAAAAAATGATACAGACAGACAGACAGACAGACAGACAGACAGACACACAGACAGACACACAGACAGACATTTTTTAAAAACTATCAATTCGTGTTCAGGACATCCCAAAACGTGTAGATCCGTCAAAAAACGCAGGTCGAAAATTTTCGCGAATCCAATACTTTCTCTATATTACATATAGAAGAAAGTAAAATTCAAACTTGTTATTTTAGTCTTAGCATACTTTAGAAGCAATTTATCATGGTTTGAAAAATGGCTTATGTCAAAACCAGGCGTCTATTACTTGTTCTTTCTTTCATGGTGCATGAGAAATATTTTATGTTTATTACACATGGCTAAAATCAAATGTATGTTTTGCTCAATATATATATATATTTATATGAAGTGAATTTTTATTAGATTTACTGTAACTTTATCCACATATTGCTTTATAAAAAGAAATAAATTTACTTAGTCTAAGTTGATAACTTTTTAATATTCTTACAATTTTAAAACGAACGAAAATTGTTTTTTAAACTTTCTAACTATATTAAATGATTTTCTATATTTTTTCCATACTTAAATTTATTTAAAGGTAATTAAGAACAGAATAATGTATGGGCATTTAATGGCTTGGTTTACAATATTTTTTTACAGAATATTTAAAGTTAGTAATGAAAAGAAAACACATGGGCAATATTTGATTAAAATATATTATGGGAATTATCAAATTGTTGGAGTAAACATTTAGAATAAAACGATTAGTTAATATCAAAAGAGTCTAATTTAAGTTTAGTTTTAATATATACATATGTCAAAAAGCAAAATATTCCGTTTTTAGAAAAAGACATCACACTATAATTTTATAATAATAAATTTCCAAATATTAAATCGCAGAAAATAAATGTTAAAGCTTTATATTGAAAATTAGTGGTAATCATCTTTATTTAGAGAATGAAATTGCTTTAAGTTGTGTATTTGATAACATAAAAAAAGTCATTATTATCCCATACATTTATTTAATTTTTCTATCAAATTAAAACCGCTATAAATTATCCACAAATAATTTTTAAGATAAAAAAGTAATATTTTTTATGAAAGAAAAAAAAAAGGTACTTAACTAGGTAAGTGTAATAGTACACATTTTAAAAAAGTATCGTTGGAAAAAAAAAAATCTTCTAAAAGTTTTTAATATGTACAAAGTAGCCAGAGTAAAAATCATTCGTGGCCATCGTACAAGTACGCTGTATTTTACAGCAACCGTGAAGTACATTAGTATGTAATATTGCAAAATATGTACTTCGTACTGTCCAATTATAATTTAAATTTGTAAATTTTTTGACTGTCGAAGATTTTTTGTTTTCTTAAGTTTAAAGTATTTTTAACGTTTTTAATATTTTCTTTTATTTACTTTTTAGCAGCATTTTACATGTTAATTTGTATTACATTGTTCTCAGCAGTCAATAGTTTGAATGCCATTTTTTATATGAAACATTCTTTACATTTTTAACACGCTTTTATTAGCTTCACCTGTATGTATGCTTGTATGTATGTTTGCATGTTTGTAACTGCTCTGGGAGCAAACAAAAAGTCTATATTGTAAAAAAAGATTTTTCCTACGTGAACGCTGTGGCTGTGAGGTAAAGCTCCGCGCCACGAACCTAAAGGTCTAGCGTTCGAGCCCACTCAGGGGAGATTTTTTAAAAATGGTTTTTGTTTAATTCTAAATTATTTTAATTAAAGATTTAAATGTATGTAAATATTATGGTGTGTCACTCACACGATTTTTTCTTACCCTGCATTTTAATACTAAGATAGATATTTTGTGCTTTTTAGTTCACATTTCTATAAAAGCGTGTTCTTTAATTTTTTAAAACTATAATATTATTTCTTCAAAAGTAATGATAGAGTCATTACCTGTAAAATTCCAACATGTTTTTTAACAGCTTCTCCAAGGTACAAAGATGTGGCAACAGAGCTTCCAGGCTGTGTAACAAAAAAAGACTGTTTTTCATTCCATTATCGCTCTATGCGACATTCATGCGACATTCATGTCCCCACACAACCAAGTCCAAAAATTCATCTAAAAATTGTTCGGGTATATAATTCTTTACTCCATGTTTAACACGATTTTGATGCAAAACCATTAAATTAAACCAGTCATCACTGTTTTCTTTTGGACGTAGCATTGAAACTTTACCATCAAGAAACATTCTGTGTAAGCGTTCATCTCTAATGGAACCTAACCCATACATGCATATTTTAGTCTTTCCTTTTTGTAGCATCAGAGGTGATATGTTAATATTTTCTAAGTCTACACATTTACCAAAAAATTATTATTTCTACCATACGCAATTAACGAAAATTACAAACAAACAAACAACAACAACAAAAAAAAAAATGCTTTTTAAAATAGTGACTGCTGAGAACCCTGGTAATATAATCCAAAATTTTTTGCTTTTGCCTTTCTAGATACCACTACGGAAATTAAAAATAGAAATTTGTATAAAAATCTTCACTTTCGCAGCTATATTATCTGGTTGCAAACTGTTTTCTTTTTATGTCATTAATACCATTTAATTAGTATAAAGTAATTAACACATTTATCGAGACTCCAGTATAGTTGGTAAAAATGTACTCTTTAGATTAAAGATTTAACAATATGTACAAAAATAAAATCCATTAATATGTAACAATTAGTGGATGTGGGTCCAAGTTAGTTATTGCCGGATGGCACAATTACAAAAATTTGTCTCTAATCCAAAGGTGGGTTTGAAATGTTCACACACGCAGGGGCGTAGTAACTCTCAATGATACACTACTTTTTCATAAATGACCGTGCATTTTCGATTTCAGACATTTATTAAAATATCTCAAAAAGTACTAAACAAATCATCTTGAAACTTCAGGAGTGTAAAATATATACTATATCTCATATACTTCAGTTAAAATTTTGAGCCAAAAAGGAAATGGGGACCAGTAAAAAATTAAAGAAAATGAAAGTATTTGGCATCATCCTGTAAAAAATTATGCTTGAAATTCGATCTGGCTGTAGCATGTGATTTTGGGGCTCTTTATCATTTTCTGTATAAATTTTTAAGTCTCTACTGCATGTAACCCAGCTAAAAAAAAATATTCAAAAAAAAAAAAACTATAAAAAATGAAGAAAAATTACAGATAATCTGAAGGTATTTTAAACAATCCCAGCTTAAAAAAGTCTTAAAAAAAAAAAACTATAAAAATGAAGAAAAACTGCAGATAAACTGAAGGTATTTGAAAAAATAATAAGTTGAGGGGGCAAATGTTTAGGGAGGGGGAGTTACTTTCAAATATTTTGCAGTTCCAAATACCTTCAGTTATTATATTTATAAAACTGAAGCATTTTAGGTAGAAAATACAACTAATTGGCTTTAATCTGACCAAATTTATTGCAAAACGTGTCAACCTGCAGAACCACAAAACCGGCGTATTAATTAAGGACAGGATACCATCTCATAGAATCAAGAAGAAATCTACTATGCACTCAGTTCTCAAGAATGTAATAGCTATAGCTTGTCCTAACAAAATGACTACTTCTACTGCTTCCTTCCCTCCGTTTCATGTGAGGAAAGAGTTGATCATTAATCTGTCCATTGGGGATTCCGTTAAAAAGCAAGATGAGCTTCCATGTCTACTGAAGGCTCTTGCTCTTGAAAAAATAAATCATTTTGGCCCACAATACATTAAGATCTATACCTATGGGCCTAAGGACATCGATGGAAATTCTGGAAACAGTGTAGTTATCGAGTTCAATAATCAGACACAGGAATTAAGTCATACAAACTCTAGAGGTTGTTCAGTAATTAACGGCGAACTTAAAGCAACTGAGATGGCTTTAAATTGTTTAGATCATTCCATGCCAATAAAGACAGTTTTCTTCGTAGATTCCACGTCAGCTCTCCAGGAACTAAAAAGGTGCTATACTAGTTCAAAATCAATATTAAAAGGTATTGCGACCTGCATTGACTCACTCCACAAGGATTCTTCACTGACATTCCAATGGATCCCTTCCCACATCGGATTAGAGAGAAATGAGTTGGTCGATATACTTGCTAAGGCTGCTGCAACTCCCAATGCAGTAATCGACTTTGATCTGTTTCTAATCAAAAGAAGGTATTGAAGTAACAGGGCTTTCATAGTGTGTCTCCCCACTGGTATGTGCCCGATAAGCCCGGGGGCCGCATTGATTTTGGGTCGCTGAGATTTCTCTCGCTTATCACGTCTACGGACAGGACATACGATAACAATTAAATTTATTGGTGGTATGGAAAAAGTGTTTCCAACGTGCACCATCTGCAATGTACATCAAGCGAAGACGTCGATTTTCAGCCCGTAGCGTTTCAGCTCTCAAGTGAAATCGTAGTTTTTCAGCCCGGAAGTAAAATCTATCCCAAATAATAATGGAGCTTAGGTTTGTTTATGGTTCTGGTCGTTTAAAAATGGGCGACTACCAACTACACTCGCTTATTTCTCCCCCACTTTTAAAAAAGTGCCAATTGTCCTCGGACATGCTAACGCCGCCTGCTACCTGAAACCCCCGTTATGAATTTATATTCTTCCGTGTTGTATCACGCACGTATGTACGCTTTGCGCCCACGAAAACAAACAACAACAACAACAACAACAAAAAAAAAAAATCACTGGACACCCCTACCCCGCTGTGTATGAATCTTCGAACGCATGTAACTCCTTTTCGCAGCAATCAGTATCACGCACGTATGTACGCTTCGCGCACATGAAAACAAACAAACAAACAAAACCATCACTGGACAACCGTGCCCAGCTGTACATGAATATGAAAACGCATGCAATTTGTTTTCACAGCAATCAGTATCGGGCACATGACAGCACCCTCCAAATAAATAAATAAATAAATAAATAAATAATAAATAATAAATAATCATAAATATAAATATATAAAAATAAACATATAAATGAATAATAAAATTAAATAAATGGATACCCCTACCTCGATGTGCATGAATCGCAAAAGTGCACGGAATTACGATACTTACGTATTATCCGTAAGTACAATTAATATAAACATTATAAAAATGGAAAAATATATTATAAACAATAATTAATAATAAATTTCCTGTATCATTTATATTTATATTAATGTAAATTCAGCGATCTTTGACGATTATTCGCTGGCATGTGGATAATAGGTAAGTACCTTCTTATAAATTCCTTAATGTAAGATCCACTTTCTTGAAAACAAAAAACTTCCAGCTAGGGCAGTTGGTATGATTCTACCAAAAAACTTTTGGGTTCTTCTTTTTCAGAGCGAAGGAGTGGTAAGACAGAAACTCGCAAGAGAGTAAGTGAAAGGGAGGTTAAGACTAGCGATTGCAGTTGGTACATTTCGAGTGTAGTTGGATAACACCCTGAAACACTACGATTTTTCGTGAGGGCTGAAAAACTACGATTTCATTTGAGGGCTGAAACACTACAGGCTGAAAATCGACGACACCTATCAGATATAGAAAGTGAAAATCAGCATTTTTGGCTTATCTTGATTTTTTTTACTGTCGGAAAGGCAAAAATGTCATTCAAGCAAGAAAAAATTATTCGATGTGCATGAAAAAGATATATTGACTGAATGCCAGTGCCAAAACTGGTTTGCAAAATTTCATTCCGGCAATGGACAACATGACGATCGCATTTGACGTCATGATGACGATTTTCTTTCGGTTAACCTATAGGAGTCTTAATTTAACCCACAAATTATGGGATACAGCCAGTCATAGCACAGTTTTTCCTAACAAACATTTGAAGTTCCGCCTCGTTCTAGCCGTCCATTTTGATGTTGAAGATGCACCACGTTCTGGATGGATAGTTGATGAAGAAAAAATGAAGGCATAGATTGGTGAAAACCACTGAAAAACAACACGTGAGATCATTGAGAGATAAAAATTAATGAATTTGGTCATTCATGATCACGTGAAGTGCCTTAGTTTTAACTTCTAAACTCGACATATGGGATCCACATTTTCAAACAGAAAGCAATTTGCTTCGTCGGATTGACGTCTGTGATTTGCTTCTCAAACGTCACGAAAATGATAAATTTTTAAAGTGAATCATCACTGCTAATGAGAAATGAGTTGCGTTGTTTACAACAATGTGAAACGCAAGAGATCATAGAGTAAAAATGGTGAACCGTCACAAAACACTCCGAAACCTAATATTCATCAAGAAAATATAATGTTGTTTGTTTGGTAAATTTAAAGGATTTTTTTTTGTTTGTTTGTTGTTGTTGTTTCTGCCAGACAATATAACGATCAATTCGGAAGTATAATGTCATCAACTGGACAAACAGAATGCTTCACTCAAACCTAAAATGCCAAAATTGATTAACAGAAAAGGTGCAGTATTCCACCAAGATAATTCAAGACTGCATACAAGTTTAGTAACTCAACAAAACCTTTTACAGCTAGGATAGTATGTACTACCACACTCACAATATTTTCTAGATTTGGCAACTTCCGACTATTAATTATTCCGATCTCTACAAAAATTTTTAGATGGCAAAAATTTCATCAAATAAAGAAGTCAAAAACGTCTTGTATGAGATTTTTGCTAGCAAAGATTAAAAAAAAAATTATGAACGTGTAATCTTGCTACTGCCAGAACGATGGGAAAAAGTATTGGACCAAAAGAGAGAATATATAATTCAACAAAATATTTACACACTACAAGAAAATCGTCTTCATTTTCACGAATAATAATAATAATATTAATAATAAATAAATAAATAAATAAATAAAATAAAATCGAAATTACTTTCCAAACAACCTAATATAAAGAGCTAGCATATTAAACTATTTTTGTATTTTTTCTTAATTATTCAACTGCTTTATGTATATATTCTATTTTTAAAGTACAGCCATCTATCAAACAAATTTGAAATTCACATTTTTCATAAACAAAACTTTTCATAGTAAGTAGTTTTGTAGTACAAACGTACATCAATTAATTAATTACTCTACATCAATTACTTAATTTTATATTAAACTTTAACGTATGTTAAAGATTTTTGGTTCACAATATGTATGCACTGCGTGGATAGAAGTATCTAAACACTTTCGAATTTAGTCATTTTGTCAAATCTCTATAGCAATATTTAAAAATTTCGCTTGGAACTTGAAGAATGCAAAGAACGTTTCATACCTCATATATTTTTGAGAATGTTTCATCTCTAAGCTAAAAATGAGATCAGTAACAAGTTAAAAAGATAATTTTCGGGATTATATTGATTACTTTTTATAGGGCCTACACGCAGAAAAAAAAATATGCCGCCTTCATCTAGAATGAATAAGTGGTTATTTTCTAAATACTTAAACTAGAAATATAGATTGCCGAGCTATGCGTATAAGGTACAACAATGAGCTTAATGAGCGAATTGATCTAGAATTTCTAGTCTATACATTTCTAGGTGGTGAAACAATATCCTGAATATCTTGAATATTATGAATCCTTTGTATTGAGAGAAATTGCCGCTTGATATTCCAGAATTGGCTCATAAACTAAGATTGTAGTTGTTGAAACTCGTCTCTTGCATTCGCTTTTATTTGCTGAGATTTTTAAATAAGTTTGAACTCGATAATATCGGCAAACACTCTAGAATTCTAATACGGGTTTCTAGAACTCGTTTTCAAAGAGAATTAGAATTCTTAAGGATGACATGGAACTATATTTACTAGATAATAGCAGGAGACTTGGCGTTGGAATATTAAAACTGGAATAAACTACTACGTCAGAAACGCCAAAGAAAAATTATTGAGGTGCATACAGCTGTTTCGGTAGCCTAAAGCGTACCGTCTTCAGTGCAAAAAGAAAGAAGTTCTTTTTGCACTGAAGACGGTACGCTTTAGGCTACCGAAACAGCTGTATGCACCTCAATGATTTTTCTTTGGCGTTTCTAACGTAGTAGTTTATTCCTGTTTTTATATATTTACTAGAGCCCTAAATCAGATTCTAGATGTCAGTTACAGAATTTTTTTCTCAGTGTATATATAATGCTTGGAATGTGTTGTAACTGCAATAGATAATTATGATTTTTTTTTTAATTATCTACATTTATTTGTATTAGAATAGCACGTACATTTATGTTGATATAAATGTTACTTTAACATTATGAAACATTTTTAGTTCAGGGTTTTCAGACAATTCGATATCATATTTGGGGAAATTAACATACTAAAACAGGAACATTACATTACAATCTAAATATAAAAATATTAAATATCTGACAAGGTATAAGCACTTTTACAAAGTGCTTTCTTTCTGCGCATTCAGAAACGTAAACAAAATTTCTTTTTCATAATCTATTAGCTAAATATATAATGTTACTCCGATAAAACACCACAAAAATATTGGAAAATTTCAGAAGAATATCATCGATATAATGAGTTGATTTCAATTGATCTCGAACTGAAGTAAAAATATTAGAGGTTTTAGTTAAATTTTATTTTGCATAAATTAATGGTTGTAGTGCAGTATTTTACGAATAAAAAATTCCGTTTAATGATAAAGAATATTTTCGTAAAAAAATCCTGTTAAAAAATAATAATAGCAAATCCAGGTTGTGATATTTATCACAGTCACCGTTCATCAGGTGAAAAAATTTTTATGAGAGCAGCGCACATAAATCACATCTAAAACTGTAAGATAGATTTGAGAATTAATTTTAGTTTTTGCACATTTTTCAACGTTTACTTGCTTTACAGTAACACACAGAGAATATGAAACATTCAGTGATTGTCATTTACTTTCGAGGTATTTTTTTAATTAGAAGTCAAAATTCATTAAGATTTATTTATCGCTGTTTTATAGCAACTACAAATCTTTAAAATAGTAAGATTTGTAAAAAAAAAAAAAAAAAAAAAAAGGAAATTGATAACATTTTTTGTAAATTAAGATAAAAACCTATCTAGCTCTCTCTCTATATATACATAATATATATATTTAAAGCGCAATGTTTGTATGCATGCTCGCTGTAGATAATATTAAAAATGAATAAATAAATAAAAACTAAACGGATTTACGCATGTATTATTATTATTATTTTTTTTTTTTGGGGGGGGGGGGGGGAGAGGGGATGATCCTCGTTGTTTAAGGAAAATTTAATATTATTTAAATCCTCAAAATCTGACAAATATTTAGAAAATTAGGGGCTTACTTATATATTGCTTTTTTGGTTTCTATACATTTAAATAATGTACTTACTATTGATATTAAACTACTTTTGATGTCCACCTATATTACGTGTGAATAATCATGCTGAAATAAAACTTTATGAAATTTTCAGCTTGACTTGGAGAAACATTTCTCATAAAACTGTCGTCGTAATAGTTTTAAAATTACTAAATATACAGCACTAGAGTTTACTCGTTTCTGACTGCTACGAATACACGTCAGCATTTCGTACCTCAAAGTACTGAATAATTTACAGGTTTAGCCACTTCTTTCTTAAATTTTAATGCTTTACAATGCGTTTAAACTTTATTGACGCTGTCAACTATCATAACTGGATGGAAATTATATTGAATTTCCAAATTAAACTAAAGTGCAGTACGATCAAGTTTTATCAGTTGCTTTGATCGAATCATTTTCATGCATCGTCGACTTTTTTACACGTTGTTTATATCGATCACATATGACAAAAAAAATTAACTTAATTAACTAAAAAGGGTGATTTGACATTTCCCTGCGCACTCGTTGCTCTTCTAGATAAGACGTTACCCCAGGCAGTATGTTCTGGCACCGGTACATCGGCACCAAAAAGAAACTGCCGAGGGCAGCGGCGACTAAATGTTGACTAATTTGAATGAAATTGTGTTTCAGTGTTTCTATTTGCGAAATTTTATATTATGAGATTTTATATTTATAAATTATTTATTTAAGCTGGCGAAATGGGAAAAGTCCGCAAGTAAAATCTATAATAATAAAAGTAGATTGTCTGTGTATGCCTGTGTCTGTAGAGTTAAGTATATTGAGAATATAGGTTGCAGAAATTCAGAAATTGGTATAAAAGTAGAATAATGTGCAACAAAGTTGGTAGTGAAAAAAGAACTGGTATTAATATTTGAGATATTAATTAAAATATTAATTTTAAAGAATTTATCTTTTCAGCTCGAACAGATTTATTTTTTAAATTTTTGTTGAGCAAACTATTTGGCAGGCAGTTATCCCAGATAACTACTTTTCAATTTTACGATCACGTGATATCACTGAGGCGATAAAAAAAGCAAATTTTTAATTTTTCCCAATTTTAACAGATATTGGCCATCAGTTTTGATTATTGGTTATGTATCTCCAGTCTAAAAATCGTAAAAATCGCTTAAAAAAAACATCTTAAAGAATTAAATATTTATTTAAATTCATGTTTCTTGCTGTACATTTATTTTGTTAAAGTCAATAATAAAAAACGGGGAAAATGCGTTTAAGAAATTGCTGATATAAACAACAGTTTTTGATTGTTTCAATTTAAAATGGATTTTAACAAAATTTGATAATCAGCCATCATGTGTCTCCAGAATAAATATCGAAAAGAATCGTTTAAGAAATAAGAATTTTAGACAATGTAACATTTATTTAATTTTTTTTCTCTTGCTGAAATGCATTTATTTCAGTTACATCTTAAAAAAAAAAAAAAAAAAAAAGTTTTAGGTTTTTGAGGATGAGGTATGATTTGCTCATACTTTCGTAGCTATGTAAGGTTATTAAGGTGTGGAAATGGAGGATAAATTTATTATGTTTTAAAATTAGAGCTAGAAACTAGAAAACTATATTTCATAGCTTCTAAGGGTGAAAAATTACTTGCGCTTATTTTAGAAGTGATCAAATTGTTAGAGCGGGTTAAAGCCATTTGAAAGACTTTAAATGGGGCTTGAAGTTGCAAAATACGTATTACGCTTTTGTGGGTAAGAAATCGAATGTCCGTACTTTTGAAGGTGTAAAATTACGGAAATTGGCTTGAGTTAGAAATTTAAAGGATTGGTTTTCAAAGGGAGCGATCAGACTGCAGGTGTCCGAAATTGGGGTAGGGCGCCCTTGGCGCCATTGAGTAGTGAATTGCTACGGTCAGATTTTTTAGTGGCTTTTGTATGGTAAGCATGTCTGAAACAGGTAGGGGATGCACAGTAGGCACCAGCAGGCGGGAGTTTTCTATAGATTGGATTTTTCAAGGGTCCCAAACCAGCTGGTCGCCGAAGGTATAAAGAATAAAATTTGTGAATATTTCCTTTTTATTTTAAAATTAAAATTGAAAAAAAAAAAAAAAAAAAAAAAAAAAAGAAAGAAAGAAAAACTGTGTCGCTAAATAAATTAATGCAATTCTGAATTTTCTTTTTTCTCTAATGAAATTTAACTAACAATTTTATTTAATGTAATCGTCTTTTGTTATTTTGCTAAAGTAAATAAATTAATATTTAAATACAAACTAACTTTTCCAAATGAAAAAAAAAAAAAAAAAAAAAAAAGCATACATTATTGTAATATATATATATATATACAAATATTTTTAATTTAAATATTTATAAATCACATTTGTAACTACAGAACACCATATGAATCATTAGAAAAGACGTAATGCATAAAAAGTAACCAGAATAATATTATTGAAACTTGCGCTTGAAAAATTTTCTTTTACTAAAAAATTTTACATCAAATTGCATTAAAATGACTTTGAAGATTTTAAAAAGCTTTAAATTAATGAAAAACAGTTTTTTGTCTTTTTCCCAAAACTAAAATTTTTATAATTATTAATCAACTAAAAGCTGTTCTTTTTCTCTAACTATTTGCTGTTTTTATTAATGCTTCTATTTAATTGCATTCAGTAGTTAAAATTTTAATTTAAATTTCCGTACATTTTAATTAAATATCCTTTATGAGAAAGAATGTGGTATTAAAGTTGATTTATTAAGATAGCAACAAAAAAATTCTCATTATATTGTTTCCGCTTTCTGTTTCACTTTTTCTAATGTTTGATTTATTTAATTCAATCTAAAAAGTACTTGTTTAACATTCTTTTAATGGTGTAATTATTTTAATATAAAATTAGTTTATATTTAGTATGTAATGAGAAGTTTTCTTAAACGATATAGTTGAAGCAAATTGAATTTTCCTAGTAGCATAAGGTAAATTTGACCTTCGCAAGTTTTCGCAGATTATAGATTAATAACTCAATATTCCATAACTAGAACTCCGATTATTTTTATTTTTATTTTTTTCTACTATTTTACTAATAATTTTGCGATAACAAGCAATGTCCATTATTAAAAAAACTTTCGATTTTTAATCTTTTTATACGCCTGAATATAAGCAGGGATTCTTATAAAATTAAACTATGCACGTAAGACTATTTCGGTTGATATTGTATGCATTATCAATTTTTGGAATATCATTATAATAAAAAAGAAGAAAATTGTATATTTTAATAGTATTAAAATTAAATGAACTTATTTCTGTGTTGTGCAAAAAGAATTTCTTTCTTTTTGCACTGAAGACGTTGCACTTAAGGCTACCCAAACAGCTGTATGCATCTCAAATATTTTTATTTGACGTTTCTGACGTAGCAGTGTATTCGGTTTTTAATATTCCAACGCCAAGTCTCCTGTTATTAAATATAGAATAATCACAAAAACTGCATTATTTAAAATTCATGCGCAGACTGAAACTGATATCCCCCAAAACAATAATATTTTGTAAAATTATTCATAACACAAAGCCACAACTATTAGTATTTGTTTTCGGAAATAAGTGTTTCGTAATTTCTCCACTATACCTTATAGTCTTAAGTATTTGCGAATAAATTTGTATTTTGCAAAACACATAAAAAGATCATAAAAACAGAGATACACACATAACTTTAAATTAACTTTTACAAATTTAAACAATTTTCTGCCAGGCTTGTTGGTAACCATTTCTAACATATTTTTGTTTCATTTACCATATATTGTATTCTTCGGCTAATACTTCGGTACGCAAGGTAATTGAGCTCATTTAAATTAGACTGCCACTAGCTCCCAAGTAGCACAAGAACGTTCTTTGAACGTCTAATAACGGTTACAGTAGTTCAAACACCGTGTTTCGTGTCAATAGAACGTTCTATTGTACGTTCAAAAATAGTATTATTTAAAACGTTCTGAAACTGTTTGCTCTGTACCATCTATAACACGTACAATTCTAGTTCTATATAGAACGTTCAAGTATATGACCGTCATAACACGTTCTGTAACAGTGTAATTATAACGAACATGACAAAATGATTTTTAAGTATACTATTGGTAGGCAAACTTGTTTAATCATGAAAATTTTAGACTTCGGTTTTCGAATTTTTTACGCGTTTTGTGGTGTGAAGAATCCGAAAATCAAAAGGTTGGTATGGTGCCTGTTAATGGGTATCGGTGCCTATTAGTGTGTTAATCTGTTAGTCCGGGTAAACGATATCTCAACAACAAATGATTGCAGAGAAATCGGACCAGTTTTAAAATATCACGTATGATATCAATAAGAATCCTATTCAGAGATTTGCAACATTCTAATTTAAAATCTTCGCCAGTTATTCGAAATTTATAACTTTTTAACATGATAGCGGATAGGGCATTTTTTATATTTTCGGTTTAACGTTTTGTTAGCACGTCAATGAAGAATGCTCAACTAGAAGTAGTAGCGATGAAGTGAAAAAAAATTACAAAATTTTAAATTGGTGAAAAAAAAAAATTGTGGATATTTTATTTCAAAAATCAATGGACAGAATTTAACGAAATTTGTTACATAATTGAAACTTGCCCTCAATTGGTGTTTTTTTTAAATTGCATATGGGATATTTCGCCTGATAGGTGGCGCTGCTACGTAGTGAATCCCACCATTTATGTGATGGTTATATCTCAGCTTCTATAGTGTACAAATTCATTAAACTTGATATACGGGGTGTATGTATAAGGAGGTGTATATACAATTTGGAAGTATACATTAGCCAACAGGTGGCGTTACTAATCTGCAATTTAATTCCGTTATCTGAAAGGCAATATTTCAACTTATGTGATTTAAAACTAAACTAAAACTTCTAAATTTTGTGATATACTGAAGTTATATGTGAAATCGATTTTATGTAAAACGTTGCTGATGCACATCGGCCAACATGTGGCGTGGCTATGTTGCAATTTAATCCCATAACGGGAACGAAATATTTCAACTTCTGTGATTTATAAATGTTTTAAACGTTGTACGTAAAATTGGTATTATGTAAAACTCTACTGATTGATTTTGGGCGCTTATCGGACGACAGGTGGCGCTGCCACGTTCCAATTTATAAAAAGCCTATATTTTCCATTTACGGAAAGCCTATACCTCAGCTTCTATAATATATATACTTACCATACCTTGTTTGTGATATACATTTGATATATTACTGATACAATTTGGTTGTATAACCAGTAATAGTCAACAAGATTTTTTTTTTTTTTGGGGGGGGGGAGGGGGGTATTCATAGGACATCAATTTCTCCGCAAGGAATAAGTATCCATCATCCCCGAGGGAGGAGAAGGGGTGTATGGAAGATTTTGCAATATGTGGATCTTTGAAAAGAATTTAACATTACCTTTAAAACGAATGGTTGAACCATCAATTTCTGATGATTTAAAAACAAATTTATCTATTTTTTTTTTATCATTTTTCATAATAATAACAAAAATGAAAACCTTTAGAAAATCATGTTTTCTAAGATTATATTTTCTAGATCTACTATATAGCATAAAACTGATTGTCTTCTGATTTATGAAAATCGTATGCATTCGCCAGAGAAAGTATTTGATAAATAATAAATTTAATAAATAACATGTTCTGTACTGCAAGAGTTTGAATGGGAAAATATGGACGAATGTTTTGTGATGGCCTCAATGTACAAGTTTTAAAAAATGTTTAAGATTTGAGTCTAATGGAAATCGTGAACAAAAAAAGAAAATCCCGGATGTTATTGAATGAGTAATATAATGCATGATCAGCAGAATTGCAGTCACAAAGATTTTCGCGCTTTAATTTGCAGCTGTTGCGGGAAGTCAAACCAAACGGTTTGGCAACTTTCTCGCTACTTTGGCTATTTTTTCTCCTCTCCTTAATTATTTCTTTTCATTTATACATTTTATTATCCTTAGATAAGATAGAGAAAGTATTGCTTTTGGGTTAAATTTTGAAAACTGCGTTTTTTTAATAGTTACGCGTTTTGAGGTCCCCTGACTCCAAATATCAAGTTTTTACGTTTGATCCCTGAGTGTGTATGTGTGTCTTTATGTATGTCTATGAGTGTGTGTCTGTTATCAGCATAGCTAAAAAACAAATAATTCCAGAATATGAAAACTTAACATTCTAAATCAGTGTCATATAAGGATGCTGCACTTAGCTTTTCGCTGAGATCATGGAAATGGTTCGTGTACAGGGATATCCATAATAATTCAAATACATTAAGTACGTGGGTAAAATTTTTTGCTATTTACAGTTTAACATCTATAGCCTGTACTAAACAAAATGAAATGAACATATATTTTTTATATGCATAAAAGCATGTTTTGTGGAAAATATGGTATGAGAATCGTTCTCCTTTCCTTTACAGGTCTACCCAGAAATAAAAATTTCTTTATACCTATGCAGAGAACAAAATAAAAATTTTTTAAAGTGAAATTTTTAAGGCTTGTTTCGCGCATAATTACACGTTTTGAGGGTCCCTAAATACTAAAATGAAATTTTAAAATGTTAATCTTTGTGTATGTCTGTTATCAGCTAACTTTAGAACATATATTTGCAGACAATTTAAATTTTGTATTTTGAAGTTGATTATGAGGTTCCTACTTAAAATATTTGACTAAGATTAATAAGCTTCAAAAGTGGTCAGATCGAAGTTGATTGAATAATTTCAAATGAACTTTTAAATTTAATATCAACCAAGAATTATTTATAGTAAGTACTATATTTAACCCCCCTCACTAAGAGAGTTATTCATCAAAATTTATTTGTTCCTAAAAGTAGTTTGAAATATTTGAAACGTAGATTTATATATAGTACTTGTTACCTTACACCTTACACCTTAATCCGCAATTTGTGTTTACAGCATTCAAATGCTAGGTAAGAGTAAGAAAAAGTCGGATGAGTGCCACCAGATTATTATTAAAATTTAAATAAAAAACAGTCTTTTTTTTTTAATATTGATAATATATAATTAACTAGTTAGTTGGCATAGGTGGACTCTGTTCCCTATCTTATTTATGTTATCATATATTTCTAGTGCGAGACATATTATAATCATGTTAAAAGAAATGAATTTCGCCAAAGCTTGATAGAGTGACAGAATGAAATCCCCGCCAAATAGGCTATCCTTCGTTCACTTCGATATATTTATCTTATTCTAATATATTAATTTATTTTATCAGGGTCAATTCCGTTGTTTAGTTTTCATGCTACTATTTCCAATGCAATAATCCTCAAAATTCATATTTATATGAAAAATTTACAATTTCGCTATGTTGATAAAATCGTAAATTACGAATAATTTACGAAATTTTCCTATTAGAATATTTGTATTCAATCATGTTCAAAAAAATATCATAAATGTAATTTTGAAGTTGTCTAATGTATTTATGATCCTCAAAATGGAAGTTTATGCTCAATTTTACCCCATTCTGTCATTTTAAGTAAATCGTAAATTCCAAATAACTTACAATTTTTTTAAATTGGAAAAATCATAGTCTATGATATTCATGCCAGTATCCTAAATAATATTTCGAAAGTGGTTTGACATCTTTACGATGAAAATATCCCTCAAGATTGACGTTTATGTGAAATTTTGCTCTATCTTGCCATGTTAAGAAATTCGTAAACTTCCAATAACTTACGAAATTTTTATATTGGAAAATTCATAGTCAATAATATTTATGCCAGTATCCTAAATAATATTTCAAAAGTAGTCTGACATCTTTACGATGAAAATATCTCTCAAAATTGATGTTTATGTCAAATTTTGTCCTATTCTGCCATGTTAAGAAATTCGTAAATATCCAATGACTTGCTAAATTTTCAAAGTAGCTTATTTATAGTTACTGATGTTCATTCCGGCATCAAAACTATTTTAAAACTGGTCTGACATTTTTACAGTAAAAAGTTTCCATTTAATGCACGTTTAAGTGAATTTTTGCCCTATTCTCCCATGTTAAGAAAATCGTAAATTTCTAATAACTTACAAAGTTTTTAAATTCGAATGTTGTAAATGAATAGGGTTCTTGCCAGTGTCGAAAGTAATACTTTAAAACTGATTTGACCTCCCTGCGATAATTTGTTCATGAGATATTGTGTACACAGACTAACACACTAACCCACTAACAGACACCCTACAGACAGACACCATACAAATTTTGTCATTTTCGGATTCCTCACACCTGAAAACGTGTAAAAAAGTGAAAAAACCGAGGTCGAAAATTTTCACGATACCTAAGTTCCCCATACCTATAGTATGATGGGGAACTAAAAGTAATTTTTATTTCATTATCTATTTATTTATTTATTTGGGTTTGGAAAGGGAAAAAAAATATGAAGAAATATATAAATGAAAAAAAAAAAAATATGTTTTCGATAAATCTATATTAATAAATCTGACTTTTGTCTGTAAATTTTTCGTAATTAAAAAATTTTGCGATATCTTGAAGTTCCACACATCATGAGAGCCAAAAATGATTTCAGAAAACTTTCTATATGTGAGTGCATGTGTGTGTCATTGTGTGTATGTTTATAACGCTATTTTTGTCAGGATATTACGTGAGAATGGCATCGTTTTCCATTAATAAATTGCTTAGCCTCTGAATAAAAAAATTCTAATCTAATAAAGTCTCTGAAAATTAGATACAAAATAATAATACTAATACTTATTATAATAATAACAATAATAATAAATAAATAAATAAAATAAAATAAAAATAAAATAAAAATAAAATAAAAATAAAATAAAAAAGCGTAGCAAATAAAATAAAAATGCATGCAATTTTTTCTTGTTGTTTTTATTCATTTCCCCCCTTTCTTCATCGAGCCTGACTTCATCAGTTTTCGTCCGGACTGGGCTCAGGCCTTAAAATTTCGGCTCGTGCAGACCTCTGGTATAACATTTTGTATAAAAATACACAGATTTTTTTAAACTAAGGATTGTGAAATGAATTTTCTTTTCTTCATATAATATTGATAATCATTCAAGAAAACTTTTTATACAATCGGCAGCAAAATTACTGAACACATCCACATTTTTCATATACTTTTTTTTTTAATAGTTTGACCGTTATTTTTTATCACAAACTTACTTTTCTATGAACAGCATAAGACTAAGATCATGACTCGATAAATATTTACTCAAGAAAACAATAATGTGCACGAAATTTTTATACGATATAAGAGCTATATAAAAAATAACCTATTTTAAACTTTTATTTTCCATATAAAGCTCTAAAGATAGATTTCAGGAGATTTCTTCTTCTTCATTTGAAATCAAGCATATTTTAAGGCATTAACTGTAGGGTTTATCACTAAATTAAACAATATAGTGAAGAAGAGATCAGAGATGGAAACTTTTTTATAAACAATGAGATTCGAATTATTTTTCTCTTTTGTTAATTACGAAATTTATTACTAAAAAATAAATAATTTCTGTATTATACTCGTATCAATAAAAATATAACTATTTTTTCGTTCAGTGACACAACTATAATACAAAATTAGTTATGCTGGGACCATCACAAAACTTTCTTTTATATCATTCTATATGAACAAAGTTAGCTACGATTAGCATTTACAGAATTTTAATCAACTTACCATCATATAATAAACTTTTTATATACGTAATTTCGTGTAATTTTCAGCAATAGATGCTGAAATGTAGACTGTAGACATCTAGAAATCGTAAAAAGTAATAGCAGCACAACTTGTTTGCCAATTTGTATCCGAATTCAATCAGAATAAATTTTAATAATATATTTTTCACATACCAAGTTTGTGGTATTTAAATGACAAAAGTTGAAATAAAATTTTAACTAAACGGGTAAAACTTCAAAGTAGTAGCGCCACCTAACATAGACGATATGGAAAATTAATTTATTTAACTTTACAATAGCCATCTCACAAACGAAATGTGATGCTTTTAAATATCATAGAAACTGATATACTGCCTTCCCGTTAACAAGATTAAATTGCAGCATAGCAGAAGCACCTGTCGACCGATATGCACCCAAATTGAATCAGCAGAGATTTACATAATGCTGATCTCATATATAACTTTAGTGCATTTATGTATCATACAAGTTCTGATACAACCTTTCCTTATATGGGATCACATTATATCAGCGCCACAAAATGGACGATAATATCTTAAAAGCTAATAAGCACTAATTTACTTCCTGGTCCATTCAAATGTTATGTTACTTTGCGTCAATTGCTTCGTGAGAAACCGCGTCCACATTTATTTATTTCTATTTATTTCTTTATTTTTTAACGAACTCACAGTCATTTTCAAGTGAAAAAAAAGCCAAATCACACTCAGAAGTCACAAAACGTGTATATTTATCGAAAACCAGAAGTTAAACATTTTCACAAATCTAGTGGTTTTTTCTTATGTAAGTAACAAACATAATAATAATAAACAGTGAAGTGATCATGCGTTGTAAATAATCTATGATATTGTAAATTTAGAAGCTGAAACAATAAAAAAAAAATAAAGTAGCTAAAAATTTTGTTTTCCTTATTTATTTATTACTTTCTTCTATAATAAAAAGAAAAAAGGTTTGGTTCGTAAATATTTTTGGCTCCCGCGTTTCGATAGATTTTTCCCTTTTTAAGATGTTCTAATAAATAATTGATATTTCTTAGAAAATGCCAGTTTGTCTGTGTGTTTGGATATGTGTGATAAGAATTTTGTGTCAACTCTAAGTCAAAAACTAATG
This sequence comes from Salticus scenicus, assembly GCA_963930645.1. Lineage (NCBI taxonomy): Eukaryota > Metazoa > Arthropoda > Arachnida > Araneae > Salticidae > Salticus > Salticus scenicus. The sequence goes on from OZ005649.1 coordinate 308,261,833, forward strand.
AACAGAATTTCCTGAAAACTTATATTTAGCTCCCCCTTGATATCAGTTAGTGATTATTACCGCTCCCCCCCCCTTTTTTTTTTTTTTTTTTTTTACACATATAACGCTCAACAGGTCGCACTGTCATTTATTTTTTTCAAAATTTTTAATATTACAATAGAGGAAAAAATTCCTTATAAATACACACAATAGGGATTTCTTTAGTTAAACATTGTCAAACTGATTTTTTAAAAAATATTAACGGTGAACAAGACTTTTAACAAGAAGAATAGCAATCCTTCCCCCCTCCTCGGGTGTGTAAATTTTTATAATATTTTTTCAAAATTACTCGTTGATATCTTTTAAAATGAACGGTTGAATCAATTATCTGTGATAATGTAAAACAAAGTTATCGATATTTAAAAAAAAAAAAAGTTAATATTATTATTATTATATATATATATATATATTATTTTGTTTTTCAATTTTACTGTGTAAAATGTGTGATTTGATCTAAACTATGTGAATTGTATTAGAAAAAAAAAAAAAATTGTGTGATAGTCACAAGACACTCGTTTAACATTTCCTGTAATTTATTGTAATTGATTCATATAAGCAGGCATGCGATTATTTTAGTTGCGATCAAATTTTTATATTTTACTTCATAATAAACGTCAATTATTTTGTAAAATATTATTAAATAGATACGCAATAACCCGTAATATTTAAAAAAAAAAAAAAAAAAAAAAAAAATCTGAATAAAAATCTTGAGTTTTGTATTTCTCACAAAAATGATAAATTCAATTAAAATAAATTCCTTTTCAATTAATAATATAAAAGTGATACATGTTTTGCTGAATCTTGAATCTTAAAAAAAAAAAAAAAAAAAAAAAAAAAAAAAAAAAAACGAAAAAAACGAAAAAATTCGCCAAACTGTGAAATTTTTATTGGGTTTGCCAGTTATGACAACGGAAGCACGAACACGGACTCCAAGGTCCAAGATAGATAACGGTAACTTTTTCTGTCTTTATTTTCATTGCGTTTGGTTTAAGACTTCTTCCTGACATTTGGATACACTATCACAGATAAGTTTATTCTACACAATTTTCATATGTCTAGTCTAGGATTTCCATAGTTTTGCCCAAATCTGCATTCAAATTTAACAAAATTAAATAAATTAAAGTTTTCAAAAACCATAAAAAATAAACAAATAAATAAATAAATAAAGAGTAATAATAATAATTTGAAAACTTTAATTTTTTAAATTTTTCATGCTAACTACCTTTTAATTATTTATTATTATTATTTTTTTCCCCATTCGATTTTGTATTATTACAGTTTAATGTTAGATATATTTAAGTATATTTGTTTAGATTTTATTGTTAGACTGTAGTATTGTAAAATCAAGGGAAAAATAGTTAGCAGCCGGCTCTCTAAAAATTTTAAAAATATTTTAAATTTTAAAATTTATTTATTTTATATTTAAAAGATTTTCAAGAAATTTTATCATATTTTATATTGTTATATTTCAATGCATGTGTGAGTGAAATTCATAAACTCTAAATCAATACTTTAAAATTAAATCTTCACAAAATCGATTTAAATAAAAAAAAATAAATAGATTAATTAATTAATTTTAAATTTTTTTTTAATACTTCTCTTAAATATTTTTATTTTCTCCCATCATTTGTACATTATTACTCTTTATCAATAGAATATATAACATATCTAGGTATTAATTTGTGAATTCATTGATAAGTTAAAGTTTTAAAAATAGTTCTATGTTTGAATGCCAAAAGTTTGCAATAAGTTTCAGTATTTAAACATATACAGTCGGTAACAAAAGTGTCCGAACACTAGCAAAAATTCCTATGTAAAAAAAGTACACTTCATACGGTTTTGTTAAATAATTCTTTATCGAATCATGTTCTTACACTGACTAAGAATAGGATTCGACAAGGATTTATTTAATACAACCGTACGAAGTGTACTTAATTTAGATAGGAATTTTCGCTAGTGTTCGGACACTTTTGTTACCGACTGTATATATCTATCTATATATATATATTTAACTTAACAAGAAATTCGCAAATTAATTACCCAAATATGGTTAGGTTCTATTGTTAAAATATATTAATGCAAAATCAAAGGGAAAAATAATAATTAGTCAGTAAGGAGCATCTTAAAACTTTTCAGTTTTCTTTAATTATAGTTTAAAAAAAAAAAAAAAAAAAAAAAAAAAAAAAAGAAAGAAAATACTGTATGTTATTATATTTGAAGACATGTACGTAAAATTTTATAACACAAAGGCACACGTACATACAAATGAATCACAAAATCCAAAGGGAAGAAAAATGAAAGAAAGAAAAGAAATAAAGAAAAAAAAAAAAAAAAAAAAAAACATAGACAAACAATATGAAGGTGATTCTTAATATTTCTAAATGTTTTAAATTATTTTATTTTATTTATTATTATAATTTTATTATTTGTTTTGTTTACAGAAACAACTTTTAATTAATTATTTATTTATTGTTCAAAAAGTTTTACAACATTTTATACTGTTATATTTCACTGCATGGTGTATGTAAAATTTATAAACTCAAAATCAATAATTTAAATAAATTTTGCATACGCATGATTTGAAATATGAAAATATTAAGGAAATTTAACGGAATCTATTTAAATAAATATATATATATATTTAACGTATTTAAAATACACCGCTGTTCAAAATTAAAGGAACAAACCTGCTTTCCTATTTTCTTCTTTTGTACATAACTTTTAAACAAATAAACACATGGACATAAAATTTGGCTGTCATGTTCTTTATCATTCCATTATTCGAATTTTACATAACTTTAGCATAAGCAATAATTTTAAAGTAATAATTATTAATTTTTCTCAAAAGTAAGCTTTGGAAAGAATGAAAAATTTCAACAATTTTAGTAAAGAAAACTTAATGAAAAATTGTGTTAATGATGCATTATAGACAAGTGAACACGCACATGCCCTCAAATGTTAAAAACAAAATCCTGATTTTTCTTTCTGTGTTCATTTCTCTTTTACTTTAATAACGGAATTTTTGAAAAAGAAAAAAATAATAATAATAATTACTAATTTGTATAAACTGTGACCATCACTAGAATAATAAAAACGTCGATAAATAATTTAATAATGAACGTTTTATCCGATTTTCAAGTTTCTATGTAAAATTAAAAAAAAAATATTCACACGCGAAAAAATAAAGAAAGAAAAAAATGACTGCAAGAAAAAATTTTCGGTTTTAATCTACTAATAAAATATAGATGCACGTACATCTTTAACCTATCTGTAATGCACCTTCATGACCATTTTTCATTAAGTTTTCTTTTCTAAAATTGCTGAAATTTTTCATTTTTTCAAAGTTTATTTTCGAGAAAAAATTACTGATTTTTAGTTTAAAAATTATTACTTATGCTAAAGTTATATAAAATTCGATTCATGGTATTTTGAAAAACATGCTATCCAAATTTTATACTTCTGTGTTTATTTGTTTAAGAATTATGTGGAAAAAAAAAAAAAAAAACGAGGAAACAGTTTATTGTTTTAATTTTGTACACTTGGGTACTTCTTTTAACTAATTTTTATTTTTTGTTTTCCATTGACTCTGCATTATTATAGTTTAAAAATAGAATATGTAACATATCTGGGCATTAATCTGAGATTCCATTGATAATTTAAATTTTAATAAAAAATTTTTGTGTTTGAATGCTAAAATTTGCAGTAAGTTTCAAAATTTAGACATAAAAATATATTTCAGTTTTTTTGCTTAACTTATTAAAATCAATATCAAGATATGGTTATATTCTATTGTTAAATTATAATGATGCAAAATCTAGGGGGGAATAATAATTAGTTAGCAGGGGGCATATATCTTAAATTTTTTCAAAATATTCCAAATCTTGAATTTATTTATTTGTTTTTGAATTCAAATATTTATCCAGAATATTCAAAATACTTGATCGTTTCTTATACCATATTACAATGCACTACACAAAAAGGAAAAAAGAAAAGAAAAGATAAATAAGGAAAGGAAGGAAAAAAAGAAAAATAAAATAAGTAAATAAAATAACAAGTGCAGAACTTTGAATAGACACTATAAAATTCAAGAATTCGAAGAAAATGGAAGAACTCGCAACAATTGTTCCGGGTCGAGATGAGACATAACCCTTCATCAACCGAACAAAGTAGGCACGAATGCTGCAAAAAAACTGCAACGTAGCTCTTGTATTTTCAGCACTCGTGCCTACTATGTTCGTCTGATGAAGGGTCGTGTCTTCTTTCGACCCGGAACAATTGTTGCGAGTTCTTCCATTTTATGATACATGAAAGACATTTTTAGCACGTACAAAGAACGTTCAAAAATTGTTTACATAACGTTGTGAGAACGTGTGTATAGAACGTTTTCAGAACGTTTCTACACTATTTTAGAACGTTTACAGTACGTTTTCTAGAACGTTCTGAAAATGTGTATAACGTTTGAAAACGTTCTAAAAACGTTTAGTATAAGTGCGTGCTTAACTCATTATAAAAAAAAGGACAGTTTAAAAGAAGAAAAGCCTGCCTTGCGGCGTTGTCTGCTGCTTCATTGGTTTTAGTGCCAACGTGACCAGAAACCTAGCAAGGGCGTTCATAACTAAGAGTAGTGTTATCAGAGACGGCACCACAACCAACCTTATTGTCAGTCTTGGAGCCATCAGTAAAAATTTCTGTATAGTTTTTATAATTATTTCGATGAGCAGTGTAAAGGGTATGAAAGATGGAGGCGTCAGTATTAGATTTGTCAAAACCTTAAAAGGATAAGCGGAACAAATAACCTGGAAATTCCAAGGAGTCATATTTAAATGAGCTCTGGGACGTACTTTGGTGTAAAGGTGAGAGGTGCCAGCAAGATTGTTCTTAATCCTGAGACCAAAGTGTGGAATGCATGATGGACGGATTAAAAATAGATTATCGTTACTTCAGTTGATATGAGGGTGAAGTGGATGATTAGGATGTGAAAGTATCCGATAGTACAGTTACAAAGATAACTGTTGTCTAACATTAGAAAGGGATGGCTCCACACAGTCAGCATATAAACTAAGGACTGGAGATGTCCGAAAGGCCTCTGAGCATATTCTAAGAGCACTGTGATGAATTGTGTCAAGTTTTTTTTAGGTAAGAATTAGAAACACACCCATAAATTTCGCAGGCGTAATGTAATCTTGATCGAATAACAGAACGGTAAATTTTTAGTAAAGAAATACGATCTGCACCCCAAGATGTGTTTGAAAGTACTTTGAAAATGTTTACAATTTTTCAGATTTCGTCTATAAACTTAAAATATGTGGCATAAAATTGATTTATACACCCAAGAAACGGGCAGAGTCAACTACAGAAATAATCTGTCGTTTATAAATATCTGCGGATCAGGATGAAGATCCCGTTTGCAACAAAAATGCACACAGTGCGTTTTGTGAATAGAAAAAGTAAAACCATTCTTGTTAGTGAATTAAATGATATTTTTTATGACGAGTTGTAATTGACGTTCAGTGAAGTGCATGTCAATTTCCTGGCAAGATATCTGCAGGTCGTCAAGATATAGACTGACGTGAACACTTTGTGGGAATTGTTTTAGGATGTTATTAATTTTTAAAGAGAAGAGTGAAACACTCTAGACACTGCCTTGAGATACACTTACGAATTTGGAAGCGTCTGGCTCTCAAAAAATTCTCAATAAAAACAGGAAGGTTTCTCCGAAATTCCAAATGAAAAAAAACAAAAAAATCTTTTAAAATGCAATGGCGCCATCTCTTGTCATAAGCTTTTTCCATATCGAAACAAATTGGCACCAAATGGTTACGGCTCCCATTAGATTTCTGAATATTTGTCTCCAATAATAAAATATTGTTAACCGTGGAACAGCCCCGTCGGAAACTACTTTGCCATGGAGAAATCAATTTATTCTTTTCTAGAAAATAAACCAGCCTAGTATTTACCATTTTCTTCAGCAGTTTACATAGGCAGCTTGTGAGGGAAATGGGTCTATAATATTTTGGGTATGTTGTATCTTTGCTTGGTTTACGAAAAGAAGGACAGCTTCGTGCCAAGCAAAAGGGAATATATTTTCAGTCCAGATTCTATTGTAAAGATGAAGAAGATTTTCAAGAGACTGTTTTTATAAATGTTTGATCATCAGATATATAATGCCATTAGGCTCAGCGGCAGAGTTATGACAATGTTTTTAACTATTGCTTAATTCATTTTTAGTAAATGGACTGTTATAATTTTGTGATGAGAGAGACCTAAAGTTTATTTCTGAGTGTTCAAAATTACGTTTGTAAGTCAGAAAGGGTTCGGAATAGGAATTTGAACTAAATATATTAGATAAAGTTCTATCAGTTGTATCTGCAATATTTTTAGATGAAGTGATTGCCTGGTGATTTTCTTTTAAAAACGATATACTGTGATTAATATACCCATGGCTTTCTTGACACAATGCCCTAATTGTTTGCAGCTAATACTGGGCATAATACTAGAAACATAATTGACCCAGGAATCTTTTTAAGATGTCCTGCGGATTCTCCGTGCGCTTGCCTTTGCTTGTTGAAATGCGATGTAATTGGCAGTATTTGGGTACAGCCTGAAAATCTCCCACGCTTTTTGTTGCTTCCTCTTTGTAATGTTGCATTTTTCATTTCACCAATGCTTCGGGTGTTTAGAGAGGGGTCCAGAAGATTAGAAGGCGTCCAGAATCGAGTTGTTAGCATAGTTGACGATGATATTAGGGACATCAGCAACTGCCTTATGTATATCACCTTTAATCATATCATACGTAATAGTAGCATTAATAGTAAAAACAGTCCAATTAGCCCTGTCATAAATGGAACGTGGATTTCCAGGAGGATGCTCGTCAAAATTATAAAAAGATACAAATAAAGGAAAATGGTCACTACTATGCAGCTCGTTACTCACAAAGAAATTAAAATATGTATACAGAATCGGAGAGCAGATGGCAAGGTCAATTCCATGAAAAGTTCTTGAAGGCTCATGAGAACACGTATTATCTCCATTATTTAGTATACACAGACAGTTGTTGGCAATAAAGTTTTCAATGATTTGACCAGGGGGATTATTATTAGGGCTTTCCGAAAGCGAATTATGTCCATTGAAAATCTCGAAAAATTAAAAAAGGAGTAGGATGTTGCAGAATAAGGCATCTGAGGTCATGCTGGTTAACAGATGTATTTGGTGGTAGATAGATAGTACAGATGGTTATTAACAGATGAGAATGTAACTGAATGGCAACAACTTGAATGCCAGCGCTTAAATGTATGAGTGCGGAACATTATTGGAAATCAAAAGAGCTACTCCACCTGTCAGATTGCGTAAAATCTTTTCTGAAACAGAACAGATTTTACACAATCTGACGCAGTCTGATTTTACGCTATCTGAAAAACAATACCTCTGATTTCGTCTCATTTATTTATAAAACTTCGGCAATTCCAGGAAATGAAATTAGCCATGGTTTTTTCTTTAGATTAAAACGTGTACATCATTATTCGCTGAGGCAGTAGACATATTGTCCTCCCTATCAGAAAGAGGAAGGCTGTTTATATCATCTTGTTTTATAAGGTTCATTTTATTACTTTTAGTTGAATATCGAGTGGGCAAATTTTTTTTATTTTCTTTTTCTTAATGATATTGAGACGGGAGGTTGAGTTAGAATGTTTTAGGGAGGCAGAGTTATGACCTTTGTCAGACAATATGTTTTTAGCAGTTTGTGGAGGTTTCTTAAAAGTTCCTGATTTAGATGAGGAAAACTGTGAGGAATTTGAAGCCCGATTTGATTTGGATTGTAATTTTGGGGAATTGTTTAATGTAGTTTCAACTGGAGAGCAGGTTTTGTGAAAAGAGTCAGTTTGGGTTGCTATAGTCTCATACGTGTTTTGGTAACTATGGCGGCAGCATATGATTTTCCAATGGTAGGTGTTCTTGATTCCACTATTTTTCTTGCTTCGGGATATGATATGTTTTCTTTTGTTTTGACAGTTTGAATCTCCTTTTTCATTTTCCACATGACTTTGCATAAGATGGGTGATCTTTTATACAATTAACAGAACAGATTGGGGCTTCACAATTCCCACTGTCATGGATAATGGCGCTGCAACGGGTACATGTTAATTTTCTACGGCATGAAGTCTTAGAGTGGTCAGAGAGTTGACAGTTGAAACAGCGTAGAGGATTTGGAATGTATTGTCTGATGGGACATTCAAGGTATTCAACCTTTATGGGATGTGGTAGTTTAGGGGAGTCATTTTCGTTGGAATAGACTTATAGTCACGAAAAATAGAAATACGTTTTGCTGCAATATCTCTTCGGTCTTTAAGGTTTTCTAGAATTTCGGCATCTGGTATAAATTGAAAATCTGATTCTGAGAGGACATTACGGCAAATATTTAACGTTCTATGCGGACCAATAGTAACTGGTATATTGGCGAATTGGGTACATTTTTTAAGATTATTTGCTTCTTTCTCACTTCCCAACTCAATCAATAACTCGCCCGATTTTAGTTTCTTTACCGACTTAGGATCACCTATAATTCACTGCAGCGCTTTCTGTACCAAAAAAGGAGAAGGTCATAAAAAGTCTCCATTCCTCTTCACCACGAAAAAAACCTTGCTTCGAGATTACATTCGGTGACATTTGACACCCATAACCACTCACCAGCTACAAGGCCACCGACCTAGTTCAGGTATCACATGTGGCAGTTGTGTTAGTCAGGTGTTTCCCGTTCTAGTAGCCACCGTTGTCTCACCTTCGCCAAGGACACCAGTCTCTCAGTGTGATCCCAAGATTAAACTACAGTGGTACACTCACAAAAATCTTTGACCCAACAGCCAGCACCACACCTACAGCGGATTAAACTTGATTATTGTGTTAGCAGTTAATAATATTTTTATTTAATTTTCTAAATTATTATTATTATTATTATTTTAATAACAAACAAATCAGAAACAAGAAAGGGGAAGAGTCAGAATACAAAGAAAAAGAAGTGCTACAACGAAAGTTAGTGTTTCCATTTTTTTGTGTCTCTCCAATTTTTGATTTTTGATTTTTTTTTTTTTTTTCTAAATTTTTATAGACCAATAAAACAAGAACAAGGTCTGATGAAAACTTATTTGCAGCAAAAATAAATAAAGAAATAAATAAAATAAAATAAAGAAAGAAAGAAAGAAAATAAAATAAAATGAAATAAAATGAAATAGATAAATAATTAATAAATAATTAATAAATAAAATTAAAATTAATAAATAAATAAGAATGAAAGCAAACCAAAAGTGAAAGAAATGAAAAGGGAAGGAAGAAGTAAACAAAAGGAGAGGAAAAAAAAAAGGGAGAGAGAGATAAAGGTCACTCTCACCTGGGGTTCGGGACACCTCCTGAATACCTAAATAAGGTATACCCCTGGTGGGATAGTTTTTTACGGAAATGTGTGATTTGCTTACGTACAGCGCACTCTATAGATGAAAATTGTAACTGTTATTTTTTTTCTTCACCTAATATATATATATATATTTCTCTGCACGAGAAAAATGTTTTCACAAATCTCGTTAAATTCTACCAATTCCTTCAATTCTTATGAATTTTTGAAATATCCACAGACTTATGGGACACGTGGTATATATATATAACTATGCAAAAATTAAAATCGGCGTTAAATTATTATTCCACGAAAAAGTGTTCATCTATATTTTAAGTATAATGTTCAAGATATTAGTACTGCTTCTTTTATGTCTGTAATATTTTATACATTATATATAATTTGCTAATTAATTTTTTATTATGTAGTTGTCATATTTATGTACTTAAACATGAATAAAGATAAAAAATAATTACTGTATACATCTTTTATAATAGTATTAAAAAAAAAAAGAATTGTTGATTATATGTTCAACAAATAAATAATAAAATGCATGACAGGAAAAGTTTAAACTAAGAAACAATGTGTGAGAAGTTTAAATAGAATGTTTGTAGTGGAGTTTCAAATAATTTATGTATCAGAATATAATTAAATGAATAAGATTGCAATAAAATTTTCGAATTAAAGTTTAAGAAAGTTCTCTCTGTGAAACAAATAATAAAAACTTTTTTTTTTTTTTATATATATATATATTATTAAATATTATTCTCAGTACATTGCAGAATTCCTAATTTGAATATATTTTATCCTTCAAAACCTAATAGGAGGAGAAGAGAAATATTGTAGAAGAGGCTTTTTCTGATATCTAATTATTTTTATTTCTTTTTACACTTTAGAGGCTAAGAATACTTACAATAAAAATATTACGACACTTTTAAAACATTCTATCAAACAAACTGAACAAATACTTTTAAGAGAAAAAAATTATTTGTTACAGATTATCACTAACTTTGTTTTAATGACTGTCTCTGTTGCTTATTTGCGTGATCTGACTTTTAAGAGCATTATTTGAAATCAAAATATCCCTAACAGAGATTCTTCTACTGAATAAATACATTCCTTAGTTTGAAACTGTTTTAACAAGTCTGCACTTTTTTTCCTCTTGAATTTCTTTGGATTTTTGAATAGATAATAGACAAAAAGTCTTCACTTTTAAAGTTCTTTAAAAGATTTATTAGTGATAAAATTAAAACTATAAGATAAAATAGATTATAGCAAGAAAAATGGTATTTAAATTTGACATATATCTAATTATTCTGAATAGAACATAGTATAAAAACTTTCAAAAAAGTCAATTAAGAACGGAATAAAAAAATTGTTGCTGTATGAAAAAGAATCATAATTTCGCAAAAAGAAGGTCATCAATTACAAGAAAACATAATGACTGATACAGGTCAAAATAATAAAACACAATTCTTCATCAGTCAATAAATGTTGATAGGATTGTAGTGCTCCTATATTTGATCTCTGTGAAATTTCAATCAGAATGAAATTCAGTTTTGTATCTTTCTTATTACATATTCAGTTTATGATATATCTTGCACGCACCGAATGTACCATATTTAATAATATCACACTGATAATTAATATTATCTGATATTTAATAATATAAGTTGTTTAATTCATCTAAAGGCATAAATTATTCTGGGATGTATTTATATATCTTTTTTAAAAAGTCGAATTATAAACATGAATTATTCATTTTGTAGATATTAGTGTTCTAATATACGATAATTTCTAGTGCATATCAATTTTTTACTTTCTCTTACCCATAGGGTCGAGAAAATATTATTTTACGGTCAAATTTTCGAACGTGAGTTATTGTTATATTTACATGCTCTGAGGTCCCCTGAATACGAAAAACATGTTTTTATCGAATGGCCTGTGTATATGTCTGTGTGTATGTTATCAGCATAGCTCAAGAACAAATAGTATCAGAAATTCCAAACTCTGTATTCTAAATGTGTATCATATAGGGATGCTACACTAAGCTTTTCGTTGAGATGAAGCAAATGATTCGTGTACAGGGACACTCAAAAGTATTCAAATACATTACGTCTATGGGGGAAATTGCAGGTAAGTAGAGTTTAACATTTATAGACTGCACTAAACCAAATGTAACGAATATACATTTTTTGTAATAGAGATAATCAACAGGGAAAAAATGTTGTGTATGTAGGAGCCTCGCCTCCACCCTCCCCCGGGGGGGAAGTCCCCCCTCGAGGGGAGTAAACTTTCATGATGGGTATCTTTCAAAAGAACTCGCCAATACCTTTAAAACGAATGGTTCAACAATCGATCTGCGATAATTTAAAATAAAGTTATCGATTTTTTTTTTCATTTTTAACAACAATATATATATATATCTTTTTAATGTAATATTGAGAATAAATTCATCTTTTTAATATGGAAATCGTCTGCATTATCATGGAAGATACTTTTTTAAACAATAATTTTAATAAATTATTTTTACTGAGTGAATTTGTATAGGAAAATATAGAAGAAAGTCGTGTAGTGCCCACAACACACTAGTCATTTGTTGTTAGTGTATGTGCTTTACTAATAATATTTTACCATTTCCAGGAAAGCTGTTCGGGAATTGAAATAAATTCCTCATAGAGATATGGTAAATAATGTATGTTTTAAGCTAAATATTCATCGCTTGTTTTTGTATATTTACACGTTTTGAGGCTTCCTGATTACCTCAGATAAGATTTTTAACGTTTGATCTTTGTCTGTGTCTCTTATAGTGACTTAAAAATGATTAATTTTAGAATATCCAAGTGTTGTATTTTGAAGTTAATATAAGTTTGTTGCTGGAAAAGTTTGATTAAGATTGATAAGTTTCAAGGAATGTTGCGTGTGTGAAAGTTGCCTGAATAATTTTAAGGAAACTTTGAATTTTAATAACAATTTTAAATTCTGTATAAATGTAGGTGCAGTAATGAAACGGGGAGTTAAGGGGGGTGGTAGCCTCCTTCATACAGAACTAATTATCATATAAAGCACTTCCGAAGGCTAATTTGAATTGGTTAACATAGGTTTACATGACAGCACTCACTATATTACCTCTTAATCTCCAACCTGTATTTATAGTATTAAATTTCAGGGTATGCGAATGTCGTGTGAGTCACACACCAGATTATTCTATATTCAAAAGGAGAAAGTACTGGGTACGTAAAATTTTTCGACCACCGGTATGCGACGGTATGCACGCTTTAACACAGAACACGATTTGACCATTTTATAAAATGTCTGCGTGTCTGTGTGTGTGTGCGAGAACGTTTTCTGCGAACTGTAGATTGTAAACTATTGCAATGAATTTTATATAAATTTATATATAATTGCACCTTGGCATAAGTAATTGCTTGTCAATTTTTAGTGAAACGTGCCCAACAGGTGGCATTGCCAATCTCTGTTTTTATAATTTTTATTCGGGCAATATGGGATCAAATTTCTTGTAAATTTACATAATGAGAAATATTTTAACCAATTATTTGAAAGTTAAACATACATACAAATATATATATATATATATATATATATATATAGTAATAATGTTCAATGAGAAAAAAATGTTTAGTATATGTAGGTATATCGCTTCTGCTCTTCCCCCTCTCTCCTCTATTGTATGTGAATTTGGATATCAATATTTTTCAAAGGCAATAAATAATAATTCTTAAACGAATGATTGAAACATAGGTCTGTCATATTTTGAAACAAACTTATCGAGTTTTCTTTTATTAAAAAAACAAACAAACTGAAAAATGTATTCTTTTAGCTTTTGTCTGTAGGGCAAACATTCTTTCGGCATATAGTGTTAACTTCCCTGAGAGGAAAATCATGCGCGTCCAACGTGGAAAATAATTTTGATAAATAATATATTTAATGAAGAATTTGCACTCGGTGAATTTGTACAGAAAAATATATAAGAAACTTTTGTGATGGCAACATCATACTAGTTTTTCTTTCAAATTATAAATTTTGTTTAAAAATATAATAGGAGATATAAGTATAATGTAGATAAGTAATAACTGAGATACAAAAAATAAAAGTAGTACTTCTATTTTTTGAAATTAAAATTAAATAATAAAATAAATACTTTGTAAATAAACAAATAATTATTTCCAAAGATTTCCTTTTTCTTAATGAAAATTTAACTAAACACTCCATTTTACTTTCATTTATCCTCTCTTGCAGTGGCGGATCCAGAACTTGATTTTTTTTTTTTTTTTTTTTTGGGGGGGGGGGGGGCTAAGATTCTTCAAAGTGTTATTCTAGACCAATAAAAAATTTACAATTGCAATATTCAATTGTGAATGTCAGTGCTTTCGGGGGGGGGGGCTTCAGCCCCCTAGCCCCTTAAATCCGCCACTGCCTTTTGTTATTTCACTTAAGTAAATAAATTAGCAATCTCATAAATTAAGTAACCCGAAAAACAAAGTACCCATTTTTTAATTTTAATATTTAAATTACATTTTTATTTACTGAAATTCATGAAAAGATAAGCAAATAATGAAAATGTCGTAACGCATTAAACAAATAAAAAAATATATAAATAAATAAATATATATATATATATAAAGTAAATAAATATATTTTTGTGGGCTTTTATTTTAAAGAGATTTGTATTCATTTATTTATTTATTTTTAACTAAAATGTTTGGCATTAAATTACATGAAAACTATTTAAAAACTTAAAATTAATCAAAAACTGCTTAATTAAATCCAACATATTAGTTTACTTTTGTTGTTTCTTGTCCTTAATGTTTTTGTTTAATTCCTTTAGGCAGTTAATATTTGAATTTAAAATTTTGCACAAAATTTTAATTAGGTAATGTTTATCATAAATAATGTCGTATTAGTAAATTAATTTAAAAAGGGAAGTAAGTAAAATTTATGTAAATGGAATTTTCGCTTTTTGTTTTATAAGCTTTTTTGTAATGCTTCATTTATCAGTTTCAAATTTTATTAATATAACATTTATCCTGTAATTGTAATGTGTTATTTATAAGTTTTATGATGTTCTCGAATTTTTGATTTCTAAGATTGGTGTAAATATTTCAATCAGTATGAAAACTGACCTATACTTGAATAATTTTTTAAACAAAATTTTTAATTAGTAGTATTATTCAGATACTGTTTATTATAATATTGTTCATATATCTACAAAAGATTTTTAAAATCAAAACTGACTTAGTTAAAATTGCCTGCATGATTTTAAATTTTATTCAAAAATATCATTCAAATATCGAAGGGAAAAAAAAAGAAAGAAAGAAAAAGATTTCAATTTTGATACCTATTTAAAAATTTATTATCTATTGAAATAATTATACCAATTACGGAATAAATATTCTTTAAATGCATTTTAAAACTTTTAAATAAAGCGTTACAAAAATTTCATTAAATTAGATATCGAAAAACTGTCAAAGTACCAGAAATTATGGTAAAGGTTATTTTCGACTTTAGTAAGCAAATTTGCGTTGATAATGAAATATTATATTTATTTATTTACATGGATATTTATTCACAGTCTCCCTAATGGTTGTGATAACGTCCGTCGTTCTAGTCGTTAGGCGTGTTTCGTAGTTTTTTTTTTTTTTTTGTTAAACTCGCTTGAATACCGGCTATATTCCCCCATAGATGTCCCCATGGAAGGCATCCTTCACAGTTCTACATTCCAAGCACAGGCAAACTCCTGTAACACTTTCAGCGGCGGTGGTATATACTTTATACCACCTAATTTTAAGTCCCAATTTCGAAAATTCACCCCGGAAATGTTTAATACATTTTACTTTTTTAACTTACCAGATACAATTCATTTATTTCTCATCATCTAACTCCGTTCTTGAATTCAGATGGCACTTGATATTAAGTGAATGTAATTACATTGCTCCTGAAAAGGTTAATTCAAAACATGAACACAAAGCAGGATATTATTCGGTTTTCTTAAAACTTTAAAGTATAGACGTGTTGCAGTTGATATTAATGCCCTATACATTAGTAATTTTTGACACAGTAGTTGCACAAGAAATGGAGAGTTTAAAGAACGGTACTAATTTAAAATTGGCCTCGGTAGCCCGGTCGGTAGAGTGCCGATGTCGTAATTGGTAGATTGCAGGTTCGATACTCGAGCCAGCCAAACACCGTCGTGTACACTAATGGTGGCAGGTGCACGTAAAATCCGTCATCACTGCCGCAGTGTCTTCCATATTTCAAACCAAATTATACCTCTGGGGGGTCACCGAAGAGAGAGGAGCCACCTCTCCTTAGAGGATCAAATTTGTGATGACATGTCTCCGATCTATCCTTTAGGGTGCGTCCTAGACCGTCGCCAATTGCCTATTGCGCAGTACTAGTATGGTGTTAATCCCATCCAACCAATCAACTAATTTAAAGCAAGATATCCAAATTTTGTAATATGCTTTACACATGTTGTTAACATGCCCAAACGATTCGTTTTGTACATTGAAACAAATATATTTTATGTATGTAATATTTTATAATAATTTTTCAATTGGATATTTTATTGTATGTAATAAAGTCACATATGAATATTATTATATTGAGTAAAAAGTATACAGGAAGAAGAGATTAGTCTTTATAATTACCCTGATCGATACATTTCTAAATAAAACGATGTTTATTACACAGATATTGGGAAATTGTTGGTGTACATGTAACTCTAATATTGCACCATATTTTTTTTTAAATATACAAACGTGTTTTGTAACAGTAATGATAAAAACACGCTATATATTTATTAGATCAGATTTTTTGATTAAAGAACTTTTTTTTGTTTTTGTTTTTTGGTCTTGTTTTTCGTTTTTTGTCTGATATATCTCTAAAGTTTATATAAAGAAATTTTAATTACATTATGATTCGATTAATCTGAACAGAAAATTATACATATAAAGACATATATATATACATACATGAAGACATATATATATATACATACATATATACATATAATTATACATATAAATTATACATAATTATACATATTATACATATACATACATATAACTTCATACATATAAAGTGTTAAACAAGTGGAAAAATTTAAAATATATAAATACTGCTAAAAATCAAAGCATACGTCAGTGTTTATATAGATCTTAATTAAAGCTAAAAAATTGTAATTAAAAACTCGATTTTCATATGTGACACAATTAATTAAATTTTAACTATGATAGATAAAAAGTTATTATTATTATTATTATTATTGTTATTTGTTATTATTTATTTTAATCGAAATGTGTCACAGAACTAAGATCACATTTCAAAAGAACCTGATAAACAATAATATTAATATTTATTTAATAGATTTGTAGGAATTCATGTAATTGACTTTTCAACCAATAACTAAGTAAAAATTTCGTGTTATTGTGACTGACGTTATAGTAAAATTCTAGGAATAGAAAATATATTCGAACTTCGAAATTTCTAAGAAATAACTAATAAAATTTCTAACAGAACTACGAAATTTTTAACAAAACCGCGTAGAAATTAAAATCACCGAAAAAATAAGATTTCCTGAAGAAACTTTTATGAATATTTTAAATACAACCTTTATTAAAAATCTGTTCTAACAAAATTTTAATATATGCAATTGTCATATGTATACTTGTAAAATAAATGGGCATAAGAAAAACTATATTTTATGAAACTAATAAGGGAGGGTTACCAACTCTTTAACACTTTGACTGCCATGGCTATCATATGTGATAGCATATGTGATATCACATGTGAACATTTGCAATTTTGGCTAGGCAGTCAAAGTGTTAAAAGGTATTTATACATATTATGTATCATCATAAATGTACTAACTGAACTGACAACGAAAATATCCATCTTATCGGCAAACGCGTCCCCTAGCATGAGTTTTTCTCAATTGAAGTTTTTACTTTACAGACTCTTTAGCAATATACTTTACAAAGTTTCTATCTTTATAATCACTTTTGTAAAAGATTCTCATTTTAAATAGCTCGGCATATATATATTATTAAATTATAAAGCCCGCCGGTACGTTGTGGCAGTTAGCGTTCCTGACCTCCACACGGTAGGGCCCGGGTTCAAATCCCGGACCAGACATTGGTGTGTTGTCCGTGTTAGGGGTAGATATAGCTGCCCATGGGCGCTCCTTCACAAATCGCTGTCAGTTCGGAGACACCCCCCCCCCCTCTTCTACACGTTAATACTCACTCGCAAATACCACTCCATTAAAAAAAAAAAAAAAAAATCTAAAGTATATTACTGTTTAATAATTATTTTGCGGCAATATTAAATTTATAAATACCAAACTATATGCCATATATTAAAATGAAAAAGTAATAAAAGTAAAACGAACCATTTGTAATTTTTATTGTAACGAATTAAATTATTAATATTTTCAGAACGTTAAAAACGCCAAAGTAAAAAGTTGTTAAGTGCAGATTGCAATTTCGGTAGCGTAAAGCGTACCGTTATCAATGCAGAATGATGAAGTGGATTATTGCTCATATATATATATAGGTAGGGAAGCGCATTATATAGTCAGAGTAGCAACCAGTATGAATTTAGAAAACTAGAGCTATAAGCGAAATGGAATTGGGGATGAAGAAAGTTATATAAAAATAACGAATATGTGGATTTTAGATCTAAAATCCACTTATTCTTAATGATGCAACGATTTGTTTGAATTGACTCATGACCATCTTTATTCTATCTTTAATAGTTGTAAATAATAATTTTGGTAAATTGCTTTTATTTTATTCAACTTAAACTTAAAATTGAAAGCGTTAAATCTTATGCCAGTTATGTTTTCTTAAGAATCAGTGTCTATGTCAAGCTTTATGTTCAAAAACATAGTTATATTTTTATTCGCGCATTAAAATATCTTTATTTTTTTATCATATTACAGAAACTCTATAATGAAACCGAACAAATTTACTCTTTCACAAATACTCAAATGAATATTAAATATTTTACCCATTGAATATAATAAAAAAGTATGTAACTATAATATAATGTATAGATTTCAGTTATATTAATCGATATTATCTCTGATAAGTTTAATGAACCTATTTAATTCATTTACTTCGAAACTGTTATTCTCCGTACTTTACAGAAACATTAATATGAACTTATTTTATTCAGCCGAATTTATCAGAAAGAGAACATAAAAATGTATCAAACGATTTTCCAAATTATAGATTTTTACATACATTTAAGAGAGAGAGAGAGAACATCTCAGCGTAAATATACTATATCTCAATTAAACTTGTTAGTAATCAAAGGTAAACAAATGCTTTTAAGTGAGCAAAATTATTTGATGCACACCATCACAAACCTTGTTTTAATCGCCGTATCTCGTTCCTATTTACGTGCACTGACTTTCAATAGTACTGTTTGAAATCAATGTATCCTCCAGAGATAGTTTTCTCCACAAAAGAAATTTCTTACTTAAAAAACATTTAAACTAAGTCAATTCTTTTTTTTTTTTTTTTTTTTCATTACATTTCGTTCAGTTGGAATAGATCTCAGATAAAAAATCGGTCTTTTGTTAGGTTTTTCACAAATTTTAAAAGTGATAAAACACTAACAATAAAAATTAAATAGGGCATGACCTTTAAAGTTATTTTAATTTTGATAAATAATTTTTTTTCTAAATGAAGCTTATTATACAAAATTTGTAAGAAATGGTATTAAAAAATAATTTAATTTTACTACTGCAATTCTGAATGTTAATCAAAATTAGTTAACCTTCTTATTATCCAAAGACGCTATATCAGTGCGTATACGATAGCGCCTTACTATGCGCCTTGTGAGAGCACTGTAACTAATACACACACACACACACACATATATATATATATACAGTCGGTAACAAAAATGTCCTAACAGTAGCAAAAATTCTTATGTAAAAAAAGTACACTTCATACGGTTTTATTAAATAAATCCTTGTCGAATCCTGTTCTTAGTCAGTGTAAGAACATGATTCGATAAGGATTTATTTAACAAAACCGTATGAAGTGTACAGGAATTTTTGCTAGTGTTCGGACACTTTTGTTACCGACTGTATACATATAACGCTACAAATGGTATTAATTTCTTTCCAAAAGTACTTAAAACAAGAACGAAAAATCACTCGGTACGCAATTATTACACTGTTAAAAATGGTTTCTTAAAAATGAGCTAAATTGTCTCAAAATAGCTCCGACACAATATATACCGAAATTTGAAAACTCATGTACTCATTTTTGAGTATATTGACATGCTCAAAAATGGGGTTGACCAATAAGAATCCCAATATCCCCATATTTGACATGTCAGTATACTCAAAATTGAGTACATGAGCTTTAAAATTGAAGTATATATTGTTTCGGAGCTATTTTGAGACAATTTAGCTCATTTTTAACAGTATAACACTCTTCAACTGTACGTACTCGTTGTGTTGTATAACCTTCAATGTTATCACAGGACAAATAGGCAGAAGAACAGAAAGATAGATATATAGACTAAATGTCTATCATCACCACTCTTAAACATTGCTGGAAAGTGTTAAAAATGTTTAACACTACCAGAACTGCAGCCCTTAGATTCCAATTGCAGCACTTAATGTGTCTGATTATTTTAGTGTTGCCCTGTAAATCTAAAGGTTAAACATTTCATATTCTATACAAAACTTTTTTTTTAGCTTGTTAGCAATAAATGTCAATTTCTAAATGATTTTTGCCGTAGAAAGTTATTTAATTGTGACTTATAAAAATGCCTCTCTTAAAATACAATGCATTGGTATTTTTTGAGTCTTCCTCTACACAAATCAGTTGTACAGGACCTATTAAAGACACGTTAAATAGGGAACATTCCATAGTGAACTTGGATAACATACATCATTTTTAAGAAATTCTTAAAATATTACGGACAGTGGAGACGGCCAGATGGCTAGATCGACAAATAGACATCCCCTTTGTGAAGGATCAAGTTGTAATGTTGACAATTATTCATTTCGTACAGAGAAGTGTCCTAAGAGACGATGTTCCATAGTAAATGTTAATTTCTTCTATAGTATAGTAAAAAAAAGAAGAAGAAGAGGATATTCTTTTCAGTACAGGTTCTTAAAAGCATAGACTGCCGATTTTCAATAGATTTTTACGTTTAAGAGTTCTAGAACACGATTTGACTATTTTTCAGAAATCTTTTTCTTTCTACTTGTGTGTAACAAACATTTTCTGCAATTCTACCTCTAAAACTAAATCACAGAATTTCATACAAATTTATAAGTAATTGTATTTTATACTAGAAGTTGCGTTTCACAAGTAGTTGTATTTTACATTCGAAACTACAAATTTCTGTTGCAGACTGCCCAACATGTGGCGTTTCCCTCCTTTTTGCTTCATAATTCTTAATATGGCAGTATAAGACAACATTCTGTTGTATTTTACACTAGTAGTTGTATTTTACATTAGAAACTACAAATTTCTGTTGCATATTGCCCAACAGGTGAATTGTCCATCCCTTTTGCTTCATAATTCTTAATATGGTAGTATATCAAAATTCTCTATAAATGTACACAATGAGAATTATTTTTTATTGTGAAATATATATATATATATATATATATATATATATATATATATTATAATAAAAAAATTCTTTTAATTATTTATTTATTTATTTATTTATTCATTTTTTTTTTTTTTCTCCGCATACATTTTATTCAAATTTAAATTTACGTCTAAATATTAGGTATTATTTTTTGTTTTTCAATCAAATACATTGATTATTTGAATCCTAAATTTATTTGATTGTATTTTTCCATTTTTTTCATCTTATTACTCCAGATGGCAGCACTATTCATGATTCAATATTAGGAATCATCATCTGTTTATTTCAGGATTTGAATCCTTACCCTACATGAATTCCACTGTGAATCCTAAAAATTACTCTATGGTCCATGCTATTTTGAACTAATTAACTGTGAATCTAACTGCTAACTGATTGTTACATTTTTACATGTGCGACGTTTATTGCTTCAATTTCATTTTTGAAAGGTTAAAGTAATCTTATTCTTCTACAATTTTATGGGTTTTTTATTTTTTTTTTTTTTTTAATCTTACATTTAAATGGTTATGGTTTTTCATATTTAGGTAAAGGTTTTATTATGATTATCGTTTTATTATGATCTTCGTTTTTCTGTTTTGACTATGTATATTTCTTTTTTGAGTTGTGTTCATATCAAATATTTTATTCAGTAAGATGAATTTTTGTATCTTTGTATTTTTATTTTAATCTTAATTTTATATGGTTATGGTTTGTCATATTAGGATATAGTTTTATTTTTATCTTCTTCTTTAATGGATTGTCTATGGGTGTTTCGGGCCTGCGAACAAAGAAATTCTTAGCTTTTGCTTTCTTTGTTACAGAAAAACATCCATATTTTAGCATATTTGCATTCTACCAGGCCCTTGAAAACGTTAGAATGCAAATATTGCTTTTTTTCTAATTCCAATTTCCAATATTTATTTCGATTTTTCTTTAATTATTCTTTGATTTGATATGGGTAGTCTCAGCTTGTGATCCGAGGAATTGTTTTGATACTGAAGTTGAGTCATCTTTAAATTTCATAAAAACATTTTTGCACTGATTATATTAATGTTTTTCAATATATATATATATATATATATATATATATATTTGTAATAGCAATAGTCGACCCGAATTTTTTTCTTTTATTTTCTGTATATGTAGGAGTACAGGTTTATCCTTTGGGGGGAAACTATGCCAAAAGTGGTTGCGAATTTCAATATCAGTGCTTAAAAAAAAAAAAGAAATTATCGATAGCTTTAAAACGAATGGTTCAACTGCAGATCTTCTGTGAAATGGACAATGAACTTCATTCGACATTCAGTGTTATCCTTTGAGATGAGAATCGTCTACATTCAACATGGAAAATAATTTTTATGAATAAAAATTTTAATAAACAATTCTTTTTATGTCAAGTTTTATAAGAAAATATAGAGAAATAAAATGTGATGCCAATACAACATACTAGATTTCTTCAAAATTGTAAAATTTGTTAAATAAGTGAAAAGAGATATAATTAGAATATACATTTTTTTTTTCAAATAAGCATCAAATGAGATATAAAAATTGAATTTAGAAAAAAGTATATTTTTACTTTAAAAATTAAAAATAAAATAAAATACAACTATGCGTTGTTAAACAAATGAATTTTCTGAAAATTTATTCTTTTAATGAAAATTTAAATAATAATTAATTTTACTTACATTGATCTTTTCTTTTTATATCATATAAGTAAATGAGTGAGCACGCACATAAACTAAGCATTCAGAAAGGCAAAATAATTAGAATAAAAAACAAATTCTATTTCAATATTTTTAAGTTTAATTTTTAACTACCGAAATGCATAAAAATAAACAAGAACGAAAAGTCATGAGGCACGCATTCATTATTAACACTTTGTAATTGTACGTACTCGTTGTGACATATATTCTTTAATATTCTTTGCCGAAGTTATCACACAGCAGACAGAAAGAAGGACAAAAATGCAGGCTTATAGACTAAATGAATTCATAATCAAGCTTAAGCATTGTTAGAAAACGTTTAAAATTTTTAACATAAGGGGAAACGCAGTCCTCAATTTCCATTTGCAGACTATAATACATTTGAATATTTTAGTGTAGTCTTTTAAATCTGAAGGTTAAGCATGTCATGTTCTATACAAAACATTATTTTAGCATATTAACAATAAAAGTCAATTACTTTATGGTTTTTTGCAG
The DNA here is from genome assembly GCA_963930645.1 of Salticus scenicus. NCBI lineage: Eukaryota > Metazoa > Arthropoda > Arachnida > Araneae > Salticidae > Salticus > Salticus scenicus. The sequence continues at coordinate 308,285,101 of OZ005649.1, forward strand.
TAGAAATGGTCTCTCCTAAAACATAATGCAATGGCTGTTTTTGGGTCTCCCTGTACACAAATTTATTAAGGCCATTTTAAATAGGAAACATTCAATAATGAACTTGGCAGTGACCGAGAGATTCTGCTCTCCAAGATTGCAGAGGCGATATACTGAGTTCGAACCCCGTTGTACTCGCCGACTTAGCTGTTCGGAGTTTTCCTGGTTTTTCGTAATACGCGCGAGGAAGCCTCTACGCATGTGCGAACTGAAGGAGTTCACTGTTAAAATAGGGGAGATAATTTTTTCGTTGAGAGAAAATAAGCGATAAGGGAACACCGAATGACTGGAAGTTAACTAAATCCCAACATGTCGGTCAACTTAGCAACCCTCAAAGATTTTGGACTCGTCCTCACTGCTAGGCGTAGAAAACGTGGTTACACTATACGAACTTTTATTATACCCAGATTTTTTTTTTTTTTTTTTTTTTTTTTTTTTAATTTAACAAAAATTTACTGTGCACAACAAAAAATCAAGTTTAAATGTGTTCCAAGAGAAATTTTGGTTAGATTAACACAATAAATTTTGTTTCAATTCTACGAAAAATATTTTGTTATTCTTTGAAAAAATTGTTTTTTTTTTTACTTACAAGTACGCAAAATTTTATGTAAAGTTAAACAAAATACTTTGTTAATAAAAGCAAATACAAAGACATTTTGGAGGAATTTAGTAAATTTGTTAACGTGTTGTAGTAACAAAACTGATTTCTTACTTCTAATAAAAATTTATTTTAAAATAACAAAATAACCTCAACAAAACACACCGTGTAATTTTAATCAAAGTGAGTGTATAAAGACCTCCTAAAGATATAAAAGCATCCTACCCAGTCCAAGATTTTGTCAAATCATTAAATATTAAAGATGTTGCTATTGATACTGACACGCAATACTTTATTTTTCTTTTTGCATAATACTTGCAGTGAAATGAGGAAATTAAAGTATTATACTAATATATACTTTTTTGCAAAAATTACCAGTTATATGCATTAAAAAATAATTGAAAGCGCAAATGGTCTATTTTATAATTTCAATTAAGTAAATTATACGTATGAAATAAAATATTAATAATATTTAAACTCGAATAAATTAAAATAAGTAAGGAAATCACATGAGAATGTAATTATATTGAGCAAAAATTATTCAGCATAGAAGAAGAGTTTTCATTGTCTTTCTAATCAATGCATTTTTAAATAAAACGTTGTTTATAAAAATAAATCAGAAGAAACCAAAAAAAAAAAAAAAAAAAAAAAAAAAAAAAAAAAATGCTGATGATGCACGGAACTCTAGTCTTGCACAACAATACTTTTAATATGCAAACAGGGGTGTTATTAGAATTTTTGAAAACATACTCAAATAGTCATACTTACTAAATCAGATTCCTTAATTAAAGAAGTTTTTTTGGTCTGAAATACCTGTGAAATATGAGTAAGGCCAAGTAACCCACATCATGGTTTGGTTTATCTGAAAGGAAATATTTAAATATGACTTAATACATAGAATAATTTGAGTAAGAAATACGAGTATTACCTTAAATCCTATAAATATGATAAAAGAACAAATAATGCAATATGTGCATAAATAAGGGTTGGGTTGGTTTGTAGAGATTAAAGCTGACTGACTACACTATGGTCCTACGCTTGAGGGGGGGGGGTGCCCTCCGTGAGGATATTTCTAAGGGGTCCCAGCCCGTATTTGCGTAAGTTTTGGAGAAAACCATGGAAAACTCCGGACGGCTAAGGTCGACAGGCGCAACCGGGAGGTTCCGGGGATCGAACCCTGCACCTCATGCCTACCAGATTTGAGCGCAGAACCGCTCGGTCGCTGTTGGGCTGTGCATAAATAAGTCTTAATTAAAGCTTAATTACATAAATTTATTTTCATATCTAATGCAATTAATTAAATTTCAATTATCTGATACGTGGCATACAAAAACTGGTTATTTTCTTTTAATCTAAAATATGGCACAGAATTAGGATTAAATTTCAAAACAGCCTGATAAACAAGGATAGTAATATTTCTTTTAGTGTTTTGAAAAAGTGAGTGAGTAAGTTTTGTGTTGCATTAGCGCTACCCTATGAGCTACTGACGATGGACTGGAACATTCCCTTATGAAAATATGCCATTATAATTTTATTCTTTACGAAGGGAATGGCCTCTCTGCTTTAAAAAAAAATTATGCAATGAAGTTATATTGAACAAGAATTTAAAAATTATAAATATTTTGTATTAAACAACAATAATATATTTTCATTCTATAACTAAGTTAGAAACTTCATGTTACTGTGACGGATGTTACAGTAAAATTCTGGTCATAAAAGATGTATACGAACAAATCTTGAAATTTTTAAGAAACAAATAAAACAAATTGGCGTAGAAATTATATTCAGCTTAAAATTATGCTTTTGTGATGAAATTTTTAAGAATATTTTAAATAAAACATTTTAAATATCTAGTATCACTTTATTAAGAAAAAAAAAAAAAAAAAAAAAAAAAATGTAACTGTTACATATTGTTGTATTTATATTTATAAAAACGAATGACTTTAAAAAACATGGATATTTGGACACCTTATGAAACTAAGGAAGGTCATACATTACATTGATAATGTGTTCAATTAATGAATAATAAATTTTTTCAATAAACGCCCGGCAAGAACTTTTTGAAATAACTTCACGCACAAAAATCAATTTAGCCTTGTGACAGACTTTATGGTCTTTTTCTTGAATTAATACAATTAAAATTCAAAATTATATAATTCTCAATTTTCAATTTTTTTAAGAGTAGATCATATACTTATCTTCATACATTTTTATATTTTTAATCTCACATTCAAATAATCCTGAGTTTAAAACATTGAAAAATCTCACGGTGAAAGCTTTACAATTTTACTCATTTTCACGTGCTCAGAAGACTAAATATCACTTTTTGGCATGAACAGTAAATATTTTTATTTTATAACATAATTAAAAAGCACAGGAGTATAATATAATGTACAGATTTCTATTGCATAAGAAAAAAATTCTCTGAAAATATTAATGAACTTATTTAATAAAACGTAATTCTAAACTATTATTCTTAATTCATTACAAAAAGTTTAATGTGAATGTGTATAATAAAATGAGAAGACAATCATTGTATCATACGCCTTTCCAAATTCTTATGTACTTACTGTCATTCACTACGGTATGTTTGTGAATCTCAACCAAATAAAAAAATACGCCTCTATTTTAAGGTAAATACAAATTTTTCATTTATCTCTCCGTGGCTCAGTTGGTAAGAGCGCCACGTTAGTAATCTGGTGGTCCCGCGTTCGATACCCTGAAGGTCAGGAGTTTTAATTTTTGCAGACTATTTTGTGTGGACTACAAGCGCCCGCTATTGGGTGGAATATTCACAAAAATGTCAATTAAACAATTAACAATACAAAATAAAATCTATTAGAAAAAACACATAAACATTAACCAAATCAGTGAAATGTTAAGTTATAATGTAAAAAAATAATAATAAACTAAAATAATAATAAAAAGGTGCCTCAAACGAATAATTAAATTGTAGATATTGGCCCTTAATCATAAAATGAAATCACAAAAATTATAGGAAATCGTGTGGTGCTGTCATCTGTTGTGAATTTTAAGAAATAATTTCTCTTTTTTTAACACAGTTCAAATTTCCCCAATTTTGGTTAATAAACAAAAATGTAACTTTTTTTTTTTTTTTTTTTTTTTTTTTTTTTATTCTAACTTCGAAAAGATATATATGATACGCTATAATAAGAATTTGGGTTTTAAAAGTTTTTTAAAATAGATTATTTACATTTCCTACCAAAAGAGCGTCTTAACATAAATGTACTGTGAAACAAACTCAGTAACAAGCGAAGTCGAACAAATGCTTTTAAATGAATAAAATTATTTAATACAGATTATCACAGATTTTGTTTTAATGACTGCATCTTTTTCTTATTAGCGTGAACTGACTTTTAATAGCACTATTTGAAATCAAAGTATCCTCCAGAGGTATTTTTCTTCTGAATAAAGACATTCTTTAGTTTGAAATTATTTAAACTACGGCCATTTGCTTCGTTCTTTTTTTTCCCTTTAAACTTCCTTCAGTTTCTGAGTGCAAGTAGATCACAGAGAAAAAGTCAATATTTTATTAAGTTTATCACAAATTTTAGTATGAAACATTAACAATACGATTGAAAAAAAGATATGACCATTAAAATAATTTTAAATTTGATGTTTTTTTTTTTTTTCTAATTTTTTTATGAATAAAGCTTAATATACAAAATTTTCGATGAATAGTATGGAAAAGTATTTAAAAAAATTAATGTAATTTTATAAGAACAATGCTTAATACATGTAAATAAGGAGAAGTGTTGTGTGTATCTATGTGTCTGTCTGCGCTCTGCAGCTCAGAATGCTGATAGCATAGCTACAAAACTTGGCAGAGGGATTCCTTGGACCAGCAAATGTACACCTCATCGAGAGTTTTTCGATTTTCAAATTTGAATTATTTTATTTATTTTTATCCATTGACATTTCTGTTTCATTTATAAAAATCTATCCTTTCATTTCAATCGTCTGCGTATATTAGCAACGGATCTAAACTATATATATATATATTTATTTATTTATTTATTTAATTCGTTGATTTGAAAGCTAAATTTATTATTATTATTTCTATTTAATTCTTACATTCATTTGAAGATGAAATCTTTTTTTTTTCTTTTTTTTTATTTATTATATTTATTGAAATCAAATGGTAATACAGAAGAAAAAATAAAACATATTAAATTAAATAAATAAATAAATAAATAATTATAACAGTTATATGTTCATGTATAATTTTTACAATATGATTAATTGTACTAAAATTATAAATTTATTCCATTTAAAATTTTATTATTACAGAGTGAGGGATAAAAAACGGAGTGATGGCTCTTCTAATGCATGAGATCAAAATGAAAATGTTTAATCGATACTGAGATATATCCCTCTGTAAAATCATAGTTATTGGATAGCAGTTCCACCTGTCGTCCAATAAATACACAAATTGAAATGCCGGTAAAAGTCGTTGCGGCAGGCAGTAGGAACTGATTGCACAGACCTGAGCCGATATAGCACGGGAGAGAAAGATGATGCAAAGGCAGTGCGTACTCAAACTGATGTTCAGAGCGATTACAATGTGATTTTCTTATCTTTTCTTTCTTTCTTTTTTTCCTTTTTTAATCTGTAAAATGATATAAAAAAAAATAGTAAATTGAAAAAAATATTAGTAATTAAGTTGAGGTCATATTGTGCATGAAGAGCACCAAAATAAAAGCGATAATCTTTTGGATTTAGACTTTGATATCGATACATCTGAAGAACCTGATGCTAAATAAGATTTTGTATTTGTACAAAAACATTTGAGATTTACAATAATATAATTTATTATTATGACGCAGATTTATTATTATTATTATTATTATTATTATTATTATTATTAATTTTAAAACCTTTTCTGTAATAATTATTTATTGATACAGACAAATTTATTTTATGAATTGTTTAAAATTAGGTAATCTTATATTATTGGTGGAACATTATTACACTATACAATACTATATTATATATATATATATATATATGTATATATTGTTGCGAAATTGTAAATAAATGTATTTATTTTTGTATAAATTCTTTCAAGGAGGCTTAGTAAGTTGATAAAACATCAAATTTCTGTATCTCCTGCACTTTTTCGCGTTAGAATAGCTTAATTTCCTCTTAAAACACATTAAAATGCTCCAGTAAGGCAGACAATGAATTTGGCACCAAATTTGGCGACTTCTCCCCATTTTTGTCGACTTTTTTGGTGACCTTGACGATAAAACACTTATTATCGATATACCAAATATGGAAGCTGAAATCCTATTCGTTGACCACTTTCTGGATTTTTCTACAGTTTTCTACAATTTTCTACGCGAGTATTTAAGGAGCTGTTTTACGCCAAGGCAGTCAGTCTGAGATTAGCTTCCGTCAATGTTGCATTGCTACTGAAGGAGTTTTGAGCCTCTTTGAATGAGCCTTGTTTTATGTGTTATTGCTATACAGTTTGTACTGTGGATTTGCTATTGATAGCTGTTATTTAAGCTGTGTTTATTGGTGGAATTGAAGTTGATATCTTGTTTATAAGCCTGTATTTTTCTGCAACTTTCTGTAAATAAAACTCCTGAATTTTTGCAAGTTTCGCCTCTCATTGCCGAACAACTTACGAATCCCCGAGTACGCAACCTTTCTGGTGTCAGAAGTGGGGTTGTCAGTAAAAGGTGATAACTAGAGTCATGGAGCAAGAAATGACGAAATTTCTATAAGGTCTACTTGCCTAGATGAATAATTTAAGATCTGGATTGATAGAAAGAATGGAAACTGGACAGAAAGAACTGAAAACAGGACAAGAAATGAAGGAAACCGGATTGATCGAAAGAATGAAAGGAGGACAAAGAGAAATGAAAGAAATGATGGACAGTTTGGGTGAAGAAATGAAACAAATGAAGACAGTTTGGGTGAAGAAATGAAACAAATGAAGACAGTTTGGGTGAAGAAATGAAGGACAGTTTGAGTGAAGAAATGAAGGACAGTTTGGGTGAAGAAATTAAATCTAATCAAGACGAGATGAAGAGAGAACTTTCGACTGTGAAAGAAGTAATAGAGAGTAAGTTATAAGATATGGAAAACAGAATAGATGGAATAGAAAAGAAAGTTTTAAAATTAGAAGAGATTTTTGAAGAGAAAGCTAAGAAGGTAGAAGAGAGTGTTACGAGGATAGAACAGAGTTTCGAGGAGAAAGTTAAAGAAAACTTTGATCACGAGCTGAAAGGAAGTTTTTCAGAGATAGAAAGCAAGTCTAGGAGACTGGAGGAAGATCTTGATAGAAAAATAAAAGAAGAGTGCAACAGAGAAGTGATAGGGAAGGAATTGCAAAACAAGTTTGGGAGTCTTGAAGAAAAATTAGAATCCATGCCCATAGAAACTGAAAAGAGAGATAAAAGAATCAAGAATAAGAATTCATTAAGCTATCCACCTACGGCGGCAATTCCTCCTTACAGGTATATAAGACGATATTTTCCATCGTATCTGAAGCTAATAGTTGAGACTGTACTGCAAAGACAGCTAATCTGATCGTTGCAGAGTGACGCCGCATATATCCTGGAGACTATTTCGAAGGAACAGCGATATGACTTGAGGCTTTGACCAGAACACTGAATCTGCGTTTTGGATCAAAATGGTCCAAAGAATATAGTCGACTCCAGTTAAGATCCCGTCGTCAGAGACCAGAGTAAAGCTTAGAAGAACTGGCATCAAATATCCAGAGGCTGTCACATTTCGCTTTCTCGGACTGTCATCCTGAAACACGCAATGATTTGGTCCTAGAATATTTCATCAATGCTGTCGGAGATCCAAAAATTCTAAATGCACTCAGACTCTCCAACATCAAGGATATGGAATCAGCTTTAGCATATGACCTGAAGATCGAGGCAGACCAACAAGCCTCCCGTAGTGACCCCCAGAGCAGCACAGTCATCAAAGTGAACGACTTTCAAGATGACCTTAAAGGTATTAGGAAAATTATGGCAGTCTTAGTAGGAGACTACGCATTCTTGAGAGTAAGAAAGAAGTGAAGTCTCCAACAACTAAATGCTGGGGCTGTAGAAGAGACGGCCACATCAAGCGAAGTTGCCCAGTATGAACACCTAGAGAAATAACCAAGAAGGCCTCTGAAGTACGCCATCAAAAAAGAGCTCTACAGGAAAATACAGATGCCTTGTTGCGGAAATCTCCCTCTGAAGATCGCAAGAACTGTTCTAGAGCCGAAGATAAATTTCAGCAGATAAATCCAGTTGCTCGTCTCAACATCATCAAAACAAGATCTATGGAGAGACGAGGAACTTAGAAAAGCCCAGTTGGAAGATCCTGACGTAAAACCAATACTACAACTGAAGAAGACGACCAGCAACAGACCTACCTAGCAGGACATCTCCAGAATTAGCCCTATTACGAAGAGTTAATGGGCACTCTGGGACTCCCTTCATATTAGAAATGGCGTACTATACAGAAAATGGGAATCTGATTACGGCAGGAGTTTTAGATGGCAGATTTTATTACCAAGGTCGAAGATCCCAGATGTTCTAGAGCAGCTGCATAGTAGCGTTACCGGAGGCCATTTTGGGGTGATGAACACTCCACAGACAGTTCGAGAACGTTTCTACTGTGCAAGGTAAGGGAGGACGTGGAAAATTGGTATAAATCCTGTGATGCTTGTGCGGCACGTATAGGCCCAAAGAAACGAAGCCGAGGAAGACTACAACGATATAACGTAGGAGCACCATTTGAACGGATTGCACTCGACATATTGGATAATTTTCAACGGACCTCCAGTGGAAATAAGTACATCCTCGTCGTGATGGACTATTTCACCAAGTGGCCTGAGACATATCCCATTCCCGATCAGGAGGCATGCATCGTCTCAGAGGTCCTAGTGAAGCAATGAGTGTCAAGGTACGGCACGACCCTACAACTTCATACCGACGCTGAGAAAACGAGAAGACGCTGTTGATAACACGGGGACCCGAAGCAAGTTTTGAGCGATTTCAATCGATTTATTTTTTCTTTTAATATATAAAGTACAAATTCTGATTTTATTATTATTCGTTTAAATATATTGACCAGTGAAGCAGGTAAAACCTGCTAGTATATAAACACATCCTAAGACAAAAAAAAAAAATAAAAAAAAATAAAAAAAAATAAAAATAAAAAAAATGGCGCACCAAGAAAGAAAGATGCAAATTAGACACAAATTGATATGCATACAGGTTTCGATAGAAAATGCAAAATTTTAAAGTTTGACGACCGATGAATGAACATGTGACACTCCAACGCGTCTTAACTGCACAGTAGGCAGGATATTATACAGGAGAAATTTCGATTCCTGGTCAGAAATTCTTTGAGAGTTTAATTTCATATATTCAGATAGATGTTAAATATGCCTCGTTTACAGTTGCGCGAAAAGTATGCGCAGTTCTTAAAATTTGAGAGAATAAATGTAGTTAGGCTCAAAGAAGCCAGGTGTTCTAATCGGCGACTCGCTCAACATTTGAACAGAAATGATGCCATTACTAGACGATGTTGGCAGACATAGGTGAGCTATGGTTGAACACAGCGTGAAGAAGAAAGAGTTTGAACTCGAGAGATGAGAGAACATGAGGACCAATCAATCGAACTGAACTCAAAGCCCCATATTCATCATTATTATTGATATGTTGTGCAACTGGTGCTTCAGTGACCACAAAGGGTATTAACCCTTTGAAGACTGAATTATTTGAAGATTTTTATGCCCATGGGACTGATTTAATTTGTCGCTGTATGGAATAACACTTTCGCAACAGCATGATTTTGAATTTTTGACAGTGTGGGCGTTATTCTGCTATGTTACAATATTTCAGAATAAAATTTTCTGTATTCACATTTATATTACAAATGGATGTACATTATAATTTTATTCCTTCTAATCAAAGTATTTGTATCCATAGAGTATTTCATTGTAAAATTGCAAATATTGATTATATAGTTAAGAAAAAAATAGCATACAAATTGCAAAAGAAACGCCCACTGGTGGAGTTACAGATTTTCAAATAATGTGAATCTACGTCAGCGGTCGCGAAAGTGTTAATATATAAAAGTAACACATTTTATTTCGAATATACTTATATTGGTGATATAAGTATGGTTGTAAGATATAAAAAATTCCAGGAAAGTATTTGCGATCAACGCCCACTGGCGGGCGTGTGCAAATATCAACGCCTACTTCTTAAATTCAGATGACGAGTCAGACTCGTCCACCGTAACTTCGCCCAAGTAAGCAGATGACGAGTCTCACTCGTCAAATGTACCCAAAGGGTTAATATGCGGCTCAGAGAAAGGAGACTGAGTTCCCAGTGCATCTTGCACCTTCTACCAATTACCTCTGTACACCAACTAGGCCTTTTGCAGTGGTGTTGTGCACATTCCACCTGGAATGAAACTGGCTGGAGTAAAATTTCTTCAGTGATGAGTTCCGTTCTGATTTGAGACCCGATGACTAGCGAAAATCTGTCTGGAGACGTTTGATAAAGGAGGGGATCCCAAACTGACTGTCAGCAGCCATACTACCCGAGAACTAGGAATGACAATCTGGGGTGCCATTTCATTTCATAGCAGAACCTCTTTGGTTGTCATCCTCGGCATTTTTACAGCTCAGCGGTATTCCGACGAAATTCTACGACTCGTTGTGTTTCCCTTCATACTACGCTATTCTGATCCTATATTTCAACATGACAATGCTCGACCGCGCACCGCGTACTGCTTGTTTTCTTGCTTGTCCAAAATTACCTTGAGCAGCAAATTCGCCGGATCTCTCCCCACTGAGGTCGTTTGGAGCATTATGAAAAGGCCTTACAATCAGCTCGGGATTTTGCCAACCTAATGCATCAATTGGACCGAATTCGGCACGATATTTTTCAGGAGGACATCTGCCAAATATCTTAATCAATGCCAAGCCGAAGAACTGATTACATAAGGGTCAGAGTTGGACGAACTCTCACTTTTTAAAGCTCTATCTTTTCAATAATTCATCCAATTTTTCTGAAACTCTAATCTTTTGCTTTCTCTTATGTACAACACATCTACCAATTTTCGTCCCACTCGGATAACTTCTTCTTGGAGTGTCTTTATTTTTTTTTTCTCAGAGTGCATATATAATGCTGCGTCTGTATATTAACGCTTGAAGTCCTTTTATTAAATGGCCGATAACTGTAATGAATTAAATATACTAAGCTAACAGTGTTTAACATTTTTGAAAAAAATAATGCTTCAGTAATTAAATTGTGCTTTTTTATAATTTGATTTTTCCTTAGTTTCGAGTTCCATTTAGTTTAATTTTGTTTCAAGAAGTTTAAAACATCTCTTGTTTTATCCATTAAATTTCTTACAAATAAAAAATTTGACAAAGATTAAATTCAGAAAATACCATTTAAGAAAGTCAATTGAGAAAAAATGTATATCTCTTAAATTTGTTAGGTAGAGAACTTTTAAATATTGCTTATGTGCATGTCTTAGCTCTTCTTTTTAACGTATGGTTTTTAATTAAAAACATACTTGAAGACAAGTTATTTATTACCTTACTAAGTTTAATGTTTTTTAGCAAACGCACTAATTTATTCTAGAACTTTATTAATGGATTGTGTTATTTTTAAAAGATAAGGTATTTATTAATGTTATCATCACCACTTTAAAAAAAATATGAAGTCACTGAAGTTACATAAATAATTTAGGGTTTAATTTTCTTTAAAATTTCAAATATTTCCAGAAAACTTAATGTATAAAATTAGTCGTAAAGCTGAAATGCGAAATATGTTTTACCATTTGGGTGAAAGTAAGATAATGAAAGAGATATATAATTTTAAGATAGGAAAAATACACGAAAAATGAAAAATACTTTCAATATTTTTTCATGAAATTTGCATTCTATTTATTCATTGATGTAAACGTATAATCGACCTGATTATTACAAATAAAACTACACTTTAAAATTTTCATTGCTAAACATAACAACCAAACATCTATTTAATTAATATCACACAATCAACAGACTGGGAAGAAAATCATATATATTAAAAATTTATTCTTCCCAACTGAGTGAAAATAATGCCTGGACCGGAAGTCGAAACCCGGATCTTTGACTTACAAGGTCAATGCTCTTCCAATTGAGCTATCCAGGCTGACAACCGGTCGGCATTACTCACTCAGACAACCTTTAGGCAGAACAACTGGTCTATCATGTTGATAGCTCGTCAGAATAAGCCGCAGGTAATGGAAACACCATTAAACAATGGTATTAATAAATACATTTAATTAATATCACACAATCAACAGACTGGGAAGAAAATCATATATATTGAAAAATTATTTTTTCCAACTGAGTGAAAATAATGCCTGGGCCGGGAGTCGAACCCCGGATCTTTGACTTACAAGGTCAATGCTCTTCCAATTGAGCTATTCAGGCCGACATCATCTATTACCTTTATCTAGTGTTACTACGGACATGTATTTTCCCAGACCTATTCACCAGTATATTTATATAATAAGCTTCTATGGTATAATTTCTTTATTAATTAAGATGAAAATCGCTATGTAAGTGTAGTAGTGGAACAGTCAGGGAAGAAAAGCAGAACCATAGAAAACCTGTTAACGTTCAAATCTTTCCTACTTCTACTTAATTAAGATTTTTAAGTGGCTATTAAGCGTGTGTAAATTCGATTGACAAATGAAAAGTAACCATCAGTTTAGATAATCAGAATAAAACACAGAAAAAATTGGTGAGATAGTGAACAGGATTCGATTCATAGTAATAACTGTTATAAAAACTTTAATATATTACGATAGTGGAGTAAAACAAATATTGTTAAGTTAAATGCGAAAACATCTCCAAATGCTAACGCAACAACTTAAACTACCCATAAAAATTGTTCATCGGGCTGATTTAAAAGCTAAAATAGCCAGATTAAAACCATATATACCAGCAAAATTAATTGAAATATGAGTCTTGCTTTAACATAGGAGCATTTGAATAAAAGAATTGCGTTTTGACCAAATGTGTTGTTTTCTGATAAAATTCATTTGTCGTAAATTTGTCGCAAAGAAAGGAATTAGTTTCGAGACGACATAAAAATGAGATACGGGGAATTGATACTCAAGCAATAATAAAACAAGGAGGGGCGGGCAGATGTGATGTAAATGGCTGCATATTAGTTGAAATTGCTGACTGCATGAAGTTTATTGTTGAAGCAATGGACATAGAAAGTAATTAATACATCCTTAAACGCATAAACGTAAAATTCAACCATCCATATATAACTTTCATCTATGTAGTAACGTGTAATAGACAATGATTTCAAACATAGAGCACATATTTTATGCAATATTTTATGCAATATATCACACGTTCCCATAGTCATAAGTATCAAGCTTAATCCTCTGAATTAAATTCCAAAGAACATTTACGGAAAAATCTTGGCAACATATTAATAAAACACTAAATCTCGAATTATTTGAAAAGGTTTCTCCTAGAATAACAAAGAAATTCTGAATCAACGAAATATTTAGTACACCGAATACATTTTTTCTGACATTTTTTTTAGAGTGCTGTCAAAATGTTCAATTCAGATTTTTTATGCATATTCACTTTATTTGCATGTTTTTAATTTTAATTTTAATTTAAGTTTTATAGTTATTTGTTTAATATTGGGAGTACAAATTAATTCGGTCCGTTTTTTTTTCGTTAAAAAAACATTTTATTTATTATCAAAATGAAAAAACATGTTATTCAAAGTATTGTCCATCGGTAGCCACAACTTTTGTCCACCTTTCTGGCAATTTTCGGATTCCATCTCTGAAAAATGAGTCCTCTCTGGACGCAAACCATGAATCGAGCCATTCTTGAATTTCTTCGAAAGAAGTGAAGCGGTGTCCAGCCAAATCGTGATGCATCCGTCGGAACAACCAATAATCAGAAGGAGCAAGGTCTGGCGAATACGGCGGGTGGGGTAGGACCTCCCATTTCAACGTTTCCAAGTAATTTTTAACGACAATTGCCACATGGGGCCGAGCACTGTCATGTAGCAAAATTACCTTGTCGTGCCTTTCGATGGTTTCTGGCCGTTTTTCACGCAATGCTCGGCTCAAACGCATTAATTGCAGTCGGTAGCGTTCGCCAGTAATTGTTTCGCCAGGTTTTAGCGGATCTTGATCGAGCAATTCCTCCAATTCGGCGTCTTCGAACTTTTTCGGCTGGCCCGGGCGCTCATTGTCTTCGACACTAAAATCACCATTTTTGAAGCGTCGAAACCACTCTCTACATGATTTATCAGATGGCGCAGATTCACCATAAACTTCCACAAGCGATCGATGCGCTTCAGCGGCACTTTTCTTCCAATTAAAAAAGAAAATCAAAACTTCCCGCAAATGTTGTTTCTTTAGCACAAAACTCGACATATTGAATGCTCAAAAAACCAATGTTGTTGTATAAAACTCGAAGCTTCGTTGACTGAATATGGTTGACAAAGGTCAAACCTTTCTAACAATGCCAAAAACATCTATCATTATTCAGTAAACAAATCAGCCAGAGCCATCTATTGAAAACGGACCGAATTAATTTGTACTCCCAATATTTCAAAAATTATGTAAATAATAAATATTTCGTTAAAAATAATTATTGTATTTTTTTGTTTCCTATCGAAATTCTTTCCAGGAAAAATTCAAAGTGAGCTTTTACTTATGGTAGTTGTTATGAAATCGTATGTAATTTTTATCACTTTTACTGATGTTAATATTATCCCATATTCAAGCACATCGAGCTTTTTCCACTTTGGTATTTTCGGCGTTGTCTTTTTGTGCCTACATGTTTCATTATGGTAATGCCGACGATTTGAGAACCTATATCTATAAAGTATCAATGAGTGTTTCGAGTTTGTATGTGATGCCCTGTATTCGTCATTAAATTATATTAAAGTGATGAGTGATTTACCATTAAATAGATTTATACATCATATTTTAACATATTACGTATAGTAAATTATTCAAAAATTATTTTTCTATTTCTATTTTTCCATTATATTAATTTTATTACATTTTGGATAATAAACTGCTAAAATTAGATAGAGGCTACAGCTCAATTATATGGGTACACATTCGTAGCTTAATATAGTGATTTTTTAAAAAAGTAACATTAAAAATTTTTCAATAGCTAACCTTTAGCAAAACAAAAAATATAAATTGGTTTTTAAGTATATAGATATTTAAAATAAAATTCATATTTTCTACTATTTATTAAAAAAAAAAAAAAAAATAAATAAAAAGTAATAAGTAATGAATACAGTAGAACTTGGATAATTCGAAGTTGAAGGGACCAAAGGAAAACTCGAAATACCCAAAAATTCGAATTACATATACTATTTTGTCAAAAAGAAGAGATAAAAAAAACGCAATGACCAAAGATTTAACGCATAAACTTTATATCTAAGAATACTGCTACATCCCCCCCTAACCCATTAAATAAATATATTCTTACGAGCTTAATTACACTGCTCTGAAAAAAAAAAAAAAAAGATTTGGTACCATTTTTGCTGATTCTTTTGTAAAATGACCTCCTGAATCCGAATACGACTCCCATTTTGCCCAGTCACCCACCGTTTTCTAGATACACAACCCCCTCCCTCAATTTCTTTCCCTGTTCGATAACTTTATGACCATGAATTTGATTTGAAGAATGAAAAATAATTAATTTAACACCTAATATATATGTATATATGTATATATATATATATATATATATATATATATATATATATATAGTTTTAAAAATAACATTAATAACAGATTAAAATATGTATGTAATGCATAACTTCAGTGGCAAATTTCCCCCAAAATTTTCCCCTTGTCGCAAATGTCTACGTTTTAGAATTTTCCAACTCTGTCGCCCCTCAGACGATATTTAATGGCTAAAATAATCCTCCCTCCTCCTTAAAATGAATTTTATAGCCATAAAATCACCGAAAAATGATAAAAATAGGGGGCCATTCCTAAAGAATGGTGGGTGATAGGGCAAAATAGGCGTCATATTCGGATTCAGGAGGTTATTTTACATAAGAATATGCTGACATGGTGTCGGAGACAATTTTCATGCCGAGCAGTGTTATTCAACACTTTTTAAAAAATAGTCAGATATTTTTGATTGCTTCTTTAAGTCATAGCATATGACTTCAACCTATCAATTGTTACAAAAATAAAATCTTCTACATTAGACATGACTTTCAATTTAAAAAAAACCTCGAAATTCATGTATATGGGCCATATCTTCTGATGCACTAGGTAGGAAATATGCTTGCATTTCCTTATCCTTCTTTTGAAAGACAGTTAAAAAAATAATGCACTTTAGCTGAGAAAAATCTCGGGAACAAATTTTACTGTAATATTTTGAAGGTATGAAAAATTCGAATTATCCAAAATAGAATTCGAATTATCCACGATTTTTTAACATTATTTTAATACAAAATTCAAGGGACCGAGTAAAAAATTCGAATTATCCAGAATTTCGAATGAAACAAGTTCGAATTATTCAAGTTTCACTGTATATATATATATATATATATATATATATATATATATTTAATTTAATACTTACATTATACGTAGAATATTTTATTTGAATTAAGATATATGAAGAAATTTATATTATGTTTTCTGTAAAAATGAATGAATAAATAAATAAAAGTATGTATATTATCACATTTTTGAAATATTTAATTTTAAATTAATGATATATATACACATATATACTTTTGTCAAGAAATAAATATTAAAAATTATTACACTAACTGACTAATACGAGTAAGAATCATATTTTGTCAAACATCATCTAAAAGATGCTTTAAATTCCAAAATGGATATATATATAAACATTTTGTCACAACTTCTTAAATGAAGCTGCCTTTAAGTCGACTAAAAAAGAAGATTCAACAATTTATCAAAAATGCAACTCCTTTTTCAATCACGTGAAGTTAAAAATGAGACTAATCGTGTTTTAACACATTGTGTATAAGCGTGAAAAAGAATTCTTTTAGTTTATCTACAGCAAAATCTTTAAGTATTTTTAAGTGCATGTTATAGTTTTTTAATTTTTTTTGTGTTATCTAATAATTTGTAATTAAAAAATCTTCAATGGTGTTTTATTTATTTCTTCAGGAAATTTAATGTTTTTTGTTAAATAAAGCAATTTATTTTAAAAGCCTTTTGTTAATGAAGGTTTTTTTATTTTATTTATTTTTTTTTTTTTTTTTTTTCAAAATAGCACAAAGGTATGTGAAAGTTAAAAGCAAAATCTTTAAGAAATTTTAAAATAAAATAAATTTTATTTATTTTCAAGAAAGAAGATAATATCTTTTTCAGGGAACATTAAATTTAATTTCTAATATAAGCTATATTTGCGTATATTTATTTTATGTGACTGTTTGTGTATTGCATGTATATGAATATGCATTATTACTAGGATAAACATTTTGAAGTACAACTAATTTCCATAATAATGTAAAAAGAAATATGACCAAGTGCCCCGATTACACAGAACCAT
The DNA here is from genome assembly GCA_963930645.1 of Salticus scenicus. Classification (NCBI taxonomy): domain Eukaryota; kingdom Metazoa; phylum Arthropoda; class Arachnida; order Araneae; family Salticidae; genus Salticus; species Salticus scenicus. Next base: position 308,302,338 of record OZ005649.1, read on the forward strand.
TTTTTTTTTTTTTTTTTTTTTTTAAGATTTTACTATTTAATAATACGAGCACGTACGTTAAATAAATTTATAACATTAATAAACATAAATGATTTAAATAATAACAATGTAAGTGATTTGTAATTGTACGTTTGGTATCAAGATTATTTATATACAAAATATTTGATGAGACATTTTTCAATGAAATAGATTGACATATTTATTTACAATTGTAGGTGCGGAACTCACTAATGACGCTGATTTAGTGTAACACTATTTATTTTACATTTAAAAGTTACACACTTAACACACAAACAAACAAAAGGAACTATATACAGGGGGAAGTTAAATGGGTTTGATTGGAATGATTTCTGGATTCTCGGCAACCGGTAACTAGAGGGCGCTGGGCTTGTAGCATAGGCGCGCTACATAATTAATACTGTAATAATAAACAATAATACTTATAATTACAATTTGAAAAACTATTAATTAAAAATAAACTTTTAAATGAAATTTAACTAACTAATTAAACTTCTGTTAAAATCGACACCATTTTACCATGTTTTTATTAACTTCGATTCTTGTCTGTTTGTTTATCCAGCACAAATCTCGCAATCGATTTTCAATTAATTTCCAGAGTAGCTAGACATTTGAAACTTTCAGAATAGATCAGAACACGGTGATAATCCATTTTGTTAATACATTTAGCCAACTGTTTCTGGTTCCCACTGCCTTCGGTAGCGTTTATATGATTTAACAGAAAATTTATTTAATTAAATTTTCGACTAGCTATACATTTGAAACTTTTAGAATAGCTCAAAACACGATAACAATGCATTTTGTTAATACTTTAGACAATTGTTTCGGGTTCTGCTGCCTTTGGTAGCATTTATATGATTCAACAATCATATAACTTACCGACTAGCTAGACATTTGAAACTTTTAGAATAAATCAGAACACGATAACAATGTATTTTTTAAATACTTTTAGCGAATTGTTTCGGGTCCCGCTGCCTTCGGTAGCGTTTATATAACTTCCCGACTAGCTAGACATTTGAAACTTTCAGAATAGCTAACACGGTGAGAATGCATATTTGTAATACTTTTAGCCAATTACTTCAGGTCCCCGCTACCTTCGGTAGCGTTTATATTATTCAACAGAAAATTTAAAAACATGATGTATAAAAAGTTCTTTTTTCATGTAATTATTTAAAGGTAATTTTCAAATAATTTGTAGTTTTATATTTTGCAGATTTTTATATTTCACTATATATAATTTCATAGACATATTTTTACTTTCTCTTACCCATAAGGTCGAGAAATTATTGTTTTAGGGTCAAATTTTCGAACTTTCATGTTTTTAGCGAATGGTATGTGTGTCTGTCTGTCAGTGTTCCTGTTATCAGCATATCTGAAGAACAAATAGTAGCAGAAATTCCAAACTCGGAATTCTAAATGTGTATCGTATAGGGATGCTACAGTAAGCTTTTCGTGGAGAGGAAGCAAATGGTTCTTGTACAGAGACACTCAAAAGTATTCAAATACATTACGTCTATGGGGGAAATTGCAGGTAAGTAGAGTGTAACATCTATAGACTGCACTAAAACAAATGAAACGAATATATATTTTTTGTAATAGAGATAGTCGCTTTGATTGCAGCACTCGTGCTTACTTTGTTCGCCTGATGAAGGGTCGTGGTTTTTTCGACCCGAAACAATTGTTGCGAGTTTATTGCATTTTATGGTGTTTATTCAAAGTTTGTAAGTAATAATTTTTACAACGCCAGTTTTGTGATGCTTCTTTATTAAATCTTTCAAAAGTATTAAATAATAAGTTATTTGTAAAGAAAATTTCCCCATAGAATAATATTGGCTCGGGCTTCCGGCGACGGTAATTGAAGAGTGCCGTTAATGGGCCAACAGTGGTTTGGTTATGACTTATTTTATTTTATTTATTTATATATTTATTGTGATACCTTACGTTTTATTAATGCTAATTTCTATGCATCCAATATTTAATTTGGTTTTGTGGAAACAGAGGATGATCAAACTATTATTTATTTATTTATTTATTTTTAAACATTTCTTTATTTTGATTTAAAAAAAAAAAAAAAAAAAAAAAAAAAATGCTTGACTAAATGATTTTGAAATGCAGACTTGTAAAATCGTTTAAAAACTCACATTTTCTACTATCGACTTAGTCCAAAGTACAATTAAGGGATCAACTATAAATTAAAAAAAGCACAAGTATTTTGGATCACCCTGTGTCATAAACAGCTACAAATGACTTGTAATTTTAACATATTATTGCTCTTATTATATACAATATTTGTAAGTTTTTTGCATGGGAAATACACAATTTTTTAGGCAGATATAATTTTTTTTTTATTATTATTATTACATTTTTGGCAAGTTTTTTGCTTATAACAAGAAGGAATTTCCATAAAATTTTACAAAACTTGCAGAAAAATTGATAAACATTAAAGGAACATTATTCTGAAACATAAAATTCATATGTGTAATTTTCGAGGAGATTTGAGCATTTACATTCTTTTTTTTTTTTTTTTTTTTTTTTCTGAGCGTGCGCGAAAGATAGAATAATTTTTAGTACGTAAGTCGAAAGCCAGATATCTTGAGTAACTTATACAAAAGTTTATTTCAATGGAATAAAAATTAAGCAAATTATTCGTAAAATAACAAGCTAGATTTTAGATATTTTCAACCATGTTACAAAAGTTCATATTTGTGAAAATCCCCTTATGAACTCACAGATTGCACTAAATAAATAAAAGTACGTTAGAGTTACAAGTCCAGAAGGATTTTTTCACAAAGAAGAAATTTTGAAACATGATTGAAAAAATTGGATCTTCAAATTAAATGCTTGGCATGTGAAAAACCCCTTATGAATTTTCAAACCTATATATACCTAAAATCTACCCCATTTTTTGGCAGCAACTTGCTTAATTTTTACTGTATTGAAATGAACTTTCGATATAAATTACCCAATATATCTAGCTTTTAACCAATGTGATGAAAATTTTTATCTTTCCCGCAAAAGCAGAAAATAAAATATTTATTATAAATGCTAATATCTCACCGAATATTAGACGCATAAATGTGTGCTTTAGAATAATATTTTTCTAGTGTTTTGTCAATTTTTCTGCAATTTTTGTAAAATTTTATTAAATTCCATTCTTGTTATAAGAAAAAAAAAAAAAAAAAAAAAAAAAAAAAAAAACTTGCCCCCGCCAAAAAATAAATAAATAAATAAAATAAAAATAAAAATAAAAATAACAGTTTATTTAAAAAAAAACAAAAAAAAAAAACATACACATATTGTTTATAGTATATGCAGCGCGTTAAAGTTACAAGTCATCGGTAGCTTTACATGATATAGGGTGATCCAAAGTATTTGTGCTTTTCTCCAATTTGTGGTTGCTTCTTTAATTGCACTCTTGACTAAATCGATAGTGGAAAATATGAGTTTTTAAATGTTCTTTGCATATCAGAAGTTCAAGACCATTTCATCCAGTATTTGTTTAAAATAATAATAATAATAATAATTGATTACCCACTGCATTTATAGTTCAATAAAATTTTTACAAGCATTTGATTCTTAGACTGTGTTTCTAAATTTACGATTTCTAGTACAGAGAAAAATATTCAGCCGATCCGTTCTCATTAAAAATAAATCTATGATAAGCTTATTATTACTTTTGTTCTATGGAAATATAAGATTTTGATAAGATAAATATATATTTTGTTCTATGCAATATTATATTCTTTGTAAATTTTGTTTCAAAGTGTTAAATTTCAAAACGTTTATTTAATTGTGTTAAGTTTTTTTTTATATAAATAAATGTAAGGTTGCAAGTGACTACACAAAATATTGAAATAAAAATTTCCTGATTTAAGTATGCAATATAGAGAACATTTAATAAAAAACATTTAATTCAGAGTTAGGGAGATGGTAAATATTGAAAATCTTTCTTTGAAATTTCTTTCTTAATGTCGTGATTTCATATATAAGTATTGAAATGTATCACTATTAAGTAAATTAAAATTTCTCATAAACTATTGAAATAAAATAAATAAATATATATTCTATGCAACACAATTTTAAAATTTTACACTTGATTTTACATCATTATAATTTATCAAAAATTTCTAAACATATTTGGGTATAACTATGTGGATTGATTGAGAAGTTACTTTTTAAAAAGTACTTTGTACTTGTGTGCTAAATTTTCATGCAAATTTTTAAAAGTCAAAAATAAAAGTATTTTTAATAAAAAAAAAAAAAAAAAAAAAAAAAAAAAACTTACCAACCAATGCACAAAGTAAAAACCAAATTTATTTCGAATATATTGATACATTACAATACCATAAAATCAGGGTAAGGGGAGAATTTTTTAAAAAGATTAATCGCATAAAACACTTAAAACATTTGATTTTTTTTTTCTTTTTTTTACATATTTAAATTGTTTTCCAGAAATTTTAATATGCTTGGTATTGATACATTTCAAAGCATATGTATGTAAACTTTAAGAACTCTAAGACGCTAATTTCAAAGTACGATTTTCAATTTCGTCATCCCCTTAAAAGGGATTTAAAAACTACTAAAGTACGGAGTTCTCACTCTGAAAAATAAAATAATAAGTTACCATAAATCGGGAAAAAAAGCAACAGCTGGCACCGCTATATCCCTTAGTCAGGCGAACAAAAGTGGACACGAGTGTAGTAAAGTACTTTGCCGCACTCGTGCCTACTTTGTTCACCTAATGAAGGGCCATGGTATTATTTCCAACCGAAACAAATGTTGCGAGTCTTTTTTTTTCAATTATTGGGTTTCTTTACAAAGATTTTTATTATTAATAACGGTTCTTTGATGCGTTTATTGCTGTAACAATAAAATAAAATAAATAATAATAATAATCATAATAATAAAATAAAAAGGCAACAGATGTCACTACTATGAGTAGGGTGGTTCGAAAAAATTTTTTTTTAAATTTCAGATCGCTATAGTGCACAAAAGTTGTCATTGGTATAGACAGGAAAAAAGCACTAATTATTATTTTTTAATAAATTTGTATTCCAGTCGCGCAATGCCATCGAAATTAGCAAAATAAATGTGAAAAATCTTAATTTTTCATAATTTTTTTAAGCACGCCAGATGGTTTTAATTGCGTTCCTATACCATGGATTAACTACTAAAATTATGTAAAATCAATATATATGTACTTTTTATACATTTGATTCATATCTTCCGGTCGCGCAACATAGTACAAAATGAGTAAAATTAGTAGTTTTTGCAAAATTTCAATGTGTGTGTGTCTGTGTATGTGTCTGTGTGTCTGTCTGTTATCAGCATATCTCAAAAACAAATTATGGCAGAAAGTTCAAACTTGGTATTCTAAATGTGTATCATAAAGGGATGCAACAGTAAGCTTTTCGTTAAGATCAAGCAAAAGGTTCGTGTACAGGGACAATCAAGAGAATTCTAATACATTACGTCTATAGGGGAAATTGCAGAGTTTAACATCTATAGATTGCACTAAACCAAATGAAACAAATATATATTTTTTGTAATAGAGACAGTTAACTGGAAAAAAAATTCTGTGTATGTAGGAGCCTCGCCTCTCCCCTGGGGGGGAAGTCCCCCCTCGAGGGGAGTAAATTTTCATGATGGGTATCTTTCAAAAGAGCTCTCCAATACCTTTAAAACTTTTATACTCTCTATTACAAAAAATATATGTTCGTTTCATTTGGTTTAGTGCAGTCTATAGACGTTAAACTCTACTTACCTGCAATTTCCCCCATAGACGTAATGTATTAGAATTCTCTTGATTATCCCTGTACACGAACCATTTGCTTGATCGTAACGAAAAGCTTACTGTAGTATCCCTATATGATACACATTTAGAATACCAAGTTTGAACTTTCTGCCATAATTTGTTTTTGAGATATGCTGATAACAGACAGACACACACACACAGGCCATTTGCTAAAAACATGATTTTCGTATTCAGGGGACCTCAAAATGTGTAAATATAACAAAATCTCGCGTTCGAAAATTTGACCCAAAAACAATACTTTCTCTACCTTATGGGTAAGAGAAAGTAAAAAAATTGCTATAAACAAGGATCTCATTTCAGCTGCATACATGTAGTTGTTTAAATTTTTATTATTTTCTCTTAGAGAAAGTATTGTTTTTGGGTCAAAATTTCGAACGCGAGATTTTGTTATACTTACACGTTTTGAGGTCCCCTGAATATGAAAATCATGTTTTTGCAAATGGTCTGTGTGTCTGTGTGTGTGTCTGTGTGTCTGTCTGTTATCAGCATATCTCAAAAACAAATTATGGCAGAAAGTTCAAACTTGGTATTCTATATGTGTATCATAGAGGGATGCTACAGTAAGTTTTTCGTTAAGATCAAGCAAAAGATTCGTGTACAGGGACAATCAAGAGAATTCTAATACATTACGTCTATGGGGGAAATAGCAGGAAAATAGAGTTTAACGTCTATAGACTGCACTAAACCAAATGAAACAAATATATATTTTTTGTAATAGAGACAGTTAACTGGGAAAAAAAAATTGTGTATGTAGGAGCCTCGCCTCTCCCTTGTGGGGGGGGGAAGTCCCCCCTCGAGGGGAGTAAATTTTCATGATGGGTTCAAAAGATCTCTCCAATACCTTTAAAACGAATGGTTGAACCATCGATCTGCGATAATTTAAAACAAAGTTATCGATTTTTTTTACTTTTAACGAAAAAAAAACTTAGAAAAAAAAAATCGTACTTTTTTTTAAAATTAAATATTGAGAATAAAATGGACTTTTTTGGATATTTGGTGTTATACTACTTCTCTAATATGGAAATCGTCTGCCTTATCATAAAAGATAATTTTTTTAAATAATAATTTTAATAAATTATTTTTTAAAAAGAGAAATATTTTTTAATATCCGAATGAAATTCTATATAAATGTAGGTGGATTAATGAAACGGGGGGGTTGAGGGGGGCTGTAGCCCCCCTCACACAGAACTAATTATCATATAAAACTCTTCAGAAGCCTAATATGAATTGTTTAACATAGGTTTACATAACAGTACTCGTTATCTTACCTATTAATCTGCAACCTGTATTTTATAGTATTAAATTTCAGGGTAAGAGAAAGTCGTGTGAGTGACACAACAGATTATTTAATTTGGTTTTGTGTTTTTTTTTTTTTTTTTTTTTTTAAATATCATTTTTAGAAGCCTTTGATTTCAGAACTATTATTAAAATATTAGGATTTCAGGAAAAGTACATCAAATATATCGTTGGTCCGTTTAAAATGAGTCATGATAGTCATTATTTTTCTAATTATATTTTTATTATTTGTTATTATTATTATTTTATAGAGGTAATAAGTTTATGGATACAACTTTATATTTGTATAACTGTGGGAAAGTTATTAGTACAATTTTAAATTTGTAACCTTTTCATTTTATTTATTTTTACTTTGTTCTGCATGTATAAGAAGAAAGTATTTGATACGTAAAAATTTTCGACTCCCGTTTTTCAGTTATTTTACACGTTTTGATATGTTCTGAACACGATCTGAATTCATTAAAAAATAATCTGTCTATCTTTGTGTGTATCAGTAAATTTTTGAACGCTGTATTCTATAAACAATTGAATACAATTTAACTTAACTTGATATTTAGTTGGACTTTGACATAAATTGGTGCTAATTACATTTGAGGATCAATCCTTCAAAATATGCCGCTTTCATGCAATTCTTTCCCTACTTTTTAACATGGCAGTATGAGAGAAAAATTTGCATAAATATACATAATGAGAATTAAATTTTAGATGTGAAATAAAATAAATAAATGTTTATGTTAATAACAGTCAGCCAAGATTTTTTTTTCTTCTTTTTAATCCAGAGAGCATCGCTTGAAAAAAAAAAAAAAAAAAAACCAAATAAATAAATAAATATATAAATCTTAAAAAATTATCCATTCTGTATATATTTGACTAGATCCTTATATATATATATATATATATATATATATATATACACTGATGGAAAAAAAAATCCCAACACCAAGAAAAAATTATTGTACAGTAATGAAATTTCAGCAATACATTTGTCTAGGTAACATATTTAATTGATTAAAGTTTCAAGATCACAGGCAGAGCCATTGGCGAGAACAGCCATTTCAAATGTGAAATGTTGGTACATTAGTAACCGGTGTAACCGCCAGAATTTTGAATGCAAGCATGCAAACGTGCATGCATTGTGTCGTACAGGTGTTGGATATCAGTTTGTGGGATGGAGTTCAATGCCTGTTGCACTTGGGCGGTCAATGCAGGGACGGTTAATGCTGGTTGTGGATGACGCTGGAGTTGTCGTCCAATGATGTCCCATACGTGCTCGATTGGAGAAAGATCTGGTGATCTAGCAGGCCAAGGCAACATGTCGACACTCTGTAGAGCATGTTGGGTTACAACAGCGGAATGAGGGCGAGCGTTATCCTGTTGGAAAACACCCCCTTGAATGCTGTTCATGAATGGCAGCACAACAGGTTGTATCACTAGACTGACGTACAAATTTGCAGTCAGGGTGCGTGGGATAACCACGAGAGTGCTCCTGCTGTCATACGAAATTGCTCCCCAAACAATAACTCCAGGAGTAGGATCTGTGTGTCTAGGCCGCAGACAGGTCGCTAGCAGGCGTTCACCTGTCCTCCTTCTAACCAACACACGGCTATCACTGCGACCAAGGCAGAACCGGCTTTCATCAGAAACAACAGATCTCCACTCCGTCCTCCAATGAGCTCTAGCTTGACACCACTCACGTCGCAAACGGCAGTGGTTTGGAGTCAGTGGAATGCACTCTACAGGGCGTCTGGCTCGGAGCTGTCCTTGAAGTAACCGATTTGTAACAGTTCGTTGTGTTACTGTGGTGCCAACTGCAGCTTGAATTTCAGCTGCAGACGCAGTACGATTAACCACAGCCATACGCCGAACACGGAGGTCTTCCCTCTCAGCAGTGCCACGTGGCCGCCCGGAACCCGGTCTTCTTGAGGCAGTACCTTCCCTTGACCACTGCTGCCAACACTCATGCACAGTGGATACATTCCTGCCAAGTCTTTCTGCAATATCGCGGAAAGAAAACCCACTTTCTCGTAGCCCTACTACACGACCTCGTTCAAACTCAGTGAGCTGTTGATAATGGCTTCTTCGTCTTCTTAGAGGAATACTTGACTAACATTAACCCACTACGTCAAATCTCAACTGTAAATAACGATCACGAACTTTACAGCGCTTATTTAAAGCAAACCTCATTTGCATGTTCATAGTGTCGCTACTAGCGCCACACTTATGCGCGTAGCTCGAAATTTGAATCGACGTCATCTTTCAGATGTATAAACACGCCTTCCAAATTTCATTTATCTAGCACAGCTCCTTCCTGGTGTTGGGATTCTTTTTCCATCAGTGTATATATATATATATATATATATATATATATATATATATATATATATATATATATATAAAGTATTTTTAAAAATGTACTTGTAAAATAGTAAACGGCATTTTAAAAATTCCCATATGTTAGAAATATAAATGGAGAATGAATTTTTGCCATAAGTTAATTAAAAGGGGAATAGCAAAAAGTATAATCAAAATAAGCATTAGACTTTCTATTATATTCCAAAGAAACCTCACCCAAGCATGAAAGAGTTCTGCTTTTTCTGCCAAAAGTGTTTCAATACAGAAATTTGTATCATATTTCTTATGTTATTTTTGTGATTTTATAAAGCAGAAATTTTTTATGGAAATTAGTGGTGGCAAAAAAACGGAACTCTTTCATTCCTGATCACCAGTATGATTCAAAAAGGCAAGAATCGTGAAGGCGGTCCTGTACTACTAAATCTGAATCAGTTTACTCATGTTTCATGATTAACAAGTGCGTTATTACCTTTTAAATTCCGAAGTAACGGGGGTATCACACAGAACTAATTATCATATAAAACTCTTCGGAAGTCTAATTTGAATTGTTTAACATAGGTTTACATAACTTTACTCGTTATCTTACCTCCTAATCTCTAACCTGTATTTATAGTATTAAATTTCAGGGTAAGAGAAAGTCGTGTGAGTAACACACCAGATTATTATATTACTGTTTGTAAATAGGTAGTGAGAACTGTAATAATGTCAATGCTTAAGGGGATTGTGGATGTTATTATTATTATTATTATTATTATTATTATTATTATTATAAATAATTAAATTTCTTAGAAATGTGAAAAGTTACATACACATGCTTTAACAAACACACACACATTATATTAAATATATTAAAATATTTTGTAGGATGCTTCAGTTAATAACAATTAATAATCTGGTGTGTCACTCACACGACTTTCTCTTACCCTGAAATTTAATACTATAAATACAGGTTGCAGATTAATAGGTAAGATAACGAGTACTGTTATGTAAACCTATGTTAAACAATTCATATTAGGCTTCTGAAGAGTTTTATATGATTATTAGTTCTGTGTGAGGGGGGGGCTACCGCCCCCCTCAACCGCCCGTTTCATTGATGCACCTACATTTATATAGAATTTAATTCGGTTATTAAAAAATATTTCTCTTTTTAAAAAATAATTTATTAAAATTATTATTTAAAAAAATTATCTTTTATGATAAGGCAGACGATTTCCATATTAGAGAAGTAGTTTAACACCAAATATCCAAAAAAAGTCCATTTTATTCTCAATATAAAAAAAAAAAAAAGTACGATTTTTTTTCAAAGTTTTTTTTTCGTTAAAATAAAAAAAATCGATAACTTTGTTTTAAATTATCGCAGATCGATGGTTCAACCATTTGTTTTAAAGGTATTTTCGAGCTCTTTTGAAAGATACCCATCATGAAAATTTACTCCCTTCGAGGGGGGACTTCCCACCCAGGGGGGGAGGCGAGGCTCCTACATACACAAAAAAATTTTCCCAGTTAACTGTCTCTATTACAAAAAATATATATTTGTTTCATTTGGTTTAGTGCAGTCTATAGACGTTAAACTCTATTTTCCTGCAATTTCCCCCAAAGACGTAATGTATTAAAATTCTCTTGATTGTCCCTTACACGAACCATTTGCTTGATCTTAACAAAAAGCTTACTGTATCATCCCTATATGATACACATTTAGAATTCCAAGTTTGAACTTTCTGCCATAATTTGCTTTTGAGATATGCTGATAACAGACAGACACACATACACACACACAGACACACACACAGACAGACACACACACAGACACACAGACGATTTGCTAAAAACATGATTTTCGTATTCAGTGGACCTCAAAACGTGTAAATATAACAAAATCTCGCGTTCGAAAATTTGAGCCAAAAACAATACTTTCTCTACCTTATGGGTAAGAGAAAATAATAAAAATTTAAACAACTACATGTATGTACTGTGCAACCGCGAAAAGAAGGCATACGACCTGGGAATAGTTCATTTTGAAAAAGGGGCGGCCGAATGAAATGCAAATGATGCTTGGCGACAGTTCTTTTCGCCAAACAGTTGTTTGACTTATCAGCTTCTTTGGCACCAATACGAACAGTCATAGAGTCATTTGTTGCTAATTCAATAGAAAATTGCTAAATTTTTGTCAATTTAAATATTGTTTTAATTATTTCTTATAATTTTTTTTATCAGATATGCAGAAAATCGATAAAACAAAATTGCTTTAAACATTGCTTATAATTTGTGTTCACATGTATGTTTATTTCTAGTACTTAAATTAATTGAATCCCTAAAATTTACTCGTTTAGCTTTTAACTTCTCGAAGTATACCTAAAACAGTTTCTTTTTTTTTTTTTTTTTTTTTTGTAAATATTCACTATTATGATTAGTTCAATTATTTAAATCTAAAAATATATCATAATTGAATGTTTTGTAAATATTAACTATCGTGATTAATTAAATTTCTTCCTTTCTACTTTTATTACAACCATTATATGATTATGTCATGTTATTTAATGACAATTACAATAATTAATTTAATGCTTATTTTATCAAAACTGTAATGGTATTAATCCTGGTTTCTTTTATTTCATACATTGTAGAAAGAAACTTTTTTAAAGTTTAATTAAGTTACTTCTTTCATCCCTTTCTGCTGATAATGATTGCACTTAAAAATTACTTCTCGGAAGCCATTAAGATTACTTTATTTAAAAAAATCAAAATTTCATTTTGAATGTTATTTGATCGCCGAAACTTTAAAATTTGTAAACAATAGTACCTCCGAACTCTTCTTTTAAATAGCAATTAAAAATACCTCCAAACATTAAGTTTATCAACAACTTCAAATTTTAATTTCACACTAAGAAACGGGCTAACAACGCCAAATCTGGAAGCCACTCTACTCTGTGTTACCATGGAAACACAACCTCTTACCTTATTTCATTAATGGAATCATCTGAAAACACGTGAGTCGAGTGCCAAGTTATCGCGGTTGTACAATAGCTGAAATGAGATCCTTGTTTACAGCAATTTTTTTTACTTTCTCTTACCCATAAGGTAGAGAAAGTATTGTTTTGGGGTCAAATTTCCGAACGCGAGATTTTGTTATATTTACACACTTTGAGGTCCCCGGAATACGAAAATCATGTTTTTAGCAAATGGTCTGTGTGTGTGTGTCTGTCTGTTATCAGCATATCTCAAAAAAAAAAAAAAAAAAAAAAATGGCAGAAAGTTCAAACTTGGTATTCTAAATGTGTATCATATAGGGATACTACAGTAAGCTTTTCGTTACGATCAAGCAAATGGTTCGTGTACAGGGACAATCAAGAAAATTCTAATACATTACGTCTATGGGGGAAATTGCAGGTAAGTAGTGTTTAACGTTTATTGACTGCACTAAACCAAATGAAACGAACATATATTTTTTATAATAGAGATAGTTAACTGGGAAAATTTTTTTGTGTATGTAGGAGCCTCGCCTCCCCCCCCCTGGGGGGGAAGTCCCCCCTCGAGTGGAGTAAATTTTCATCATGGGTATCATTCAAAAGAGCTTGCGAATACCTTTAAAACGAATGGTTGAACTATAAATCTGTGATAATTTAAAACAAAGTTATAGATTTTTTTTACTTTTAACGAAAAAAACACTTAGAAAAAAATCGTATTTTTTTTTTTTTTTTTTTAATATTGAGAGTAAAATGGACATTTTTGGATATTTAGCGTTACATATGGAATAAATATACTCTCTAATATGGAAATCGTCTGCATTATCATAAAAAAGAATTTTTTTAAATAATAATTTTAATAAATTATTTTTTAAAAAGAGAAATATTTTTTAATATCCGAATGAAATTCTATATAAATGTAGGTGGATTAATGAAACGGGGGGTTGAGGGGGGCTGTAGCCCCCCTCACACAGAACTAATTATCATATAAAACTCTTCAGAAGCCTAATATGAATTGTTTAACATAGGTTTACATAACAGTACTCGTTATCTTACCTATTAATCTGCAACCTGTATTTTATAGTATTAAATTTCAGGGTAAGAGAAAGTCGTGTGAGTGACACAACATATTATTTAATTTGGTTTTGTGTTTTTTTTTTTTTTTTTTTAATATCATTTTTAGAAGCCTTTGATTTCAGAACTATTATTAAAATATTAGGATTTCAGGAAAAGTACATCAAATATATCGTTGGTCCGTTTAAAATGAGTCATGATAGTCATTATTTTTCTAATTATATTTTTATTATTTGTTATTATTATTATTTTATAGAGGTAATAAGTTTATGGATCCAACTTTATATTTGTATAACTGTGGGAAAGTTATTAGTACAATTTTAAATTTGTAACCTTTTCATTTTATTTATTTTTACTTTGTTCTGCATGCATAAGAAGAAAGTATTTGATACGTAAAAATTTTCGACTCCCGTTTTTCAGTTATTTTACACGTATTGATATGTTCTGAACACGATCTGAATTCATTAAAAAATAATCTGTCTATCTTTGTGTGTATCAGTAAATTTTTGAACGCTGTATTCTATAAACAATTGAATACAATTTAACTTAACTTGATATTTAGTTGGACTTTGACATAAATTGGTGCTAATTACATTTGAGGATCAATCCTTCAAAATATGCCGCTTTCATGCAATTCTTTCCCTATTTTTTAACATGGCAGTATGAGAGAAAAATTTGCATAAATATACATAATGAGAATTAAATTTTAGATGTGAAATAAAATAAATAAATGTTTATGTTAATAACAGTCAGCCAAGATTTTTTTTTCTTCTTTTTAATCCAGAGAGCATCGCTTGAAAAAAAAAAAAAAAAAAAAAAAAAAACCAAATAAATAAATAAATAAATAAATATATAAATCTTAAAAATTATCCATTCTGTATATATTTGACTAGATCCTTATATATATATATATATATATATATATAAAGATATATATATATATATATATATATATATATACACTGATGGAAAAAAAAATCCCAACACCAAGAAAAAATTATTGTACAGTAATGAAATTTCAGCAATACATTTGTCTAGGTAACATATTTAATTGATTAAAGTTTCAAGATCACAGGCAGAGCCATTGGCGAGAACAGCCATTTCAAATGTGAAATGTTGGTACATTAGTAACCGGTGTAACCGCCAGAATTTTGAATGCAAGCATGCAAACGTGCATGCATTGTGTCGTACAGGTGTTGGATATCAGTTTGTGGGATGGAGTTCAATGCCTGTTGCACTTGGGCGGTCAATGCAGGGACGGTTAATGCTGGTTGTGGATGACGCTGGAGTTGTCGTCCAATGATGTCCCATACGTGCTCGATTGGAGAAAGATCTGGTGATCTAGCAGGCCAAGGCAACATGTCGACACTCTGTAGAGCATGTTGGGTTACAACAGCGGAATGAGGGCGAGCGTTATCCTGTTGGAAAACACCCCCTTGAATGCTGTTCATGAATGGCAGCACAACAGGTTGTATCACTAGACTGACGTACAAATTTGCAGTCAGGGTGCGTGGGATAACCACGAGAGTGCTCCTGCTGTCATACGAAATTGCTCCCCAAACAATAACTCCAGGAGTAGGATCTGTGTGTCTAGGCCGCAGACAGGTCGCTAGCAGGCGTTCACCTGTCCTCCTTCTAACCAACACACGGCTATCACTGCGACCAAGGCAGAACCGGCTTTCATCAGAAACAACAGATCTCCACTCCGTCCTCCAATGAGCTCTAGCTTGACACCACTCACGTCGCAAACGGCAGTGGTTTGGAGTCAGTGGAATGCACTCTACAGGGCGTCTGGCTCGGAGCTGTCCTTGAAGTAACCGATTTGTAACAGTTCGTTGTGTTACTGTGGTGCCAACTGCAGCTTGAATTTCAGCTGCAGACGCAGTACGATTAACCACAGCCATACGCCGAACACGGAGGTCTTCCCTCTCAGCAGTGCCACGTGGCCGCCCGGAACCCGGTCTTCTTGAGGCAGTACCTTCCCTTGACCACTGCTGCCAACACTCATGCACAGTGGATACATTCCTGCCAAGTCTTTCTGCAATATCGCGGAAAGAAAACCCACTTTCTCGTAGCCCTACTACACGACCTCGTTCAAACTCAGTGAGCTGTTGATAATGGCTTCTTCGTCTTCTTAGAGGAATACTTGACTAACATTAACCCACTACGTCAAATCTCAACTGTAAATAACGATCACGAACTTTACAGCGCTTATTTAAAGCAAACCTCATTTGCATGTTCATAGTGTCGCTACTAGCGCCACACTTATGCGCGTAGCTCGAAATTTGAATCGACGTCATCTTTCAGATGTATAAACACGCCTTCCAAATTTCATTTATCTAGCACAGCTCCTTCCTGGTGTTGGGATTCTTTTTCCATCAGTGTATATATATATATATATATATATATATATATATATATATATATAAAGTATTTTTAAAAATGTACTTGTAAAATAGTAAACGGCATTTTAAAAATTCCCATATGTTAGAAATATAAATGGAGAATGAATTTTTGCCATAAGTTAATTAAAAGGGGAATAGCAAAAAGTATAATCAAAATAAGCATTAGACTTTCTATTATATTCCAAAGAAACCTCACCCAAGCATGAAAGAGTTCTGCTTTTTCTGCCAAAAGTGTTTCAATACAGAAATTTGTATCATATTTCTTATGTTATTTTTGTGATTTTATAAAGCAGAAATTTTTTATGGAAATTGTGGTGGCAAAAAAACGGAACTCTTTCATTCCTGATCACCAGTATGATTCAAAAAGGCAAGAATCGTGAAGGCGGTCCTGTACTACTAAATCTGAATCAGTTTACTCATGTTTCATGATTAACAAGTGCGTTATTACCTTTTAAATTCCGAAGTAACGGGGGTATCACACAGAACTAATTATCATATAAAACTCTTCGGAAGTCTAATTTGAATTGTTTAACATAGGTTTACATAACTTTACTCGTTATCTTACCTCCTAATCTCTAACCTGTATTTATAGTATTAAATTTCAGGGTAAGAGAAAGTCGTGTGAGTAACACACCAGATTATTATATTACTGTTTGTAAATAGGTAGTGAGAACTGTAATAATGTCAATGCTTAAGGGGATTGTGGATGTTATTATTATTATTATTATTATTATTATTATTATAAATAATTAAATTTCTTAGAAATGTGAAAAGTTACATACACATGCTTTAACAAACACACACACATTATATTAAATATATTAAAATATTTTGTAGGATGCTTCAGTTAATAACAATTAATAATCTGGTGTGTCACTCACACGACTTTCTCTTACCCTGAAATTTAATACTATAAATACAGGTTGCAGATTAATAGGTAAGATAACGAGTACTGTTATGTAAACCTATGTTAAACAATTCATATTAGGCTTCTGAAGAGTTTTATATGATTATTAGTTCTGTGTGAGGGGGGGCTACCGCCCCCCTCAACCCCCCGTTTCATTAATCCACCTACATTTATATAGAATTTAATTCGGTTATTAAAAAATATTTCTCTTTTTAAAAAATAATTTATTAAAATTATTATTTAAAAAAATTATCTTTTATGATAAGGCAGACGATTTCCATATTAGAGAAGTAGTTTAACACCAAATATCCAAAAAAAGTCCATTTTATTCTCAATATAAAAAAAAAAAAAAGTACGAATTTTTTTCAAAGTTTTTTTTTTCGTTAAAAGTAAAAAAAATCGATAACTTTGTTTTAAATTATCGCAGATCGATGGTTCAACCATTTGTTTTAAAGGTATTTTCGAGCTCTTTTGAAAGATACCCATCATGAAAATTTACTCCCTTCGAGGGGGGACTTCCCACCCAGGGGGGGAGGCGAGGCTCCTACATACACAAAAAAATTTTCCCAGTTAACTGTCTCTATTACAAAAAATACATATTTGTTTCATTTGGTTTAGTGCAGTCTATAGACGTTAAACTCTCTTTTCCTGCAATTTCCCCAAAGACGTAATGTATTAAAATTCTCTTGATTGTCCCTTACACGAACCATTTGCTTGATCTTAACAAAAAGCTTACTGTATCATCCCTATATGATACACATTTAGAATTCCAAGTTTGAACTTTCTGCCATAATTTGCTTTTGAGATATGCTGATAACAGACAGACACACAGACACACACACAGACACACACACAGACAGACACACACACAGACACACAGACCATTTGCTAAAAACATGATTTTCGTATTCAGTGGACCTCAAAACGTGTAAATATAACAAAATCTCGCGTTCGAAAATTTGAGCCAAAAACAATACTTTCTCTACCTTATGGGTAAGAGAAAATAATAAAAATTTAAACAACTACATGTATGTAGCTGAAATGAGATCCTTGTTTACAGCAATTTTTTTTACTTTCTCTTACCCATAAGGTAGAGAAAGTATTGTTTTGGGGTCAAATTTCCGAACGCGAGATTTTGTTATATTTACACACTTTGAGGTCCCCGGAATACGAAAATCATGTTTTTAGCAAATGGTCTGTGTGTGTGTGTCTGTCTGTTATCAGCATATCTCAAAAAAAAAAAAAAAAAAAATGGCAGAAAGTTCAAACTTGGTATTCTAAATGTGTATCATATAGGGATACTACAGTAAGCTTTTCGTTACGATCAAGCAAATGGTTCGTGTACAGGGACAATCAAGAAAATTCTAATACATTACGTCTATGGGGGAAATTGCAGGTAAGTAGTGTTTAACGTTTATTGACTGCACTAAACCAAATGAAACGAACATATATTTTTTATAATAGAGATAGTTAACTGGGAAAATTTTTTTGTGTATGTAGGAGCCTCGCCTCCCCCACCCCTGGGGGGGGAAGTCCCCCTTCGAGTGGAGTAAATTTTCATCATGGGTATCATTCAAAAGAGCTTGCGAATACCTTTAAAACGAATGGTTGAACTATAAATCTGTGATAATTTAAAACAAAGTTATTGATTTTTTTTACTTTTAACGAAAAAAAAACTTAGAAAAAAATCGTATTTTTTTTTTTTTTTTTTTTTTTTTAATATTGAGAGTAAAATGGACATTTTTGGATATTTAGCGTTACACTACCTCTCTAATATGGAAATCGTCTGCATTATCATAAAAAATAATTTTTTTAAATAATAATTTTAATAAATTATTTTTAAAAAACAGAATTATTTTTTAATAACCGAATTAAATTCTATATAAATGTTGGTGCATTAATGAAACGGGGGGTTGAGGGGGGCAGTAGCCCCCCTCACACAGAGTTAATTATCGTATAAAACTCTTCTGAAGCCTAATTTGAATTGTTTAGCATAGGTTTACATGACAGTTCTCGTTATCTTACCTCTTAATCTGCAACCTGTTTTTATAGTATTAAATTTCAGGGTATGAGAAAGTCGTGTGAGTGACACACCAGATTATTTCTTTTATTATCCGTAGTTTAGTTACACAATTCCATGGTCACACGCACATATGAACGCAACATCACACAAAAACAAACATATTAAAAACATATAAAAAGTCTGGAATCTGTAGATGGTTGCCTGAAAAAAGTTCATTCTTTGATAACCTCATATATGCAAGAATATTCTCGGGCGAAGCTTGATGGGTGTCGTCGATTTTCAGCCCATAGCGTTTCAGCCATCAAGTGAAACCGTAGTTTTCAGCTCTCACAAAAAATCGTAGTTTTTCAGGGTGTTACCCAACTGCACTCAAAATATACCAACTGCAATCGCTAGTCTTAACTCCCCTTTCACTTACTCTCTTGCGAGTTTCTATCTTACCACTCCTTCGCTCTGGATAGGAAGAACCCGAAAGTTTGTTGGGGGAAATACCAACTGCCCTAGCTGGAAGTCTTTTGTTTTCAAGAAAGTGGATTGTACATTAAGGAATTAATAAGAAGGTACTTACCTATTATCCACATGCCAGCGAATAATAGTCAGAGATCGCTAAATTTACATTAATATAAATATAAATGATACAGGAATTTCTTAATTAATTATTGTTTATAATATATTCTTTCATTTTTATAATGTTTATATTAATTGTACTTACGGATACATAAATATCGTATGTGCACTTTTGTGATTCATACACATCGAGGTAGGGGTATCCATTTATTTATTTTTATTTAATCTTTCTTTTTGGGGGGAGGGGAGGTCATGTGCTCGATACTGATTGCTGCGAAAACTAATTACGTGCGTTTTCAGATTCATGCACAACGCTGTACGGCTGTCCTGTCCAGTGATTTTTTTTTCATGTGCGCGAAGCGTACATACGTGCGTGATACTGATTGCTGCGAAAATGAGTTACATACGTTCGTAGATTCATGCACAGCGGGGTAGGTGTGTCCAGTGATGTTTTTCTTTGGTTTTCGTGGGCGCGAAGCGTACATACGTGCGTGACACAACACAAGTTTTCTCATTACATTTTTCGTTTTCTTTTTCCTTACTTTCATTGGAAGGATCTAAATTCATAACGGGGGTTTCAGGCAGCAGGAGGCGTTTGCATGTCTGAGGACAGATGGTACTTTTTTAAAGTGGGGGAAAAATAAGCGAGTGCAGTTGGTAGTCGCCCATTTTTAAACGACCAAAAACATAAACTCCATTATTATTCGAGATAGATTTTACTTCCGGGCTGAAAATCGACGGCTTCATTTGATAGGGCACAAAACAAAAACTATTGTGAAGAACCAAACAAACATTTTCACAAACAAGCCTTGCTATATAAGCTATAAAAATATATTATAATAATGCGGGTTGATTGTGATGTTGCTGTGAAAAAAATACAAATAATACTTTTAATGGAAAAAAGAAGAAGAAAGAAATTATTTTACAAATGATTCAATAACCCGAACCGTTAAACCTCATCCTATCTGTAACCCTATCTAATCGATATGTTTATTAACATTGATTGTGGAGTAGTGCAGACGTTAAAAAAAATGACTGCACGTGTGTCCTAGGCCTGGGTGGAATGTCCATAGTTGCTGAAGAGATTGAATTGCATGCGTTATTCAAGTTTTTAAGGCTTCGGTGTCAACCGCAGAGAAAGCAAATACTTCGTTCATCGGATAGTTTCACGTTTTCTTAGCAAACTATAGGAAACAATACAGTACAGATAAACAATATTTATAGTATAGAGACATATAGTGCCATCTGGTGAAATCTGATAAAAGAATTTGGAATTATTTATTTATTTGTTTATTTTCAACGTACTTTTCATCAAAAGAAGCTTTTAGTGCAATCCGTACTCTCTAACGCCATTTACTTGATTCTATATTAAAGTTTAAATATATCAGAGACATTTGGTTCACCCTGCATATTAAAATTATTTTTCAAAGCTTTAGTTAAAAAAAAAAATACAAGTTTTCTTTAATAACGAATTTATATTTAATTTTTATATAGCTAGAAATAAGGACTCTTTGCTCATAATGAAATTTCTACAATATGGTTGAAAAAAGGAAATGAGATTAAGAAAGCATTAGTAGATTCCAAACTCTAAAAGGAAAGAAACAACAACAGCCATAAAAAGAAATAGAAAGCCATATCTTGAATGAGACTTCTATTCACTATCGTAAAATGTTGACTTTCTTTCTTACGCTTGTCACAAAAGAGGACAAACTTTGCTCGTGTAAAAGAAGTTCATAACTTTATAAAGTGTCTGCATTCTAGAGAGAGCCTTTTGTTTACTTATTTTAAGTTTGAGATTAGTAAGTGATTTTTTATAGGTTAAAACAAGAATAAATTTTCTTTAAAGGTTGCACTTGTTTTATGCCTATAATGGGAAATTGAAAACTAAACATTTTATTAAAGAATAATGTTTGAAAAAAACTTGTGCTGGTTTTAAAAATAGCCATTATTTATTTATTTATTTATTTAAAAGAAAGTTTTTATTAAATTTATTCAAGTTATACCCCAATATAAAATATTATTATGAAAAATTGTCATACGAAAAAGAAAAATAATTACTACAAAAGGCTATATAACTTTGCACATTAAAAGTTTTCTGCATGACTATGTGTGAATTTAAAAAACAGAGTAAAATTTTATTGGTTAAGTAATTAAGGATTTTTTATTTGATTTATTCCAAAGATAAACGTTTTACTTTTTTAAATTATTATTTTTTTTTCTTAATTTTTAATTAGTTTTCATTTTAATTCTTTTCACAAAGAAATACTTTTATTCTTATCGAAATTTATCACGAAATTTCTTTATAGTAGGGTTATTCATAATTTTTTTAGATGAATGACAGAAGATAGGTGCAAAAGAGAATTATTGATTAAATATGCAAATTTAAACTCTTTTCTTGCCACAGATCCTAATTTGTTGAAAATATTGCAGCACAGCTGTTTTAGAATAAATTTTGAAAGAAGGGAAAATAAAGTTGACATGATGGCATTATGACGCTATAATATTCTATGATTTTTAAGTGGGCTTATGCCAAAAAGAACGGATGCAGTTAATAATTCATAATTTTTTTAGATGAATGACAGAAGATAGGTGCAAAAGAGAATTATTGATTAAATATGCAAATTCGACCTCTTTTCTTGCCACAGATCCTAATTTGTTGCAAATATTGCAGTATAGCTGTTTTAGAATAAATTTTGAAAGAACGGAAAATAAAGTTGACATGATGGCATTATGACGCTATAATATTCTATGATTTTTAAGTGGGCTTGTGCCAAAAAGAACGGATGCAGTTTTCATATGGAAATTTAACTCCATCACGTGCGATTATATTCAGATGGTGTACCTTGGAGGAGTAATATAAGAAGAGATGGCATGTCCGAAAAAACATGAAGTCAAACTCCTAATCGCTGAGACCACTAAGTAACACAGTTATAAAATAAATTCTGCAGTTATTGTGAAATTGTGTAATATGAATCATTCCAGACGAAAGTCATTGTAAGTCATAGGTCTCAAAGCTGTCAAATAAATGTCAAATAAGTAAAATAACACTGTACTAGCCAGTGTTTTGGTAGTTCAATGTGGTTCCTGCGGTAGCCTTGGCTGATATTGGGGCAGTCATCTTGAGTAGACAACAGTTATAGTCGGCAGCAAAATTATTGGAGCGCTAGCAATAATTCCTATATATATATATATATAATACACTTAATACTGTTTTGTTAAATAAATCATCTTCGAATCATGTTCTTAGTCAGTCTAAGAACATGATTTGACAAAAATGTATTTAACAAAGCAGTATTAAGCGTACTTTTTTACATAGGAATTATTACTATCGTTCAAATAATTTTGCTACCAACTGTAGTTCCAAAAATAATGTGTCGGCCATACAAAATATGTTAACTGATTATAGTCTCTGCTGTTATCAAATGAAACAGAAGGAACTTAACATTGGATCTGCAGCTGTACATAAAGATATTCATGAACTGCATAGGAAAAAATTAGTTTATAGTTGAGTCTCTCATAATTTAAGAGAATATCGAAAAGCAACCGTATCAGAATCATTTAAGTAAATCTTTAAAAGGCTCAATAATTTTGAACACTGTCTTATTTCTAAAATCATTACCAATGATGAAACGTACATACTGTTTTTGATTTTTCCAATATTTCAAAAAAGTAAAGTATGGGTCTTTGAAAGTTACCCTAAATCAACAACAATAAAACGACAACGATAATTAAGAAAACTAATGTATGCCGTTTTTTTCAGAAATATAGAACGGATCAAAGCCATCAAAGTGATGAACAGAAAATAGTTATAGTTAACTGGTATACCACCCTTTCAGAAATTTTTCAAGAGATGAATGTAACAGAACTCATGCTTCAGCGTGATAATGCATCTTCTCTTAAGGCAAGATTGTTAACGAATTTCTTGAACAAAAAAAAAAACAAAGTGATGGAACATGAATTAAATTCTCCTGATTTTGCTATATGGGACTTTTGGCTATTTTTTAATCTGAAGTAAAATTCACGTGGTCTTCCTTTTCATTCCGAATATGTGACTGATGAGGCTTTATAGGCATATTTTTTCATCAATTTCTATAAATGGATGACTTGCAGCATATAATCTGTGGAAAATTAGCTTTCAGAAAAAAATTATGTTGGAAGGGACTTCTTTGAACACTCCTAAGATTTGGTAAGTTTAATATGTACCGTTTAGCTATATCTAAAAAATTTACAGTTACCCTCGAAAAAAAAAAAAAAAATATATATATATATATATATACAGGGTGATCAGTTTAAAAGAGTATCCGTTGGTTTTATTATTACCCTTAAATCTGACGGATGTGGGTACTATTTTAACACTGAATTATAATTGTTTGAACCTTGTTTAAGTGTCGGAGACAATTTCTAACACTTTTGGGCTGTTACAACTTTATTTGTGAGGTAAAACAAAGATGGAGACGCACAGTGTTACTTAATCCTGCAATAATTTTATTTTTGGAAAATGTAATTTAATTCAAATTTTTTACATTTTCATTCCTTGCAGAAAATGTTGAAAATGTTCGCCACCATTTTGAATACAAGCATAAACACGACACGTCGAACCAAGTTTTTTGACACACTTCGTAGCATTGTTGGTGTTATTGACGATATTTCTTCAGTTATGATCTGTTTTAATTCATCCATGTTTGCAGGACTTCTCTAAAAAACCCTATGAAATGGTAATGTAAAAATGATAATGATAATGTAAATGTAATGTATAAATAATAATGTAAAGATTTTGAATTAAAATTTTGTTTTTCATAAATAAAATCATCACAGGATTAAATAACATTGTGCGTCTCTATTTCTGTTTTACCTCACAAATAAAGTTGTAATAGTCCAACAGTGTTGGTGATTGTCTTTCACACTTATACAAGGTTCAAACAATTATACTTCGGTGTTAGAATAGTTGCCACGTCTGTCAGATTTAAGGGTAATAAGAAAAACCAACGGGTGCTCTTTTAAAATGATGACCCTGTATCAATACAGAATGATTTAATGTAATGATATTATACATAAATGCATTTGAATTTTTCATACAGAAAAAATACATTCACATTTTATCGTACAAATTATTTAAATGGTACTTAAGTAATAATTACTATGAAATAAAATGCGTATTAAATGCGTATGAAAATGCGTGCTAAGAAATAAAATAAAATTCATTTTTAAAAAGTTCTTATCCTTTAGAATCGAGTCATTTTTCTTTAAATGTTCTTTCCATACATCTGTAACAATCGTTAGGAAAACAATTGAAACAAAGCTTACATACTAGTGATAGTTGTAATAAACTGTTTTGGAGTATCGTACTTTCATGATACTTGTATCATACAATATATTTGTATGATACTTGTGACACCCTGTTATTTCTCCTTATAATTTTTTTCGAATAGTCATATTTAAATAGTATCTTAAAATTGTAATGTTTTCATTGTTTAATTTAATTTCAAATCTGCTATAGCAAAGAATGTTTGGAATGTATTTATAAACATGCTTTAATAACCATATTTTTTGTTTCATTATACATCAATTTATTATAATGAGTTTATATTGAAAATATATACTTACATTATTATTAAGAGATTTATTAAAATATTCATACAAATTCAAAAATAAACGCATGACTGCTTCAAAGAATATTCTGACAATAATTTTTTATAACAAGCTGAGAACTATATTTGTTAAAAAAGAAAACATATAGATTGTTAAAGTAAATAAAGTTTCAAGTGGAAATAAGTTTTTTATTTACTTCTGTTCACCGAGTGAAAAAAAAAAAAAAAAAACAGAGAGACAGAATACGGTTTATTTTTTAGCTTTGAGTTATCATTTATTTTAGTAGTTCTAAGCTGTTCCGAGAAAATTTTGGATTTTGCACCGTCATCATACATTAAAATGACAATACATACAATCTACAAATATAAAACAACAATTTTTCGCTGAATAAGTTTTACAGATTTATGAACATATCTCTGTGAAATAAACAAAAATGTGTTCGATCAATAGAACAACTATACTCAGTACCATTTCCTTTTTGTCAGATAAATATAATATTGATATATAAAAGAAAGAGTGTACTATAAACCATTTCTATGTTCATATGTTAAATAAAGTAAATAACTTTAAATATAATTTTAATCATAAATATGTTACAGTAAATACATTATTAAATTAAATTAATACATTTTATAAGTAAAGACTTTTTATGTAAACACTATAATTTGCAAATTTGAATATTTTGCAATGTCGGTGTTTATATACAAAGTTTTTTACCTTTTACTTCTTAACACTAGTATTCCAGTGTATTTCTTACCTCGTGATTAAATTTCATGCATTTTTCAAATAGTAGTTTTATCAGTACATGTATATCTCAATTTAAAGTTTACAAAATATAAATTAATTGCGTATGTATTTAAAAATCTTATATTATTATTTTTAACATAATGTTTTAACTCTCTTCTTTCACTTTCGGAGTATTACATAAAAAGACCACCCACGTAAGGCCTCTCTATCGAGTAGACTATCCTTCTTAATCCACTCAACAATATCCTTTAGAGATAGAAGATATAATTGAATACAGTTTTATTTATTAAAATAAGTACGATGTGTCACCATAAGATTTTCTTCTATATTTTCTTATATGAATTCCCTGAGTGCAAATAATTTATTAAAACTATTATTTATTAAAATTATCTAACATGATAAATGCAAATGATTTTCACCTTCGAGAAAACTAACCAAAATATTCAAAGAAAGTTAGTTTTATTGTCTATGAATAAAATCATAAACAATGCGTTTTTACAATCGTTATCTCCCGTATCAAGTTCCGTACAGTTAAAGGCCATAGAAGTTGAGATATAGCTTTCCCGTTATCGGGAAATTTGCAGTATAATAGCGCTACCTATTTCTGATAATCATCCAAATTGAATCAGCATAATGTCTCATAATGGCCTTCTCACACATGAAGTTTTGTGTGATAATGCGCGATAGAACCTGATATATAGCCTTCCCTGAAATTGCGGAAATCGCTGTGTAGTAAGTAGCACCCCCTGTTGAGCAGTTGACACCAATAGTTGATAAACATTAATTTATGACAAGGTGCATCTACATATAAATTTATATGCAATTCTGTAAGGTTATTCAGGAGATATAGTCTTTCCTTAAATTACGGAAATCGCTATATAGCAGCGTCACCTTTTGGTCAATAAGCATTCAAATTGAATCAGCGTAATGTCTCATAATGGTCTTCTCACATATCAAATTATGTTTGATTATACACAATAGAACCTGAGATATAACTTCTCTTTAAATTGTGGAAATCGCTATATAGCAGCGCCACCTTTTGAGCAGTTGACACCAAAAATTGAAAGCAACTAATTTAGGTCAAAGTACATCTACATATAAATTTATATAAAATTCTGAGCGGTAGTTACGAAGATACAGCCGTCAAAAATTTTTTGTCACACACACAGATAGACATTATCTAAAAATGGTCAAATGGTGTTCTAGACCTCTCAAAACGTATAAATCCGTCAAAAAAACCGGAAGTCGAATTTTTTTACGAATCCAATACTTTCTTCTATTGAGTATAGAAGAAAGTAAAAATAGCATTTCACAAAAAGTATTCTACTTTTTAAATGAGTCTTTCCATGTCAAATCAACACAGTTAAAAGCCTGACCCCCCCCCCCCCCCTCAGATTTATATGAAATTGGACTCATTTGTTTGTTCTATTGAGAAATGAATGTATACCAATTAATAAGTCCCTCCCATGTTTAGTTTTTGATATACAAGGCTGCAAAATGGGTAAAAAATGCAAATTTCCGAAATTCTTCTACTACAAATGGACCCATAATTTCTTTCCTAATTAACTTAGAGATAAAAGATTGGTATCATTATTGGTATCATTAGAAAGCTTATAATACAAGATTTCAAATGATATATCACAAGTATATAATTTTCAATTGTTTAACTTTAAGGTCCTTAGACATCCAACATCTCAAGAAGTACATATTTAATTTAATTTAAATATATATATATATATGTTATTCTTACGTTTATTATCTATAATTACTGTAAGTTTCAACATGGTACGGCTATGGGATACTGAGTTATAAATTAAAATGCAACAGAAATGTGATTTTGACAAAAATATGAAATTAACTGCAGAGCTGGCGTTCATTATCCTACTATATTTGAAGGCTAGAATACACGCACGTTTCTAATTGGCTGGAATCCCATATGCTATTTCTTCCGCAAGTGCATAAGAACTTTTCATAGCGAAATGGCAACAGCTGAATGATTGCTTCGTTTTGTTTTTGAATAAAAGACGTAAACAACAAAATAAAAAAATAAATACTATATTATTAAAATTTATTTTTCTCTTTCAGGTTTATTTAAGTAACGGAGATATAAGCATTTATTTTGAACTCCAAAAAGCATCGGCACATTTTTATATTTATTATATACAGAGTTTTAAACGAAAATTATTCCCACATTTAAGGCAAATTGAAAAAAAAAAATACTTTTGAAACAATATAATGCAATCAAAATACAAATATCTTAACTATCTCATGAAATACGAGCATTTTTATGAAAAACGTTTTCACTGTACATGTGCATTAAGAAAATTATCGGCAAAACAACGAGCTAGATTTTATGTATTTTTCAAGAGTTGATCTTTAATAAGGGGTTTTTCGGATATCGCGTAATTAATTTGAAGATCCAATTACTTCAACCATTTTGGAAAAGTTCTTTTTTCTGCAAAACACCTAATAATCTCACAACTATTAGTGAATAAACAAAAAATATGTTAGGGTTACAAGCTTATAAGGAGTTTCTCACAAAAAAGTACTTTTGGAGCGTAGTTGAAGTAATTGGATCTTTAAATTAACTACGCGCAGCATATGAAAAATCCCTTATGAAATTTAAAGTCTTGGAAAATACCTAAAATCTATCTCGTTCTTTTGCCGACAATAAGCTTAATTTTTACTCTATTGAAATGAACTTTTGACAAAAGTTGCCCAATATATCTAGCTTTCAACCTAATATAATAAAAATATTTATATTTTTCGCCCCTGTACAGTGAAAACTATTTTCATAAAAATGCTGATATTTCATGAAATGTTTAAGATGATTGAAATCAGATTACAGTATATTATTTCAAAAGTATTTTTTCAAATTATCTGAAAGTGAGAATAATTTTCATTTAAACTCTGTATATTATAAATTAAAAACATGCTATTTTTATTTTAGAGTTTTAAAAGAAATGCTTATATCTCCGCTATTTATAACGCTGTAGTCACACAAATTCATCCACAACTTGTACTGTGTCTGTATTAATAAATACGAAAGTTACAGATCATTTCATTTACTTAACAATACAGGGTGATCACAAACGTTATTGATTTTGTTCAATTTGTTACCAGCCTCCTAAATGTTGTCTTAAAACAATCTTCATTGAAAAATGAAGACCCAGTTCTTTGAATATCGAATGCTTGAAAACATTTCATCGACTGATAAGTTTTTAAATAAATAAATAAATAAATAATCAAATCGTTTCAAAATCTTGCTAAACTTTTTAGCAGGAGTGTATTTGGTCCAGCATTTTCCAAGCTTGACGCATGAAAATATGCCTTATATTGGTTTACCTTTTAAAATAATTCTTTTTAAAGCAAAATGTGGATGCATTTACATATACTTAAAAAAAAAAAAAGAATAAAATAAAAATAACTCAAAAAAATTCCTATCTAAATAAGTAGACTCAAATTAAAATTTTAGTATTCAAAACCTCAGAACAATGTATAAAAAGGAATTTATTATTTGATTAAAAATTATAATAAAACTTTTAATTAGCCTTTTACAGTTTCAATTATTAAAAACGTAAAACGTGAAACATAGGTTTTTGAAAGTAGGAAAATATAATTTATAACGTAGATTAATTTTTAGCAGCGAATACATTTTCAGAAAAAAAAAATGCATCGGATGTAATAATTACTTTTGTCTCCTTATTATATATTGTTGATATTGCAGATATTCGTTTTAAAAACCTATTGTTTATGCTATATTTTAATTAAAATAATTTAGATTAGAAATACTGTACAAAGTTAAAAAAAAATATATATATATATATATATGCTGTAAATAGGATAGATAATAATCCGAATTCAACAAATGAAGAAATTAATCAAGATAGAGCTCGAAAAATAATGAATAGGATTTAAATAAAATTTGTACGCAGCAGAAAATGTAGACTTACTTAAATTACAGTGTTATTTTTTACAAATTACGTATTATATGATGACAACATTCCACTAAATTTTAATTTTGATTATTTGTTTAGAATGTAGGTACAATCTATTTGTTACTCAAACTTCATTAATTACTTAAAAAAAGGAGCATATAAATCAAAGAATACTTAATTAGCTAGATAGGAAAACATGAAACGAAATTAATTAAGATGGAATAATCTTATGAATATATATTCTTTTTCCATTTGACATTTGCATTTACTAGCAAATTATTGCAGTTTTACTTTTTACAAAACCAATTTTTATTTTAAATCAACAACGGCTTTCAATGAATAATTTTCTTCATTAAAAATTCCATGCATTTTAAATTGAATAAAAACATTATTTTAATTACTGTAAGACATTTTTATATGAAATTCTACTCAAATAAATAAATGTAATATGAGAAGAAGAGTAAAGAGCGTTTTCGTGTATAATAAATATATGCTTATTACACAGTCGAATTTCATAGTGTATGGCAATTTTAACATACTTACATGCTACTTTTACAACGTTTACCAGTATAGCGGCTGCCGTTGAGCAGTTAAAAATGTGAGAACGGACTTTTATGAATTTTATAAAATTTTACCTTATAATTTGTTTATAGCTTAATGAAATCATAAGGAAACCTATTTTACACCAAAATCTATACAACAACAACAAGAAAAAAAGTATTAAAATCTTTTATGAAATTATATGCTAACAACAAAATAAATAAATAAATAAATAAATAAATAAATAAAATAAAATAAAAATGTTTGTTTGAATTGAGAAACTCCTCTTTTATGAAGTCAATTAAAAACGACTATGAGCTAATCGATGTGACTACTTAAAGTCATCGTACTTTCAGCTATGTGTCACCCGGTAATTCAAGTGTGCTCAGGGTAAAAAATTCGAACAAACAGTTTTAAGCATTCAATTTTTAGCATTGATGTCTACAAACTATATTTTTGTACTAAATCGATGATGCTCTACAACTTTGTGATTCACATCTTCCCCCTATCTAAAACTGTTTTCAATATAAGAACAGTAACGCTGCTGTTTTCCACCAGGTGGTGCTGTAAACGGGTGAAAAATCATAGCGCATGGCCATTTTCAACAGACGTCTTAAAAGGAGGAGGTTCGCAATTCAAAGCGTATGTTTTGTTGTTGTTGTTGTCGTCGATGTTAGCTCATAACTTCTGAATGGATGATCCGATTATGATATTTTTTGTTTTGTTGTAAAGGTCTTGGTCTGAAATAGGTCGCATTGTATTATCTTTACGATCAAAAGAATATACAGGGTACCCAAAAAAGTCAGTCGTGACTTTTTTAACTGCTGAACGGATGCAACTACAGTCATAAATATGGTATCTTGGTATAGTAAAGGGGCCATGCACTAACCAATTCAATCGCCTACAGTGCCACCTGGTGGAAAACAGCGGAGTTAACGTTCTTATCTCTGAAGCGGTTCAAGATAGGGGAAAAAAGGGAATTATAAAATTGCAAAACATCATCGATTTAGCGCGAAAAGACAGTTTGTAGACATTTATGCTAAAAATAGAACTCTTAAAACTTGCATTTGTTTGTTTACAATTTCATATTTTGTGCACACTTGAACGACATTGCATTCGTTGCAGCGTAGCGGGTGACATTTATGCTATATAAAATTCAGAGTATTGTTATTGTAAGCGGTCACATCGATTAACTCATAAACGTTTTAAATCGACTTCATAAAGGAAGAGGTTCCCAATACAAACCATGTTTCTTATTGTTGTTGTTGCAAAAATTTCTTAGTTTATTATAATTTCGTAAGAAATTCTTTAATGTTAATGCTTTTTTTTTTTCTTGTCGTAAAGATCTTGGCCTGAAATAGGTTTCATTATGAATCCATTTAGATATAAACAAATTACAGGATACTCACACAAGACCGTTCTCACTCATACTGCTGAAAGCATGCAGTTACACTGGTAAATGTAATATATAAGTATCGTAAAGTCGCCATGATCTACGACATGCAACCGCTTACAGCGCCACCTGGTGGGAACAGAGCGAAGTTAGCGTTTCTATCTCGAAAACAGTACAAGGTATGAGAAAAAAATTAATTACAAAGTTTTACAGTATCAATGATTTAGTACTGAAACACACCTTGTAAACACAAATGTTAAAAACAAGATGTTTAAATATGCATCTGTTTATTTACAGTGTTCTACATTGTAAACAAATGAAAAAAATCCTTTATTTCATTCTTGAAACTTCTGTCCGTCAGCTGCAATACATATTTTCCTCTTTGTTTGAACTTTACGCTGCTCACTTTCCAGCATAGCGGATGAAACGTATTCACTGTAAAGTTCAACACATGCCTAACTGAATTTTGGTTACGAATACATCGTATCCGTTCTTTACATTTCTAAAGCTTTTTTAACTTAACATATATTCATTCAATAGATAGTTTTTTCTCATATCCGATAAAGGCAAGAAAACTGACACAACTTAAAAATGCAGCATTTAAAAAAAATCAACTTAAAGATAACTTAATTAGGATAAAAACTGATACAGCTGTCTCTCGAGTGGATAATTTTCTAGATGGAGATGTAACTTTTTTGTTCATATTGGGTGCATTTCATATATTTTTCATTGACTAAACCATTTTTTGAGTTACGTCACTTTTCTTGGTGGTCGTGATTTGTGAAACTGCCGTCGAACTTCTGATGTTCTGCTATATGAATAAATTTTCACTGGAAAGAAAAAAATAAAATATTTTTGTAACAAAATAGAACTGACTCCAAAAAGCAACTACTATTCAAACAACTAAATAAAAGGTATAAAATGAAACTTTAAATTGCGCTTAAAAGTATAAAATAATTTCCTTCGCCAAACAACCTATAACACAACAATTAATCATAACTTTTGAAGTCGGCGCAAAATTAAAATTGATACCTCTATTCAATGCAAAAATCAAATTCGATTCAAAATACACATCTCATATTGTCACCTGCAAAATGCAGCCTAAAATTACTTTGATTCAAGAAAACAAATGAGATTTCGTAAACTGCAAAAGTTGGCGGAGCTGCTGCTATCTGGCGTCCTTGGTGAAAGAAAAATTGCCAAATTATCTGGCAAATATATTTAATTTCTTTGAGAAATCATGGTTATTTTAATAAGGTATAATAAGACAGCAATCAAGAATATGAAACAATACTTCGTACAATATATACAATGAAAATATACATCTTGCATTTATATTTTTGCATTACCTTTTGATCTCCAAATCCAAAAGCCAAGAAAGATGATTATTATCAAAGTTACACTAAGTTTGCAAAGGAAATTGTAACTTCGTAGAAATATAAATACCGAATTGCGAAGAATGCTCACTGTTCTATGTAGATGTTACAAATGGACCATTTGTATACAGCGATGAAATAATAAAGGAAACATGAAAATGGATTATTCGAGACAACAGCATTTGTAGCTACCGATCTAAAAATAAATCTTTAAAAACGAATTCAATTTTATTGTATTTTGCGCCGATTTCAAAAGTTATAATTAATTGTAGTGTTATAGGTTGTTTGGCGAAGAAATTATTTTATACTTTTAGGCGCAATTTATAGTTTTATTTTATACATTTTTTTTAGTTGTTTGAATAGTTGTTGCTTTTTGGAGTCGGTTCTAATTTTTTGCAAAAAGATTTTATACTATCTCTGGATAGGAATTTTATGACTGTAGCTGCAGCCATTCAGCAATTAAAAGAGTTGAGAATTTGGTGGGCACCCTGCATTTTCATTAGCAATGGAACCTATTTGATACCATGACATTTAAAAATAAATAAATAAACAAAATAAAATAAAAGGTATCAAAGTCGGAGCATCTGTTAAGAAGTTCAAGCTAACAAACAAAACTAGTTGGCATAAGTGGATTCTGCTCAGTTTCACTTCATATATATGTTCTCATAAATTTCTAGTGCAGGGCATATTATAATCATGTTAAGAGAAATGGATTTCGATCAAACACTTGACAATGTGACAGAATGAAATTTCAGCCTAATAGGCTATACACCGTTCACTTCGATATATTTATCTTATTCTAAAGTTCTCATGCTACTATTTTCAATGCAACAATCCTCAAATGCATATTTATTTGGAATATCGCCCAATTTTGCTGTGTTGATAAAATCTTAAATTACGAATAACTTACGAAATTTTCTTTTCAGAATATTTGTAGTCAATCATGTTCAAAAAATATCATAAATGTTATTTTGAAGTTGTCTGATATATTTAAAAATGGACGATTATGCTCAATTTTGCCCTATTCTGTCATGTTAAGTAAATAGTAAATTCCAAATAACTTACGAAGTTTTTAAAATAAAGAATTCATAGTCAGGGATGTTCATACTAGAGCCCCTAAATAAAATAATAGGCCGGTACATCACCTCCATTTTTTTTCATCCGAAGAGGACAGTATTCCCGCTTGGCGTCCTTATCGCTTCCCTAATGATTTTAAGAAATCTTGATCTGAAGCTAATCCTGTGAAGATAAGAGCAATAAGCAACAATAATATTCCTAAAAACATATTTTTTTCACAGTACATTCTCAGGATGTCATATTATTCTGAGGATATCCTATGGATGTACTGGGGTAAGATTTGTTGTTAGGGCGGTTTCTGTTTCTTTTACAAAATGTCACCAAAACTCAAATACGCAGTAATAGAAGGTCTGTGAACTCTTTATATTCACTTCTTGAATGATTATAGCTGTTTATCGCTAAACAAACTTCCATATCATAGTCTAGTTAGCTAAAATTATGAAATACAGGGTGTTTATAAAATCCCGGACCCATTTTGATGTTTAATAGCTCATAAAATAATAAAGATAGATTAAAATTAATAACATAAATGGTTAGATAGACTCAAAAAGTTTCATGACCTTTGTCAATGAACTTCCACGTGTGCCCCCTTCGTCGCATGGAGAATATCAAGTCGATACAATTTTTATTAAAATCACACAATCAACTGTGGAAGAAAATCATATTTATTGAAATTTTATTTTTCCGACTGAGTGAAAATAATGCCTGGACCGGGAGTCGAACCCCGGATCTTTGATTTACAAGGTCAATGCTCTACCAATTGAGCTATCCAGGCCGACAACCGGTCAGCATTACTCACTCAGAAAACCTTTAGGCAGAAACATCTAAATAAATAATATAAAATTAATAATATTTCACTAAATATAAAAATAATCCTTTCTTAATAAAGTTTAATAGACTAGTGATTTTTTTTTGGGGGAGAATTTTTCTCTTGGTGGTGACTAGAAATTGTTAGAATTTACCATAAATGTGTTTTTATATTTTACTGAGTATCAAACTGCAACCATAATTTCAAATTATATAATTACATGAAATATGAAAAGCAGAAAGTAAGAAGGATATGAACAAGTTTGTAGTCAAAGGAGGATCATTAGTTTAGCTCAGGGGTGTTTGTGGCTCAAAGGTAAAACCCCTGAAAATTAGAGCCTCAAATTCATTTAATTATATAATTTGAAATTATGGTTGCAGTTTGATACTCAGTAAAATATAAAAACACATTTATGGTAAATTCTAACAATTTCTGGTCACCACCAAGAGAAAAATTCTCCCCAGAAAAAATCACTAGTCTATTAAACTTTATTAAGAAAGGATTATTTTTATATTTAGTGAAATATTATTAATTTTATATTATTTATTTAGATGTTTCTGCCTAAAGGTTTTCTGAGTGAGTAATGCTGACCGGTTGTCGGCCTGGATAGCTCAATTGGTAGAGCCTTGACCTTGTAAGTCAAAGATCCGGGGTTCGACTCCCGGTCCAGGCATTATTTTCACTCATTCGGAAAAATAAAATTTCAATAAATATCAAGTCGATAGTCAATTTCACGCCAGGTAGCGGCAAGCATGTCGGCATCCACAGAGGTTATTGTGGTTGTAATTCTGACTTTTAGGTCATCAATGTTCGACACTCTCCTCCTGTAAACATTGTCCTTTACAAATCCCCAAAGGAAAAAGTCCAGCGGCGTTATATCAGGTGATCTGGGTGGCCAAGGAATTGGACCTCCTCGCCCAATCCATCTTCCTGGAAAATGGTCATTCAAAGAACTACGAACGATGGTACCCCAATGAGGTGGTGCACCATCTTGTTGCAAAAAGACATGTGGCAGAAGCTCTTCTAGTTGTGGAAATACGAAGTTTTCCAACATGTCTAAGTATAAGACTGATGAGACCGTCTTGTGGTGTATGCATTCTCCTTAATATCCGCTCGAATAAAACATCACATACAAAAGTACTACATAGAACAAACACATCAAAAGTAAACATAACATTGCAATAGTTGCCAAAGACAAAAGAGAGAAAAACGCAATTAATAAGCAGACGATATTCAGAAAATTACAGATATTTAGACTGGAAAATTAAATTATCTGAAATTAACCACACACGCAGACGATATTTACAAAAGTAAAGATATTAAAACCTAAAAAGAAAATATATGAGTTATTCCATCAATAAATGCCATAAGTTTGTTTATATCTTCATTATTTTATGAGTTATTAAACATCAAAATGGGTCCGGGACTTTATAAACACCCTGTATAATAAAACAAGTTACTCTAAAGTAACGTAAGACGATTAAATATATATATATATATATATGTTTGTCGTTTGTTTATCAGAGAAACCCGCTGGGTACATGTGGCAACCCTAAGGCAACAAAATGTATGATGCGCCAGCTCGTATATATAGGAGCCTTAGTTCATACCAGTATCCTAAATTATATTTAAAAAGTGTTCTGGCGTCTTTAGGATGAAAATATCCCTCAGAATAGACGTTTATGCAAAATTTTGTCCTATTCTGCGATATTAATTAAATCGTAAATTTCCAATGACATACGAAATTTTTAAATTGGAAAATTCATAATCAAGGATGTTTATACCAGTGTCTTAAATAATATTTTAAAAGTTGTCTGACACTTTTACGATGAAAATACAGTCGACAGCAAAAGTATCCTAGCACTAGCAACAATTCCTATATAAAAAATGTGCACTTAATACAGTTTTGTTAAATAAATCCTTGTCGAATCCTATTTTTAGTCAGTCTAAGAACATGATTCCACAATGATTCATTTAACAAAACAGTATTAAGTGTACTTTTTTTATATAGGAATTTTTGCTAGTGCTCGGATATATTTGTTGCTGACTTTATCCCTCAAAACGGACATTTATGCAAAAATTTGCCGTATTCTGCAATGCTCACAAATTCGTAAATTTCGAATAATTTGCGAAATTTTCAAAATAACAATATTTATAATTAATGATGCTCTTCCTGGCATCAAAACTGATATTTAAAAGATGTTCTTACATCTTAACGATAAAAATATTTCTGGCCATGCACGTTTAGGTAAAATTTTGCCTATTCTCCATGTTGCGAAAATCATAAATTCCGAATAACTTCTGAAGTTTTTCAATTAGAATATTGCAAATAAATAGAGTTCTTGCCAGTGTGTCATAAATAATATTTTAAAATTGGTCCGACCTCTCTGTGATAATTTGTTTGTGAGAAATCGTGTACGCAGACTAACAAACAAACGGACTAACGAACTAACACACTAACGGACTAAAAAACTAACAGACATCCTACAGACGGACACCATACCCATTTTGATATTTTTGGAATCCTTACACCTGAAAACGTGCAAAAAAGTAAAAAAAAAAACGACGTCGAAAATTTTCACGATTACCTAAGTTCCCCATACCTTTTGTATGATGGGAAACTAAAAAAAAAAATATATATACGATTTGAATCTAGAACCTCCTCCTTTTTGAAGTATGTTAAAAACCAGGTTTCTAAAAAAAAAAAAAAAAAAAAAAATTCCAGGCATTGCACGAGTTAGCAGCGACTGATAGTTTTCTGAAGAAGGAGAAAATTCAGAGCATATTTTTATCTAAAAGAACTCTAACGCTTTTTTTTTTTTTTTTTTTTTTTTTTCAAAATTGTCGAAGCAATTCTAAGAAAACTGAGTTCCTGACGTATTTTACCCGGATTGAGTAATAGTTACCAGTAAGAGCTAATTATCCAGAATGCAAGTGTATTTTAGACAAAAATGTCATTCCAGTATTTCGTTTTTAAAAGCGAAGTGTCTGCCTTTTTGTTGCCAGTTGAAGCGCGAGATACCAATGAGCATTAATTATTCTGAAGAGGAGGCAATTCAAATTAAACTGTAAACCTATGAAGCACCCAAATCTGTAATTTTATCAAAATCTTTCAAGTAGTTTCTAAGAAAACCAAGTCTCTGCCAGATATTTCTATAGGCAGCGTGAAAGTTAACAGTGAATTCTAAGTTTTGTAAAAATTACGATAGGTGAGAGTTTTCTTACCTGAAAAAGCCCTTAATTCTAAGTTTTTACAAAATCGTTAAATATGTTTCCGAGAAAGTTTCTACCATATTTTGCAATGAGCAGAGTCAGGGTTGAAAGTTCACGCCAGTTTCGCCAAAGATAAGTCAGATAGGTTTGTCATATAAGAAAAACCTTTAACCATAAGTTTATATATATATATATACTAGCAGGCAACGCCCGCTTCGCTGGTCCCTATTAATAAATGAATCACTATAATGAATTTTCAAAATTGCATTAATTTTTATCACGTGAAAAAAAAGAGAAACAAAATCTGATTAGGAAAAATGTCACACCGGGTTCTCACTGCCTTCGGAAAAAATTCCCAACATGCTCTAACCCTTATTTCTATTATTTTCCCACTTCGCCCCCCCCCGTCTATCCTAATAATTTTACAAATTTGAAAATATCCGCAATCGATTTGTAAGTATCAAAAACCTCTATGCACCAGTTTTGAACGATATATCTCTATTTTTATTTTTTTGCCGCTCTACTCCCCCGCCTTCCCGCCCTCCCAATAATTTTAAAAATTCGAAAATATCCGCAATCGATTTGTAGGTATTGGAAACCTCTATGTACCAATTTTGAATGATCTAACTCTATTTTCTTTTTTTTTTTGCCCCTCTGCCCCCCTTTCCCGGCCCTCCTAATAACTTTACACTTTCGAAAATATCCCCATTCGACTTGCAGGCCTCTAAAACCTATCTGTACGAATTTTGAACGGCCTAACTGTATTTCTATTTGTTTTTTACCATAGCCCCCCCATACCGCCCCCTCCCTTCCCGCCCCACCTAATAATTTTAAAAATTCGAAAATATCCGCAATCGATTTGTAAGTATCGAAAACATCTATATACCAATTTTGAACGATCTAACTCTACTTTTATTTTTTTTGCCCCCTCTCCCCCCCTTTCCCGGCCCTCCTAATAACTTTACACTTTCGAAAATATCCCCATTCGACTTGCAGGTATCTAAAACCTATCTGTACGAATTTTGAACGCCCTAACTGTATTTCTATTTGTTTTTGCGCCTTAGCCCCCTCCCCCTTTGCTGCCCCACCTGGGGGCTGAATTTCTAAAATTCCAGAAATTGGTTTTTAGATATTTGCATTAGCTACATTTTAGAGCAAAAATTTCACGTATATCTATTTTTTTGTTTGAGATATATAGGATTATGCGAAATCACGTTTTACGCATGTGAAATCACGTTTTGCCCCCCCCCCCCCGCCCCCTTTGGGGACCGAATTTGGAAAATTCCAGAAATTAGTTTTTTGACATTTGTATTAGCTATATTTTAAAGCAAAAATTTGACGGATATCTGTTTTTTTATTTGAGATATGAAGGATTTTGTGAAATCACGTTTTGCCCCCCCCCCTCCCCCCCTTGGGAGGCGAAATTTGTAAAATAGTTTCTTAGTGGATGCCTACGTCATAGAAAGAACATTGTCACGAAATTTCATGCTTCTAGGTCCAGGGGTTTGGTCTGGGCGTTGATAGATCACCCCCTCACTCACTCACTAAGGAAGTGTTCTTTTATATATATAGATAAATCGTTAGAGCCATTTCTCAGAGAACCAGATTTTTGCTATATTTTGCTTCGGGCAAAGTAAAGCTTAGCAGAGAACCAAAGTTTCTTGAAGATGAAGAAAAGTCAGATAGGTTTGTCTTCTCATAAAATACCTTACTCTAATTATTTTAATCAATATCATTAAATCCATTTCTGTCTAAACGAAATTTCAATTATATTTTGCAAAACGTTTTAGGAGTTAAAAGAGAAAGCTAATTTTACAGAAAATGAAGAAAAGTCAGATGGGTTTGTTGCCTCATATAACCTTTATTCCTAACTTTTTATCAAAATCCTTATGCCCAATATTAAGAAAAAAATAGTATGTTGTGGTGTGGCCACCACATGACTTTCTTCTATATTTTCCTATACAAATTCACTCAGTAAAAATAATTTATTAAAATTATTATTTAAAAAAAATATCTTCACAAAATATCTTCACTAAATATACACTAAATATCCCAAAAAAAGTCAATTTTACTGTCAATATTACATAAAATTTTTTTTTTTTCTTTTTTGTTAAAAATGAAAAAAATTGCTAACTTCCTTTTAAATTATCGCAGATCTATGGTTCAACCATTCGTTTTAAAGGTATTGGCGAGCTCTTTTGAAAGATACCCATCATGAAAATTTACTCCCCTCGAGGGGGGACTTCCCCCCAGGGGGAATGCGAGGCTCCTACACATACTAAAAATTTTCCCAGTTGACTATCTCTATTATAAATAATTCCTGTAAATTTCATATTATTAAAAATGATTATTAAAAATGATTAAAAATATTATTAAAATGATTAAAAATGATTATTAAAAAATAATTCTCTTTATGCACATTTATACAAAATTTTGTCCTATACCACCATGTTTAAAATTTAGAAAAAGCGGGATGGCACCGCAAATTGTAAGACAATTTTTACCAAAAGAGGCACTAAATTATGTCAAAGTGCAACTACATACCAATTTGTATGAAATTTTTTGGAGTAGTTCCTGAGATACAGTTGCCACAAAATTTTGTCACACACACACAGACAGACAGACAGATATTTTCTAAAAGTGGTCAAATCGTGTTCTACAGCTCTCAAAACGTGTAAATCCATCAAAAACCCGAGGTCAAAAATCTTCTATTGAATATAGAAGAAAGTAACAAGTTTCGGCTTTTTTTTTTTTTTTTTTTTTTTTTTTTTTTTTTTACTTTCTTCTATATGTAATATAGAGAAAATATTGGATTCGCGAAAGTTTTCGACCTCCGTTTTTTGATGGATTTACGCGTTTTGGGATGTCGAGAAAACACAAATTGATAGTTTTTAAAAAATGTCTGTCTGTATCACTTTTTTGTGGACGCTGTATCTCACGAACCAATGAATGGAATTTAACCAAACTTGGTATTTAGTTGCACTCTGACATAAATGTGTGCTGATTTGATTTGGGGATCAATCGCTCAACAGGTGGCGCAGTGATCGCATTTTTTGTAAACTTTTAACATGGCAGTATAGGACAAAATTTCGTATAAATGTGCATAATGAGAGTTATATTAAACGTGTGACTATAAAATTAATATGAATTATTCATAATAGTAGTAGTTAACTAGGAAAAGAAATTGTGCATGTGGTGGCATTGGTTCCCCCCTGGGGAGAGGGATTACCCCCTAGTGGGGGTAAATTTTCAAGATGGGTATCTTTCGAAAGGTCTTGTCAATACCTCTAAAAGGAATGGTTAAACCATAAATCTGTGATAATTTAAAACAAAATTATCGATTTTTTTTACTTTTAGTGAAAAAAAATCGTATTTTTTTTTAAACGAAATTTAACCAAATTTGGTATTTAGTTGGTCCCCGACATAAACTGGTGCTGATTACATTTGGGGATCAATCACTCAACAGGTGACGCTGAGATCGCATTTTTTCTAAATTTTTAACATGGCAATATTGGAAAAAATTTCGTATAAATGTACATAATCAGAGTTATTTTTAACTTGTGATTGTAAAATTAATATTAATTATTGATAATAGTAATTGTTAACTAGGAAAAAAATTCTGTGCATGTGGGGGCATCGCTTCCCCCCGGGGGGGGGTAAATTTTCAAGATGGATATCTTTTGAAAGATCTCGTCAATACCTTTAAAACGAATGGTTGAACTATAAATCTGTGATAATTTAAAACAAAGTTATCGATTTTTTTTTTTTTACTTTTAACGAAAAAAAAAACTTAAAAAAAAAATCTTTTTTTTTTCTTTTTCTTTTTTTAAATATTGTTACTGAGTGAATATGTATAGAAAAATATAGAAGGAAGTCTTGTGGTGGCAACAACATACTAGTTTTTTTTACAAACGGGTAGGGAGATAATAATGAACGTTAATTTTCCTGTCCATATGATGATAAGTCATATAGGTCTGTACTCTCAAGAAACCTTTAACCCTAAGATTTTACCAAGCAGGCGAAGTGACCGTTAACAGAAAACGCTTTTTTTTCCTAAAGACGAGGACAAATCAGATAGGTGTGCCTTCTGAGAAAACTTTTACCTTAAGTTTTTATTAAAATCGTTAGAAGCATTCTAAAAAAACCAAATTTCTGCTATATTTAGCAACCGGCAGATAAAGGCTTAACAGTGAACACGAAATTTTCTAAAGATGAGGGTAGGTCCAATCGATTTTTACCCGCCGTAAAAATGTTAACCACCAAACTTTTATGAAAATCTTTACGTTTATTTTCGAATAAACCTACTTTCTGCAATATTTTGCATAAAAGTTAATAGCAAAAATTAATAGCAGATAAAGGTTAACAGCAAATGTGAATTTTTCTGAAGAGGAGAGCCCATGGAATTTTCACCCTCAAAACCCCCAAACTTAAGCATTTTTAAGTAAACATAAGTTCTGCTATATTTTGCGTCCAGTGATTAACAGCGAAAGTAAAATTTTATGAACATGAGGATGAGTACAATTGATTTTTCACCACAATAAACCCTTAAACACAACATTCATCATAATGTTTATACCATAACCGAGTAAACCAAATTTCTGCCATATTTTGTAACTGGAGGATAAAGGGTTAACATCGAACGCGAATTTTACAAAAGATGTGTAAAATTGATTTCTCACTCCAAAAAACCCTTAAGCAAAACATCAAAATAGTTACCTCCATTTTTGAGTAAACCGAATTTTTGCAATATTTTTCAACCGCCGGTTATAGGGTTAACAGCGGATGCGAATTTTCCTGAAGATAAGGATATGTTCAATAATTCTTTCTTCCTAAAATCCTTTAACCCCAAACTTTCATAAAAGTCATTAGAGCTATTTCCGAGAAGCTCAAGGCAAACACATATAACAAGACATATGATTAAGTCGTTTGATATAAGAGAAGGATATGCCTGTAATTTAAAATTTAAAATAGGTATTCGTATTCAATTAATTACCAGAAAATTCAATAAACTAGAAAAAGACGCTGTTTTATTTTTCAAAATAATTATATAATCTCAATATTCGAGAAGAATACTGAGAAATTTCAAAAATGCCAACAGTTCTGTTATTCAAGCAAAGTAAAATGTAATAAAATAAATACCATTTCAATTGAATTATAAAAAAGTTCTCAAGAGGAAATTACAAATCCCATTGGAATGTATTTTTTTTTTATTTATTAATTTTGATAAAATAGGTAGTTTAATTAAACGTTTTAATTAAATCTAAAACACTAATTTATTCTACTACATACTGTTGTATTTTTTTCACTAAATTGATTTATACTTTTTCGTCAAAAATAGAATTTTTTACATATATTAATTTATTTCACAAATTTATACGTAACAAAACAACTGATTTAGTTTATTTAAAATAACATCGATTATTTAAAATTAAAATACGTTAAAACGAAAGTAAATTAAGTAACTCATATAAAATATTTATTATGTCTTTACGAATTATTTTCTGCATACAAATATATCGAGAACTTTCATAACAATATCATTATGGGCTCTGTCATTAGCTTTTGTTAAAATCGCTATGACTGTTGGCGTATATAATGGTAAAAATTTTGTATTTTTCATCCACGTTTCTTGCGACCATGGAAGTCTCTGTGCAAGTGCCGACCAGACGAGAACTAAAATAGGCGTGATAACTTTTAATGTTTGAGAGAGAAAATAAGTGATAAGAGAGAGCGATAAGAGTGCCGAATGACTTTCTTTGCCACTGTCGGTTAATCTGCCGCTCATCCAAGCCTTTATAATGGTCCTGAATGCTAGGCGCGGGAAATGTGTTGCACTACATTTTGGGCCACAATCAATATGATTTATGTAAATATCTCCAAAACGGAAAGTCATAGAAAGACTAAAAAGGAAGGTGCAGATCTAGATGTTATAATAAACCTGCATATGAGTTAGAAACATTCTACATTCATCCGTTTTTGAATTATGCTAGATACATCTACACACATACACATTTACATACAGACGTCACGAGAAATCGTGCAAAATCGCAGATGTCTCTAAAAGAGATAATCGTGTCAAGACCAAAGTTGAAGGTGTACGATTAAACCAACGAGATAAATTAGAGTGCTGAATAAAGGATTACCTTTCTGCGATTCGACATAAACCACGTGATAGGAACCAGAGTAAGAAAATAGATTGCTATGTTCGGCCCTTCATTGCTATTTGGGTATTTAATATTTCGATTCAGAAAATCATCAATATTATTAACACCTGTTGTTGAAAGTTTACAGTTTGTTGAAAAAATGTAAAAAAAAAAAAAAAAAAAAAAAAAAAAAAAGAACTATCCATTTATTACTTTCTCTTACCCATATCGTAGAGAAAATATTGTTTTTGGGTCAAGTTTTCGAAATTAAGTTTTTGTTGTATTTACACGTTTTGAGGTCCCCTGAATCCGAAAATCTTGCTTTTATTGGATGGTCTGTGTGTCTATGTGTGTGTGTGTGTGTGTGTCTGTCTGTTATCAGCATATCTTAAGAACAAATAGCCGCAGAAAGTCCAAACTCGATATTCTAAATATATATGCATC
This sequence comes from Salticus scenicus, assembly GCA_963930645.1. NCBI lineage: Eukaryota > Metazoa > Arthropoda > Arachnida > Araneae > Salticidae > Salticus > Salticus scenicus. Next base: position 308,347,026 of record OZ005649.1, read on the forward strand.
GTATAGGGATGCTATACTAAACTTTTCGTTGAGATCATGGAAATGGTTCGTGTACAGGGCCACCCAGTATACATTACGTCTATGGGGAAAATTGCAGGTAAGTACACTTTAATATCTATAGGCTGTCTTAAACAAGACGGAATGAACAATTTATATAAATATATATATGTATATATATATATATATATATATATATATATATATATATATACATGCATAAAAGCATGTTTTGTGTAAAGTGTGATAGGGAAATCATTCATCATTCATTTACAGGGCAACTAAAAATATTTGGATGTACTGTGACTATAATTGGAAAGGTAATGTACCATTTGAGACGTTCCTAATTGAGGTGATAGATGAAAATTGTCCCGATTGAGGCGGTGAGGGTGAAAAAGGTTGTTGGCTAATCCCGTTTGAGGCGGTGATTCTTATACTTGGCTATTTGGCGCATTTATTACTAAACTTGTCAAACGAAGATAAATTTGTAGTAGGCTCTTAGCCGCGTTTCTCCTTGTTAGTTTACGTGCGTGATACTGATTGCTGAGAAAACGAGTTACATGCGTTCTCAGATTCATGCACAGCAAGGTAGGGGTGTCCAGTGATTTTTTTTTTTTTTTTTCATTTTAGCGAAGCGACCATACGTGCGTGATAATGATTGCTGGAAAACGAGTAACATGCGTTCTCAGATTCATGCGCAGAAAGGTAGGGGTGTCCAGTGATTTTTGTTTTGTTTTGTTTTCATGTGAGCGAAGCGAACATACGTGCGTGATACGGATTGCTGCGAAAACGAGTTACATGCGTTCTAGTAGTCTGCGTCAGAATAAGACGGTTGCAAATCAAAAAATGATATTGCACAGAGAAAAGATAAGATATAGGCCTCCTTCGCGCGCATGCGCAAGGGCTTGAGGAAAGTGCCCATAGGAAAGTGCCAAGTTGGGGGAAAAGGGCCAATAGGACGGCTCTTCTAGCCAGACGGGCGCTTCTAAGCCAATTGTTGTAACCTCAAAACCGTCTACTGGTGCTTTCCAACCCACCGCCTAAACTGGGACAATTTTCTACTACCGCCTGTATTGGGAAAGCCTGAATAGGTACCAAATCCTTGGAAATTGCTGGAATTGTAATTCCTTTTGTGTTAGATATTTTTCAAGTAAAAATGAACTTGAAACAGTATTGTTTATAGTGCATATTGATTATAGACAATATACAGGACTACCTAAAATTAAGCTAAAGGTTCTATTCTATTGAATGTAATTGATGGAAGTGCTCAGAAAGGACCGCTGCTGAGAAAGAAAAATTAATTTTTCATACGCATGTTGTAAACAAAGTATTTTTTGAATTTTCAACACTGATCGTTTGTATAATATTACATTTTGAGGTCCCCTGACTACGAAAGTCCAGTTTTTAGCTGTCGATCTGTATGTATATCAGTTATCAGCTTATTTCAAAACAAATAACTTCAGAAAATTCAAATTTACTATTCTGAAGTCTGTATTAGGTAACCACTTAAAAATTTGATTATGATTGGTAAGTTTGAAAGCAAATCAATAACAGCTTTAATTTTTGTTATTCTTTTAAATAATTGTATGCACTATAATTAAATGGGGGAATGAGGCTGCGGTAGCCCTCCCCCCCCCCCCTCTCACAGAATTACATGTCAAATAAAAGTATTCCTAAACTTATTTTAGATTACTTTAAAAGTGCATTGAACTTTATTATCTTATGCCATTAATCTTAAGATTTAACATGCAATCTGTTTTAATATGTAGTATTGAAATGCAGAGTAACAGTAAGAGAAAGTCGTGTGAGTGACACACCACATTATTAGTATTGCAAATGGAAGATTGAGTCTCCAGAACTTTAGATCCTCTAGTTTAACATACTTCTAAAAGAGCTAAATTCAATAATTAATATATATATTGACCCTCATCTGTCATGAAGAATCCGGTTAGTACCGCTTCAAAACAGAAACTTTTGGCAGCCATTTTTTGTTTCCGTTTGTTTAATTCAACTTAGGAAACATACATATCATTTTCATACATGTTTTGTATCGCACATATTCTTATTTGTTTCCTATGAAACCTTGAAAAACTATTCAATTGTAAAGTTTAAATGTCTAATTAAATATAACGGATCACTGGCTATTATAAACATGAACCTATAAATAGAATTATGTAACTTCATGATTATAATTTGGTATTTATTAACATATACATCAGATTTGTATGCTTGACATATAGTCCGCTTGTAAATCTTCGTCAGATAAGGACAGATAGCACATGACAGAATTACAACACGAAGAATTGGAGAAAACACCCAGGGCAGCGCGGGAATCGAACCCGCTCTCCTACGCTCGAAGGCGATTAGCAGTGTGGTGACATATCCACTCGGCCACGGAGGGCCCTCATGATTATAGAGCATTTCCTCGTGACGTCTGGTGGTTGGCAAACAAGCGCGCTCGACTTTCCCGCGCCCCGCCCACCATTGATTTTCCGTTGGTAGTAATCAAGTAATCGCCATCGCTATGCTTTTCCCAAGCCTTTTTGCCAACCACTCATAAAAGTTGAGATGTTTGTTTACAAGCAAGGAACTGCCCTATAAACAATGCAATACCAAATAAAAACAAACAAAAACTGTTGCCATTCAGAAAATACAAATTTCAAATGGACAACTTTTTAATTCCGAATGAACGACTCTTTGACTGTTTCATTAAAAAAACGCTTAAAATGTTTCTAAAACATATTAAAGCCTTAAAAATCTTAAAATATTTGTAAAAACGCATTAAAGCCTTTAAATATTTTTATCAAACTTCATTGTTTGTTTACATTGTAAGGTATGATTGGCGTCGAGTTTAGTACGTAAATGCCGCCAGTTGATTTTAGTTTTGAAATTAGTGTAAAATGATAGTTGGGATAGAATGTTTGGTTGGGCAAGTAAAAGTCACCAGTTGAAATGAGTATTGAAAGTAGAGTAGTCTAAGGTGATAATGTCGAGTCAAGGTAAAATGTTCGGTTGAGAATGAGAAAGTCCCTAGCTGGATCCTGGATATTTTGGCGATGTTGTGGGTGAGATAGCTTGTTGGAGGTATCGAGTAGAGGTGAATTTGAGTTAGCATGGAGTGTCTGTAGTTATTGGATAGTTGGTTAGAAAATTTGAAAACAGGATCTACGATAGTCTTAAAAAAGAGTATTTTGGTAAAATGAAGTGAATCGTTTTTTCTTATTATGAGGACTTTAAATACGCAAGCGAAGTGATGACGTCACTTGCCGTTCGTGGATACAAGAAAAATATTTCCTATGTTAAACGCCCAATGGATTTTTCGTAAAAAAATTATTAAAAATCGAGGGAAATTATTTCCAGATTTTAATCCCCATATTTAGGTTTAGATATGTATTAGTTATCATGTGCATGCATTAGATTAAGTTGTTTTTGTTCTAAAATTGATAAAATTTGAATTTTAAATTTCAAAACTCTAGATTAAAGGAAAAAAAAAACTTCCATATTCCATTGAAAACATAAACATTTCATTTCAAAGGATGATATTTACACAATAAATATCCAACTAATATACTAATTAAAAGCAAAATGATAAATATTCTATCATAATTTGAAGTGAAATTTGTTTTCAAATGTCTAAATAAAGTATCGGATATAAGATACTAATATGTTGCAGCGGAATAGATTTGATATCGGTCATCCTTGGCAGAAAAAAAAAAAATATATATATATATATATATCGCCAAATTATCTGGCGAATATAACTTAATTCCTTTCAAAAATCATGGTTATTTTAAAAACTTATATTAAGAGAGTAATGAATAATATGAAACAATATTTCGCACAATACATATTACGAAAATATACATCTGGCATGTATATTTTCGCAGTACGTTTTTGATCGCCAAATACAAAACGCCAAGGACAACAGAGTTTTGAAATTTAAAATTAAAATTTTGTCAATTTGACAGCGAAATAACTCAATCTAACACATGCACATGATAACTAATACATATATATACCAAAATATGGGGATTAAAATCGGGAAATAATTTTCCTCGATTTTTAATAATTTTTTACAAAAAATCCAATGGGCGAATAACATAGGAAATCATTTTCTTGCATCCACGGACGGTCAGTGACGTCACACTTCGCTTGCGTATAGAGCACTTAATGGAACACTGGGATGTGTTGTTGCTGTTGTGTTGTCGGGCCTATATTTTTTATCAACCAGCAGTTTTTTTATTGTCATTCATATTTATTGATCGGGTAGAATTTTTTTAATTTCAGAACGAAAATCATAAAATATCGAAACACATTTGATTTATAAACATAAATTGAAAATACATTTAAATGATCACGTGGTAACCAATCTAAACATTGTTTTCAAGATTTATCGTTCACATTCCGTCATTTTTGACGGGTTTATATACTAGTAAACAATAATTGCTCAATTATTTTGAAATGCTTTGTCGGTTAAATTTTGATTCCACGAAAATAAAAAGAAGAAGAAGAAAAACTCAAATGATTTAGAACAAAGAAATATTAAATTATGTAAATAAACGAAAACATTGGCGGTTATGAGTTTCGCCAAATGCAATCTTCAAATAGTTATTAAAGAAAATTACTAAAAATATGCTGTTACCAAGGGAACTGTAGCGGACGCAATTTCTCAGGATAGATTGTCAGATCTTACCGATGGACAACGGGTTAATCTTTTGTCCAGAGGTATGTCGTTTGATTCCTAATCCAAAGGGTACAGGATCAAAACCAACCAGTCGCCAAGTTGGTGATTCCCGGACGTGCAAAAATAACACTCAACCAGCAAAATCAACTTCAACCTAGGTCAACAGATGGCAGCACCATTCAGCCAACAAATCCAGCAACGAACAGTACTGAGAAAATACCGCTCATATACGTACTCGCTGGAGGGGGAGTGGTGTCGCGGATGCCATTTCTCAATATGGATTATCAGATTTTACCGATGGACAACGGGTTAACCTTTTATCCAGAGGTATGTCGTTTGATTTCTAATCCAAAGGACCCACGATCAAAACCAACCAGTTGCCAAAGAACCAACGTGTAGATGGTACATGTCACCTGACTCATATTCTCCCATTTCAAGGGCTACCATACGCAAGCGAAGTGTGACGTCACTGATCATCCGTGGATGCAAGAAAATGATTTCTTATGTTAATCGTACATTGGATTTTTTGTAAAAATTTACTAAAAATCGAGGAAAATTATTTCCCGATTTTAATCCTCATATTTGGGTATATATATGTATTAGTTATCATGTGCATGTGTTAGGAGTTATTCTGCTGTGAAATTGACAACATTTTAATTTTAAATTTCACAACTCTGTTGTCCTTGGCGTTTTTGTATTTGGCGATCAAACACGTAATACGAAAATATTCATGCCAGATGTATATTTTCGTAATATGTATTGTACCAAATATTGTTTCATATTATTCATTACTCTCTTAATATTAAGTTGTTAAAATAACCATAATTTTTGAAAGGAATTAAATTATGTTCGCCAGATAATTTGGCGATATTTTTTTTCTGCCAAGGATGACCGATATCAAATCTATTCCGCTGCAACATATTAGTATCTTATATCAGATATTTCATTTAGACATTTGTCCCGTCAGGTTTTATAAATTTCATAAGAAAGAGGATAAAATATTTCTTACCTGACAGGTCTTGTTCTTTTTCGCCGGCTTATTCTAAGTAATCACAAAGTAGTCGAAATAAACACAGCTCAATTTTCACGACACAAACGTTTAATTAGACGCACTATTTACATTTATAATACATAATTGTTTCATTAATATCTGCAGCTATCACAATATTTAATATTAGCTGTCGAGCGTCAGAACGCTCTTTCATATCCTTACGGATTCACATTCCTTCTTTTTTACAACAGAAAAACAAAACGTTTTTATCATCAGAAAAAACCATGTTGCCAATCAATAAAACATAAAAATAAGCAGACGATCTCCAGTGGAAGAACAGCCCGCCTCCTGACGGCAAGAATGGGTCATCCTCCCACCTTTGATTCTGGCAATCTTGTACAAAATCAAACTAAAAAAGAGAAAAAAGACATATTAATAAACATTTCATCAAGCAAAAATGAAAAGGAACAGAGAGAGAAAAAAAAAATAAAAGATAAATAAAAGTTCTATCAGTCAATTATAAATTCAGTCTATCTGGAGCTCGAATGGATCTACCCCTCCTGGTAAATCGTTGTTTTTCGTCAGGTATCTCAACAGATTTCTTGACATTCTTTGAAACAGTTCTAGACAGTTCAGAGGGATCAGGGCATCTTTTCGGTGTAGAACGAGTAGGTATCAAAGTTCCATTTGCAGCATACTTTGCACGAAAATCACTAGGTTCATCAGAAGAGATCTCTAACGGATAAAGTCTTTGAACTGGGCGTATCAAAAACCCATTTTCTGTCTTGATTTTTGCCACTCGAACTATTCCGTCTTTACCAGGATAAGTTTCCACAACTCTGGCTAATGGCCAGTTGATTCTTTTTTGATTATCATGACCGACGAGAACTATGTCTCCTACAGCAATTTTTTTGTCAGTCTTAGCGATACCCTTTGAATTTTTTAATTGTCCTAGCTATTCAGTTCTGAATCTTTTCCGTAAATCTTTCTTCAATTTTAGCAAATATCGAAGTCTTCGTTTTAAATTCACATTTTCGAAGTTATCTAGGTCAGGAAGACCAGTTTCTTTAATTCCTTGCAAAAACATGCTCGGAGTCAATGGAATTAAATCATCGGGATCCTCAGAAATAGTAGTTAATGGTCTGGAATTCATCAAACATTCGATATCACATATAATTGTGTAAAGTTCTTCAAAATCTAGAGCTGCTCGTCCTAATACTCTTCTCAAAATTTGCTTTGTACAGCCTATTAAGCGTTCCCACCAGCCACCCCACCATGGTGAAGCTGGGGGGATAAACTTCCATATTATGTTCTGTACTAGGGCTTCCTTCCGTATTTTTGCAAGTATAGGATCAGTAAATAGCTTCGAAGCTCCTGAAAAATTTGTGCCTCGATCGCTGTATATTACAGAAGGTCGACCCCCTTCTCGCAACAAATCTTCGCAGGGATTGCAAAAATGCTTCAGAGGATAATGATGTTAATAATTCAAGATGTACCGCTCTGTAAACAGCGCAGGTGTACAGCACAATCCAACATTTTTTACCATTTTTCAAGTACAAAGGTCCGGCTAAATCAACCCCGGTAATTTCAAAGATAGCAGCATCTCTGATCCTGTCTTCCGGCAAGGCGGTGATTTCAGGCTGAACAGAATTTACGGTGAAGCGTTTGCATCTTATACAACGTAAGGTAACTTGCCGTATGGACTTTCTGCACCTGAGAATCCAATATTTTTCTCGGAGATGGTTCATTAATATTTGTACTCCTGCGTGGTTTAATTCGTTATGTTTCCATTCTATCAATTTCTGCACGATGTAATGATTTCCTGGTAAAATGATAGGCAAACGAAAGTCTGTATTATCTTTACTTCTAAGTATAAGAGACTTTACCCTTAGAAGGCCATCTTTGTCAACGGTGGGATGAAGTTTTCGTAAACGATCATCTATTCCTTTAGGAAAGTCTTCCCTTTGAACCATCTTTAACAGGATTAATTCAGCATGTTTAAGTTCTTTATTCGTAAGATCCCCAGAATTTCGTTTAGAATGATTTCGAAGATTCGAGATGAATCTGTATATCCATGCCGTAACTCTTAATAATTTCACGTAAGACGAGTATCTCTCATAAAACTTCTCAGTAGTTTCAGTACTTAGAGCAGAAATGATCGACCTTTTTTTTTCTGAATTGACAATCTGTATTTCGGGTGAGATTTCTTGTCTCGGCCATTGACTCGTTGGTGTCTTCAAAAATTCCGGACCCTCCCACCAAAGGGATTTGAGTAAAGCATCAGCATTGCAACCTCTTGATGGAAGGTCAGCTGGATTTAAGTTACCCGGGACGTATCTCCAGTCGTTGGGATGATTCAAAGATCTTATTTCTCTGGTACGATTCAGCACAAATACTCCCCATGGTTCTTGATTTTTTATCCAGAACAATGCGTTCATGGAGTCAGACCAATAGAAAGTTTGAACTTGGCTGTCACAGAAGTCTCCTTTTATAGAATTCATTAATCTAACACCTAAACAACATGCTAATAATTCTAGTCTCGGAATGGAGACTGATTTCAAGGGTGCTACTCGAGCACGAGCTTGAACCAATTGACATCTCACATGAAAATTATTTTCTTCTCTGATATATATACAAGTTGCATAAGCGTGGCTTGATGCATCACAAAACACATGGAATGACACATTTGTATTTAGAGCATGATTTTTTAATATCCTTCTAGGGATTCTAATGCCTTCCAAGCATTTTAATGCATTTTCCCATTTCAGAAATTTTTTCTCGATGTCATCTGGTAGCTTGGCATCCCAGGGCAGTTTCCTACGCCAACATTCTTGCATTATGATCTTTGCAATTAAAGTGACAGGACAGAGAAACCCAATGGGGTCAAAAATCTTACTTGCTAAGGACAGGATAAATCGCTTACTTAGATTTGCATTTTCGCACTCATCAAACTTTAAACTACAGTATAGAGTATCTTCCAAAATATTCCAATTTAAGCCCAAAACTGAGACAGTCTCTTGAAAATCTTCTTCAGGAATTCCGTACACACTTGGTGGTAGACCATTACCTATCCATCCTCTAAGATCAAAACATCCCGCTGACATGATTTCTTTAGATTGTGCCATAAAATTAACTACTTCTTCTTCGGAACTGCAACTTGCAACACAGTTGTCGACATACATAGAGTTTTTAAGTTTAGAAGCAGTCTCTTGCAAATAATCTGGAACATTACTTAGGTGGAAATTTAGAGTAGCTCCTAAAAGAAATGGGCTGCAGTTTACCCCAAATACTACTCGACGATGTCTGTAAATCTTCACTTTATTAGGATCACCGCCCTCCCACCACAGAAATCTTAGAAAATCACAATCTTCTTCATTTATTCTTATTTGTAGAAATGCTTTGCGAATGTCTGATACTACCCCATACTTGTTCAAACGAAATTTATTCAAAATGTTAGGAATCAACTCCATGTAGTTTGGACCTTTAGCTAGGCAATCGTTCAAAGAGTAACTGTTCTTTTCTTTTGCAGAAGCATCGAAAACAGGACGAATTGTTGTCGTTGAATGCTCTTTTATAACTGCTCTATGAGGCAGATAATGGCAATCTATCTTCTCGAATTCATCAGTATTTACTTCTTCAATTATTTCTTCACCAAGCCACTGACAAAAAACTTCTTCATAATCTTCAATAAGACCCTTATTCTTCAGAGTCCTCACAGTTGATTTTAGCCTTCGTTCAGCAATTGTTTTGTTATCTGGGAGTTCTTGGTGTCCTTCTATCCATGGTAATTTTACAACATAGCGTCCGTCATCATCTCTACTTAGAGTTTTCTCAAAATGATTTTTGGATGCTTCTTCAAGTTCTTCCTTTGACTGTTTCTCTGCAGGATCCTTAATTCCTAGGACATCTAGTTCCCACAGATCAGAAAATTTTTACTTGTCTAGCTAACATCGAAGTGACTAGAAGGTTTTCAGTATCTTCAGTAAACTTCTTAGTGCGTCCCATAACAGTCCAACCTAGCCTTGTTTCAATAGCGGTCAGGCCGGATTTCAGATTCTTCAGCTTTCCTGTCATTAATTTGCCAGCTACATCTGCACCTATAAGGAGCTCTATGGGGTTAAGGCAATCTTCTAGATATATCCCCGTACCTGATAAATCATCTTCACACAGTTCTTGAGTGACCGGTGGCATAGTAAAACAAATTGTAGGCTGACTCAAAACTTCAAAATTGCAACGATAAGTTTCGCTGACATCAGAAAGGTAAGCTTTGTAAACATTGTGTGTGAAAGTATTCGTGTTCGAACCACCAAATAAGGAATGCTTCAGTTTTTCTTTTCTTATTGGCTTGTATCCAATCCTTTTTGCAGTGTTTTCTAAGATGTAAGACCTTTGGGAAGCGGAATCAATAATCGCCCGAATTTTTAAAATTCTGTTTTCACCTCTTAAATTAATCACGAGTGTCTGTAGCAAAACACTGGGAGTTGATGAAACATTTGATAATGTTGTATCTTGATCGGAAGTATTCTTGTCATTTTTAACCCTTTGTGCGTGCGCAGCTGATTTCGGATCATTCTTACAGAGAAGAGTATGGTGGGGTCTCCCACAAATCGCACAGTTACATCTACTTCTACACGAACTAGAAATGTGGTTCAATTTTAAACATTTAAAGCAGCCTCCCCGTTTCATAACATTTTGTTTTCTTTGATCATAAGTCAAGTTTGCTACTTTTCTACATTCCGCACTTAGATGTGGCTTATCGCAGAACACGCACTCTTGCTCTCGGTTTTGTTTACTTTGGGACGAGGTTAAAAGTTCCATACCTGTTGGAATAATTTTATTGTGTGTTAGAAAATTTTTAGATTTCATTGTGTTAAATTTCTTGGGTTTGTTTTCAAAACCAAATCCACTTGTCGCTAAATTAATTTTTTCTTCACCTTGAATTTCATTACGTAAAAACTGCATTAAAGTTTCTAATTTATTAAAAGATTTATCTTCCGAACTAAGAGAAACAGAATTCAAGTGTCTTTCCCAAATACGCAAAAGATCTATTGGTAAACAAGATTCAACTAACGGGTATAACATTGAGGCATATTTATCGCTTGTTACACCAAGCATTTTTAAAGATCGTAACTGTGTTTCTAATTTATTATAAAGCTTCACAATTGGTAATTTATGTTCCTGATTTACAGTATTACTTAGCACAAGGCTTAATAATTCCCTAACATAAACTTCAATTAGTACATCTTCCCTGCCAAATCTTGTATGTAAACAATCAACCGCTTGTGAATAGTTCTCAGCTGTTACGGGAAAAGATTCTACGACTTCTCTGGCTCTAGACCCCTTTTGAGTAGATTGAAGTAGATACTGAAATTTATCTACCTCCGAAATATTTGGATCTTCATGAATTTTCTTAAATAATCCCCAAAATGATAACCAGTCCTTTAAATTACCATCAAACTTTTGTAATTCAATTTTTGGTAACTTAAAACTTCTTTTAGAATTACTTTCGTTTTCAAGTACACTTGAATTTAAATCCGAAGGTAAATTTATTCTACGTTCAAGTTTTGTTTTTAAATCAATATAAGTACTACTATAATTATCAGCACTTTCGATTTCGCTATCGAACATGGTCTGAGTACATTTTTCATCACCTTGTAAAATTTGAAGAATTTCTTTATCAAGCGTTTCAACTTTGGAATATTTTTCTTGTAACTGTGCTAAGAACCCAGCACAAGAATCGATGTCACAAGTTTCAGTTTCTAAAAGGTTTTTTACCTTTTCAGTAAATTTTGTAAAGGTACCTCGATAAGAACCGCGTAATTTAGTTGCGGCTTCCATAATTCAAATAAAGACTGATAAAATAATAAACAAACACTTCAAATCAAAGCTTCATAAAACGAGAACAAAAAATATTCCGAAATCGAAAGTAATTCTGGGAAGAAATTTTAGAATTCTAAATAATGTTTTGAGAACAAAAACATTCAATTTTCGAAACACTTTGATTCAAAATAACAATTTTCATATAAAATAATAATCTTCTTTATTAAATCAAAATATGCAAAATCAATGTAAAATCAAAATATGCATTCATAGAATATGTATTAACATTTTCTTCAACATAAACAAATTCTTCATATTGTTCCAAATATCAAATGAGCAGTTCGAAAATAAACATACATTTTATGTTTTCAAAATTATTCTCAATAATACTTACAAAAAGTATTTCAAATTTTTAATGTTATCTTCTCATAAAAATGAGATCATATTTCAATTAGAATAAATTATATTCTATTTCTATACTTTATTCATTAGAACAAATTAGAATTTATTACTTAGAACAAATTTTTCTACCGGCGTCCCTGTGAACGGGCGCCATTAAATGTCCCGTCAGGTTTTATAAATTTCATAAGAAAGAGGATAAAATATTTCTTACCTGACAGGTCTTGTTCTTTTTCGCCGGCTTATTCTAAGTAATCACAAAGTAGTCGAAATAAACACAGCTCAATTTTCACGACACAAACGTTTAATTAGACGCACTATTTACATTTATAATACATAATTGTTTCATTAATATCTGCAGCTATCACAATATTTAATATTAGCTGTCGAGCGTCAGAACGCTCTTTCATATCCTTACGGATTCACATTCCTTCTTTTTTACAACAGAAAAACAAAACGTTTTTATCATCAGAAAAAACCATGTTGCCAATCAATAAAACATAAAAATAAGCAGACGATCTCCAGTGGAAGAACAGCCCGCCTCCTGACGGCAAGAATGGGTCAACATTTGAAAAGAAATTTGACTTAAAATTATGATAGAATATTTAACATTTTCCTTTTAATTAGTATATTAGTTGTATATTTATTGTGTAAACATCATCCTTTGAAATGAAACGTTTATGTTTTCAATCGAATATAGAAGTTTGCCATTATTTTTCTAGAGTTTTCAAATTAAAAATTCAAATTTTATCAATTTTACAACAAAAACAACTTAATCTAACGCATGCACATGATAACTAATACATATCTATACCTAAATATGGGGATTAAAATCGGGAAATAATTTTCCTCGATTTTTAATAATTTTTTGCAAAAAATCCAATGGGTGTTTAACATAGGAAATATTTTTCTTGCATCCACGAACGGCCAATGACGTCATCACTTTGCTTGAGTATTTATCACTCTACTTTATTTATCTCTTTGTACTGAACATCATAACAGTCACAAATATAAATTTGCAACATTCTACAACCATTCGATTTTGAGCTATGTGATATACAAATTCGATTAAAAATTATTAATACAATGCCTTTTTGCCATTTTTGCTGAATTATTATATCTTCTTTAATGTTTTTCTCTCGATTGATTATAAGTTTGATGTTTGACCGTTATAATTCGCGTGTTATGATAGATAGCTCTTAAAATACTACAACTTTTACTCAATTACTTTTGAAAATTCTTTATGCACGTAAAATTATTTAAAAATATTTTTTTTTCAGTGTCTGCAGCCAAAATTAAGAATACTGAAAGTAAGTTTGAATCTTTTGTGAACATTTTCATCAAGATTGTTCTTCATAATTATTATGTATTACTTCAAAATAGAAAAATAATTAACATTTATTTTATTTTTTTTTTATTTTTTTTTATTTTACACATAATGTATTAGAGATGCTAAAAATTTTTAATTGTCGTTATTTCTAGTTAGAAAAATCGCTTGTTTGAAAAAAAAAAAAAAAAAAAAAAACACTTGCCCCACGGAAAATTGCCAAATTCAGCAACTCAAATGGAATACCAGACTCAACGATAGTGCTATCTGAGAATAGGACTAAATCGTTTGAGACAATCTTTATTTGTTTTTCTTCTTTTTTGAAATTCATGTAATACAAGTATTTTTTAATTTTAATAATACTTTTAAACATTTATTAAATTATTCATTATCCATTATGATACAGCTTTTGTATAATACGCCCTTCACGACTTTTAAATGTTTGCCGTCATTTTGGCAAGGAATTAAAATGGTTATTGTAATTGCGTAAGTAAAAATTTTGGCGTGTTTGTAATATGTATTACGGAAATATGCATCTTCACGAGAAAACATTCAAGCTACTTCTGTGCCTATATTCAAATTTCACCAAGGGGTCTTATACTAAAGCTATTTCGCTCGAGGGTCTACCAACAAGGCAATCGTGTCTCCAATTATTTTATAAGAATTTGTTTTTTCATTTTAAATTATATCTTTACTTCTGCAAGCGCAATTTTAAATCTAGCTGTTTATTAGAAATATAAACAGAGGAGCTGATTTGTATCGGTTATCTTTGCGAAAAAGAAAATGCCAAATTATCTAATGAACACATTTAATACTTTAAAAAAAACATGGTTATTTAAATAAGATATATTGAGAGAGCAACCAATAATGTGGAAAAATAGTTCGTACAGTTATATATTACTATAATGTTCGCTTGGCGTGTATATGTTTGTATTACGTTTTTGACTGCCGAATATATAAGTCGCCAAGGACGACAGATATCAAATATATGCCTCCGAGGGAACGAAAAAATACGCTCTATCTAGATTTTGTTTTGATTAATAGGTGTCTCCTTTTCGTAGCAACCAATTGAATGGACTACTTTTTATAGAGAATTAAAACCTGATATACAGGACACCCATTTTATCAAAATAATATGGCGCTGCAGAACTTCTTTCAGCAGTTGTACTTTATTTATCTCATTAGTCATACTGAAAACTATTCGGTAGCCCTTTTGCTTAATATTATATAGGATAATGAAATCAAATGATTAAATTTCATTCCCATTTCATCAATGGCTACGTATACCGTCACTTGGTAACGTTTGCTGAAAATAAGCGCAAATCGAAATACATATTTTTTTAACTTTCAATTATTATTATTATTATTATTATTATTATTATTATTATTGAAATTTATTTAAACATTGTGACTAGCTATGCGGGCAAAGCCTGCTTAAAAAACGGCTGTAGGGGCTGTTGAGATAAGCCCCTTATAAGTTAAATCATAGTCAGAAAATCTGAAACGTTGGCAGCTAATAAAATGACAACGTCTCGAGTCTAGTGAAGAATGAGCGACTGCCTTGGCGTAATTTCAGATTTCAACAATGAAAACAGAATGTCGTGATTTTTTCCTCGTATGCGATTTGGCGAGAAAAGTAAAATCATATATGGCGCGCTTATCGCCAATTTGGCGACCGTCGCTTATTCTCAATTAGACACTTTTTGGGAGGGGGGCTATTTTGTCTTTGAAATAGGTTATTTGTTGGGGGTGTTCTGTCAGAACTTTTTTATCGGGGCTTTTGTTAGGGTCTATTTTGGCCAGGGATTTTTTTGAGGGGCCTATTTGTCTTTGAAATAGATTATTGGAGCTCTTTTTACGGGGTTTCTTGTCCGGCCAATTTTTAGGGTAGATTTAGTCTTGAGGCAATGCTGTCGAGGATAATTTAGCGGGATTATTTTTTCTCAGAATGATTTGTCTGGAGTACTTTGTCCTGGGCTATTTTTTATCGATTTGATTTGTCAGGGGGGGGGGAAATTTTATCATGAGTATTTTTGTCGAACTATTTTGTCCTGGGGATCTTTTGGACACATCTGTTGTATAGGGGGCCCCTTGGCAAGTTTTTAATTTGTCACCACCGATGATTTCTTTTATTTTTCTTTTCTTTTCTTTTTTTCTTTTCCTAAATTAATTTTTTGTCTAAAAAAATCTTGAGCGTAACTTTGATATCTGTCGTCCTTATGGGGTTTTGGCTTTGGAGATCAAAAACGTAATACGAATATATACACGTCAGATGGATACTTTCGTAATATATATTGTACGAAATATATTTTCACATTCTTAGTTGCCCTCTTAATATACCTTATTGAAATAATAATGTTTCTTGAAAGTAATTAAATATGTTCACCAGAAATTTGGCATTTTTTTTTCGTAAAGATGAGAGATACAAATAAGCTCATCTTTTTATTGGGTGAGTGCGAAAATTCTACCTGCTTCTGGACATGCAAATTTGCAACGGAATTGACGTCACACATGACATTGTAATGACTCAAATCGTCTGCCAATCAAACGTGTAGATGCTTCAAAAATACATCGTTCCTTACAAAGTTAATCATCTCAAAAAAAAAAAATAAATAAATAAATAAAAATAAAAATAAAATAAAATAAAATCACAGGGTGTAACATGGAAAGCCAGAAGGAGCATATAAGACACTGTTTGTTATACGAGTTCGATAAAAAGAGTACGGCAGCCCCAGGATGTAGCAATGTTTGTCAAGTTTATGGGGAGGATGCAATAGACGAAAGCACATGTCGTCGAGGATTTCGTAAATTTAGGGAAGAAGACAGAAGCTCCCAAGAACAGGCTAGGAGTGGACGGCCATTACACATTGGAGACGACGATATTGGCCAAGCCATAAGCAACAACCCGAACCCAACCATGCAAAAATTAGCGGAAACCTTCAACTTATACCAGAAAACGGTCGAGAGACGGCTGGTTAAGTTGGGTTTTACATAAAAGTTGGATAGTTGGGTTCCACATAACCTGGCAGCTAATCAACAGGATGGCCGAATCGCATTCTTGACATGAATTGTGACAGGAGAGGAAAAGTTAATTATGTACCGTAGCGTAAAATGTCGTAGGACTGTGTGTATCCCTTCTGATCCTCCTGCATCGACTTCAAAATCTGAACTTCATCCCAAGAAGATGTTATTGAGTGTATGGTGGGATGTGCGGGGAATAATTCACTGGGAGGTCCTGCCACTCAACAAAAACATGAATGCTGTCTTCTACTGTCTACAGTTAGACAGGCTGCATTCAATTTTGGTAGCAAAACGGCCCGATCTCATCAATCGTCGCGGTGTTATCCTTCATCATGATAACGCCAGGCCACATTGCTGCTGTCATCACTCGCCAAATGTTACTGGTCTTTGGTTGGAAGGTTTTACCCCTCCCTCCCTATTCTCCTGACTTGGCACCAACTGACTATCACCTATTTCGTGCACTAAACAATTACTTCAGTCAGAAAACCTTTGATGATCTTGATGCTGTGAAAACAGCCATCCAAGAATTTTTTGACTCGAAACTGTGGGAACTTTACCGCCGTGGGAATTTTACCAATTCATCTTCTACCAGTAAGGTGGTTATAGATAGCAATGGGGATTATGCACAATAATAGGTACTGTTCATTTTGCGTTTATTTGTCTTCTTTATATGTAATAAAAACGGGTAAATCTTTTGCACTCACCCAATATATTTCTAATATACAGCTAGTTTTAAAATGGCGCTTACAGAAGTAAAAATACAATTAAAAAGAAAAAAAAAATCTATAAAATAGTTCGTGTCATGATTGCCTTGTTGGTAGACCATCGAGCGGAACAGCTTTAGTGTAGGACCCCTTGGCGAAACTAGGATTTTTCTCATCAAGATGCATATTTCCGCAATACATATTACAAACACGCCAAAATCTTCACTTACGCAATTACGATAACCCTATTAATTTATCGCCAAAATGACGAGAAATATTTAAAAATTTCCAAGGGGGTAATATACTAAAGCTCTATCATAATGAATAGTGAATAATTTAATAAAGGTTTTAAAAGTAATAATAAAACTAAAAAATATTTCTTGAATTTCGCGAAAAAAGAAAAACAAATAAGTATTATCTCAAATCATTTAATCTTCTCCTCAGATTTAGCACTTCAAATTCACTTTTTAAATTCTTTCATTTTAGATTTGATACTTTCTTTCTAATTTTAGCATTAGATTCCTTAGCACTATCGTTGAGGTCGCTAAATTTGTCAATTTTTCGAGGGGCTTTCAAATATCGAAATTTCATACTTTAGCTACTATAAAATAAATAAGTACTTTTCAGTTAAAATCATTTTAATTGGCCCAATTAGAAATATAATTTCGAATAAGTTAAAACAAAATGTTAAAATTATTTAGCAAATATATTTTATATGAATTTTGAGGATTGTTGCATTGGAAATAGTAGCATGAAAAGCAAACCCCGAAATTGTTCATAATAAAATAAATTAATAGATTAGAATAAGATAAATATATCGTAGTGAACGGTAGCCTATAAGGCGGGAATATCATTCTATCACTGTGTCAAGCGCTTGGTCAAATTGTTTTCTCTTAACATGATTATAACATGTCCTGCCCTAGAAATTTATGAGAACATGTATATGATGGGGGACTGAGCGGAGTCCACCAGTGTCAACTAGTTTAAAAACTTTATATGTATAGTTAGCAAGTGTAATGACGATTCCGGTTCGTACTCATATATATAGCAAGTTGTCTTTATATATATAGTTTGCCAGTATAATGACGATTCCGGTTCTTATTCATCTATATAGCAAGTTGCGACCGATAAGCTGATTGCCGATCGATAAGCTGTTTTGTACGACAGATTCAGAAAAAAATTCATTTTGTATCTTATTTGTAACGAAGTTTTGATTAGATTTATTAAAATTAATTAAAATAGGAAAATAATTACCGAGCAATAATTTCAAATTTGGACATTTAAATTTATAATTGTTGCCAAAAAAATTTACCAGTCATTTATTTATTATTATTATTATTATTATTATTATTATTATTATTTTAGCATAAAATGAAATATGCTTTCACTCGAAAAATAAAAAAATAAAAAATGTTAGCAAACTTTCGCAATTTATTTCTTTTCTCATTTACCTTTAAAATTTGAAACTCATAAACCTTAAGCCAAATTTCCCACCGAATTTTAATTCCTCAGAAGCCAAATTATTATTAGAAACAAATTAATATTGTGAGATGAAATGCTAATGATAATCAAACCAATATAATTCACGAAAGACTTAAAAATAAAATTCATGTTTAACGACCTAATTGTCATACTTCGTGAGGCAGGACATATTTAGTATAAGACCCTCATGGCGATTTTTAAATTTTTGGGATCATGTTGGCGATACTTTTTTTTTTAATTAATTAATTTATTTTTACATAATTTTTGTGTTAAGAAAACTTAGTACCTATTTTGATTATACTTTTTATTATTGCGTTTTTTAGTCAATTTATGACAAAAATTCACATGGGGATTATATCATTAAAATATTGCTAGATTTAAAATGACGCTTGCAAAGATTGTAAAAATGCAACCTTTAAAAATACATTTTTACTATAAAATGATCTCATCGTACAAATGTCGTAATTTTTTATTAGATCACTGAACTGAGTCCGTGTGCTTAAATATTGCTTATGTATTATTTTTAATCCTCGCGTACTTCATTAAGTCACTATCGTATCGTTACTAAAAAAATTAATCGTAACTGGACCACTTTAAAGAAATTAGAGAAATATTATATAGATTAAATTTGATCATGCATATGAAAATATGAAAATGGAGTAAAAAACAACCACAATCTTTTTTAATATACTTCAATTTTAGATTTTTTTCTTTTCTCTTTTGTTTTGTTTAAACTTTTTTGGCACGGATGAATCGCACTTGGCATGAAAGCTAATTCATAGATAATTCTGGGTAATATTTTAAAATTTTGATGCTGAAATAGATCGGACATTTTTCGCCAAGAACTCTCCTTTTGTGAAAGCCACTTTAAGCCAAGTTAGCGCATCAAAAATATAAATAAATTATAAAATATTGAAAAAACAGAAAAGAAAGGAAAGGAAAAAGAAAAGAAAGAAAGAGAAAAAATAATCACATAAATTATGCATTTTTGTCTAAAATGGCGATAAAAATTCAAAAGTAGACAAGGGGAGCTATTTTAAACCTGTACTATGATCAGATTTACATATTTAATTAATTATTTTTCTATATAGCAACTACTATTAACTAACTACTATTATAACCACAAAAAAAAGTTTCATGCGATAGATGTAGCCGATCATAGCATATTGTAATGTAATATTTGGCGTGAAATTGTTGCCGTTCTATAGTTGATCGAATAAATCAAATAAATGTAGAAAATAACGTGAAAGAAAATATTATGTACACCACGTATTGTGTTGTTCATATGTAACTGGGGTTTAAATATAAAATTGCTATTTCATTTTTTCTATATACTGTCCGTTTCGAAACTGTCATCTGCTAAGCACCCAAATGGAAGCCCACTGAAGCTATTGTCACAGGCACCCGAGAGTCTGCGAATGAGTGGGTTGCTGCCGAAGGCAGCGGGGACAGGAAGCGAGCTTTTGAGCTATTTCATGATTTTTTATTATTACGAGTATTATTATTATTATTATTATTATTATTATTATTTTGTTTATAAAGTGATATAAAAGAATTTCCTTTAAAGATAGTGACCAGCAAAGCAGGCAATGCCTTTGTTCATTCAATATGTTCATTGATTTTACATTCCGTCATTTTTGACGGTGTTATATACTAGTATGTAAATATTTAGCTTAGCTTTGTTCTTCTTTTCTTGTAGAATGCCTGTTTAATGAAATTATGCACTATGAATTATTTACTGTAGAAAATGCGAAGGACTGATTTTATGGTGATACTTATAGTCTTCTTCCATTACACAGGTAATGTGTTAATTAACGCTCAAAGTAAAAACAGTTCCTATTAAAAGAACAAAATGAAAGTTTCTGTTTTTAGAAATGCAAAAGAAATTAAGTATGATGTTCAAAGATGAATAAGTTTTTATTTAATAAAAACCAAAATTTCTCCAAAAAAAAAAAAAAAAAAAAAAAAAAAAAACTGAGTTAGTGATTTTTCTTTAAACTTAATATAAACATAGTATGTCTATATATCTTCTTATATATGTCTGCATGTATCCTAGTATCTAGTAATTCATCTAAACAAAATATTATTAGGTTTTATGTTAGTGTTGTCTGAAAAGTTTTGTCCAAAGGAGAAAACACGGTTTGAATGTTTGCTCCTCATTTAGATTTTAAACTGGTTTTTTACACATAATACGTAATTTTGTTAGTAAAAATTCCCTTTTTCGTTTTCCAAAGCCACAGAATAATTGTTTTCAAGTCAAAACTGAGCTAAAAAACCAGTTATACACTATTTACTCTAAATTCACACCAATAGTTGAAATAAATATAAGTAACAACATACTAGTTTATTTCATCACGATATTTTTATTAAGTATTTCATAGTTAAAAGAACATTCGATTACAATAGGATTGCATACGTGCATGAGGTTGTCTGTATTCGAACCTGAGATCTGAAGGATAGGAGCCGAAAAACATATCTTTGGAAAAAGGTTAACCCGTTGTTCATCAGTAAGCTTTGATACTCTACTAGAAAAATTGCGTTGCTACAGTATTCCACCTCCAGGAAAGTACGTCGTCGTACGAGCGATATTATTCCTGTAGACGGTGGTGGTTACCAGATCGTGCTGTCAGTTCACCGTCTGTATAGAGCATTTCCTCGTGACGTCTGGTGGTTGGCAAAAAAGCGCACTCGACTTTCCCGCGCCCCGCCCACCATTGATTTTCCGTTGGTGATCCGCCATCGCTATGCTTTTCCCAAGCCTTTTTGCCAGCCACTCATAAAAGTTGAGATGTTTGTTTACAAACAAGGAACTGCCCTATAGTCGCACGGCGTGAGTCGTGACAGACATTGTGCTGTGAATGTTTCATAGACTTTGCTGCTAGGAGAGTGTGGTACTGCCATTTCTTGCCATAGAGTGAAGGTGATAACTCATTGTGTGTTCCATTTTGATCGTTCGCGGTTATCTATACGGAAGTGCGCGTAACAAGCTGTATTTGATCCTGGGACCTTAGAAATAGAAACCCAACGACGCACCTCGGAACAAAAGTTAACTCGTGTTCATATGTAAGCTTTGATACTCTATTGGAGAAATGAGATGATGGCGTCGCTATAGAACTATGAAAGTTCAAAAGAACCACACTCTCTCTCTCTCATTTGTAAGCTCTTCCAATACAATCATAAATGAGCCATTTATTCTTAATGTGAATATAAGTCCATTAATAAGTCCATCCTACCCCCCCCCCCCCAAAAAAAAAAAAAAAAAAAAAAATCAAGTTAGCCATTTTAAAATTTGCATTTCTATGCTATCTTTTCCTTTTGAAGCAAATTGTAACTAATATATATTAAAACCAGTAAGATTTTATAAAGCGGAAATTTGCAGGTTAATGAATTGATATTTAAAAAAATACGAGGGCTGTCCGTAAAGTATCCGGATTTAATTTATAACTATTTGAGATTTTCAAATGGATATGAAAAATATTATGCAGTGAAATTTCACGAGATCGCAGCTTTATGTTTTATTATCGAAGTAGTACTGTTTGGTTCCATTAAATGTATAATCGTAACAAAATTTTACCTTTGCTTCACCTACCAGTTAGCGATTGCAGTATAATATACTAGTAATTGAATAATTAATTTAGAAATAAAAACTTTATTCATAAAACGCAGTTAATTGAAATTCAGATATTATATATCTTCAGACTCGCAACCGTAATATTTAATCTCGAAAAAATCCAATACGAATTTAAAAAATAGTGTAGTGCAGCCACGATAATATTTTATTACAACCAAGTAAATAAGAAAGATTACCGATGTGGCAAAAATTGATAATTGTAACCCAGCTGTTCATTCACAATTTGTTGATAATTTACCTAACGATTAACTGCCATGTGTTTTGTTATTACACAAACAATGTGCAAAGGAGCGCACTGTTCTCCTGCAGATTGGTTTAAAAACCAGAGAGATGAACATAATTATTTTATTTTCTGAGTGTGTTTGTCTATTTTTACAGTTTCCTTAAATTTAGATTACTCAGTTTATGTAAGAAAGAATAAATTGGTTAAAAATATGTTGGATGAAAATTTTGTGAAATGAACCATATAAAATATTAAATAAAACAACAATGAATGAATATGCCCTTTTCAAAACCTTAGATTTACTACTTTATTTGGGATGATCAAAAAACTACTAAAGAAACACAAAATGAAACGCAGAATTACCTATTATTATGATGATTAACTGAATAGTACATTTAATACCATTTTAATCTTAAGTTTAATACTTTTGTATAAAGTGTCGTAATAATAATGAGAAAGAATGTTTGAACTGTATATTTCAAAGTTTTCTATATTTGGAACACCACTTTCTATAACATTTTTATTTATTTAAATGCCGAAATTCGGCAATTACCTTAATCAATTTTTATTATAAAAAGTTATCAGTATCCGAAATACAGGAGACTAAGATTATTTATTGCATACTTTGAAAAATATTTTTCAGATATATATTAATATTGCTGAAGTAGAAAAGAAAACATTTGAAAATTAGAATGTTTTCCTTGTTTTAAAGATTGGAAGGTTTTATATAGTTAACAGAATTTTTATTAATATTTTGTAGGTTACTTTTTGTAAAAAATGTAAAGATTATTTAATTTCATAATACAGTGGTCTATAAATAATGCAATTCTTATATTTTATTAGAAAGATAACTGAAAAAAAAAATCTATTTCATTCCAAATAATGCAACCGTTTAAATTCAACTTCTAAATAAAAATAAATTAAGTTGGAATATAGATGTTCCATTCTGTAAATACAGATATACTGTGTTTGACATTATTCACTGATTTAGAAACATACAAAGCAATTTCGAAAAGAACAAAAAATGTGCTTTAAACATTGTAGACTAAACAACTTCTATTACCACTGGGTACTCAGGGTGAAATATCAATTTTCTGAGAGTTATCATTGAGATAAAAATTTTAATACCCACATGAAAGATGTCTGAATACGCAACCATAATCTATAATAACGCAACTGCATAAATTTATTTTTACATATTGTTTAATCAATTCAACAGATATACGTATATATACATATGTTGTGTGTGTGTGTGTTAAAGAGTTTAAATGTTTTGATGGTATAAAATAATTTTTCAAACTGTATGAATGTACGATTGTAAAATTAGTTTTACCGTCAGGAATTTTTTTTCTTTTTATCAGCATAATTAATTTTTCGTAGTGCGGAATCCTGTATTGGATAAAATTAGATGTCTTTCAAATAAAAAAAAAATTCTCATATTGAAAATAATTTTACACTCAAAATGATTTGTTTTTTAAGTTCAAATCTAATTTTTAAAAGAGATAACCCTAAGGATTTGTAATAATTCTTTTTGGAATGATACTCTATTTAGAGTTCCGGCATTTTTTGTGTAGAAATCTGGTATTGATAATATCTACAGAAGCTTCAAGCATCTTACACTGCGTGGGTAATTCAGTGGGACGTCCTATGTAAAACGTCCTCCTATATTGCACAAAAAGAAGTCAACTGTATAATGCTATGACAAATTGTAAGAGGACGGAAAAATAAATTGCAGAGATGGAACTACTTGAAGATTTAAATTGTTCACTTTTAAAAATTCACAGTAGAGTTACTTCATTTTCAGAAATTAAAACTTTGAAAAATATTAAAGACAACTGGTTCAATTAAAGATTGTGACAAATTAAAATCTTTAGTATATAATAGAATTCTTTTAAAAATTGCTACCATGTAGTTCTTAAAGGAATATTCTAAATGAACGAATATGAGTCCTTATTGTAAAGCACGTGAATCTCATGAATTAAAATTATGATTTATTGGAAAAGCTAAAATAGGATTTTTCGTAATGATTTATTGGAAATAAATGATTATATTTCATAATGATTTATTTCCAATAAATCATTATGAAATATAAATTAAGTAAAAATATACTAAAACATGTATAGTTTTAATGTATTTTTACTAAATTTATATTTCATAAAGATTCATTGGATTGAGACTAATTCTTTTCTTTTTACAACAAAGTGGGAAGATTTATGAAAGCAGTTTTACAAAAACTTTAATTCATTAAACCAAAAGAAAAATTTTATTAAATCAACCATACAATAATATATATATATATATATATGTTTTTTTTTTTTTTTTTTTTTGGGGGGGGGGGGTTGGTTTTTTTTTTTTTTTGCTTTTTACTTTATGATTGTAATTTTTTGAATGTTAACATACATTTAGAAAACATAACGTGAAAAAACGTCTTTAAAAATTTATTTTATTAAATATATATATATATACTATATATAAATTTATTTTACAGACTTTATTGCTGGAGTATGGATTCCATCATATCATAGATTAAATCATTCGGGATTTCACCCCATGTCTTCAGACCAAATAAATAAAGATGATGATTTTAATGAAGTAGCACCATTTCCATTCTTCCCTTTCATGGAGTTTTTTCGGCCACGTTTTCATCCTTACAGACACATATCAGACGAAGCTAAGTATGTAAAGACTAGCACGCATTTCACAAAACGTGGAGAAAATGTTTCGGAATCTAAAGATCTGAAGGTTGGTAATTCTTCTGAGAAGCCTGCAAGAAGCATTGGAGAAACTAAGAATACAAATACTGATACTTCGCTTACTAAATCCGTAGAAAGCACTCAAGAAACCACCGTTCTAAAGGCGGCCAACATACCTTTACTAAAGAATGCAGGTGAGAAATTTCAAGAATCGGAAAAAGATGATTTAACCCATGCAAATGACAACGTTACAGGTAAATTAATCCCAGAATATATATTTTATAACTATGTAGAAGCTAAGGACAAATGTACAAAGTCGTCATGGGATGATAAACCAAAGGTTCCAAATCGTAATCTTGATCCAGTCACATTTTAATCTTGTACAAAACAATTTGGTTAGTCATCGAAAATACGTTGCATAAGTAGTAGAAGTTATTATCTCAATTAATATTTTGCAATTAAATCTAATAGCATAAACGTATGCTTTCAAAAGAAAAAAAAATCAGATTAATTTCTAACCAAGGTGCTCACAGGGACGCCACAGATAAATTTTTTGGCTAGAAGACGGAAAACTTTATTCTTCTAGAACATTTCACAGTAGGAGAGAAAATCCTATTATAGGATTTTCTTTATAGGAAATAGGATCATAAATGTACTCACAATTTTAATAATTATTAACTTTCTGTGTCATTATAATACTTTTAACAGTGTTTAAAAAACACAAATACATTTTTAATAATACAAACAAATTAAGAATTTTTAAATATTTTGTTTAAAATGGTCAAAAACAAGTATAATATTTTAGGAAGTTTGCTGGGATATTATATTAGGAAGTTCACTTTCTAAACTTGTCTTGAATTTTTCGAAAATGTAACATATTTAGAAATAAATATTTTGAATAATACTTTACCATTCAATATTTTGATTAATATTTCATTTATGCCAAGTAAATAAAGCAGGCTAAGATAAAATATTTAAGAAGTTTAAAACAGTATTAAGAAACATATTGCTTAAAACAGCACATATACATCGTACTTTAGTTCATCGATCAAAGTATCAAAATATTTAGAATATTTAGAAATCTTTATAGTAGAATTATTTTTCCACATACACTTTTAATTGATCTAGGATTTTTTTAACAGGTAAATTATTCGATTTGTTGTAACTACTATATTGTGGCCACCACGAAACTTTCTTCTTTATTTACCTATGCAAATTCATACACTATCCGCGTTTGTAATGATCGATAGACGGCGCTTTCTGAACTGCATTTGTTAGTAAATATAATAGCCACGTGTATTCCACGTGTTCTTTTTGTTATTCTACTTAATATTCGTACTATAATTTCTCCATCATTACATCAAGGAAAATTGATTGCATTTGGAAAAAAATATTTCAGTTTATTCAAAGTTCGATCGGAAGTAGATTTTTAACTGAAGTTGAACAAATATTAGTTTCAAATCATCTGATTAATTCTTTACTTCCATTAGACGAAGCAACTGAAATTTTAAATTTGTCATTTGGAAATAAATGGAAGCTTAATTCTGGATTTCTTGATCCTTTGGAGTTACACTATAGCACACAACAGTATGTGTTATCTTTTTACCGGATTTATTCATTTTTATTCAATAAATATATGTGAAACTAAACATCGGCCAGCAATGGCGGCTTATGAAAGCCGAATCAAAGCAAGTTTATTGTAATTTCACCTTAGCCCACCAGAGGGCGAGCATTTCATTACAATCGCGGATAAACAATTTATTAAAACTATTATTTATAAAAATTATTTGCCACGATGAATGCAGACGATTTTCGTCTCAGAAAAATATAACAGTAAATGACGAAAGTTAGTTTTGAGCAAACATCAGAGGAAATGCTTCCCCTCTAAGTTATTTTTATTGTTAAATATAAAAAGAAGTAGTTAACTTTCTTTTAAATTATCCCAGATATAAGGTTTAACTATGGTATTGACGAGTTCTTTTGAATGACACCGTTATTGAAAATTTACATACTTTGGGTGGTAACTGCACCTTCAGAAGTGAGCGATACTTCTATATACGCACATTATATTTTAAGTTTTCTATTGCTGCTATCAATAAGTTGAAAATAATTCTCATTACGTACATTTATACGAAATTTGTCTTATACTATCATATAAAAATTATGAAAAGTTGGATAAAATCGCCACCATTTGAGCGATTGAAAACAGTTCTGAACAGAGTTCAACTAAATATCAAGTTTCGTTAAATTTCTTCCATTGGTTCGTGAGATACAGCGTCCATAAAATTTTGGATATATACGCACACAGATAGATAGAATTTTTTTCTGATATGAACAAATTGTGTTCAGGACATCTCAAATCACGTAAATTCATCGAAAACAGGAAATGAAAATTTATTATCAGATGCAATACTTTTTACTTCCATTAGCCTACTACCGTAGGTAATGGAAGTATTGAATTCTGGTCCAAAAATTCGATATCGAGATTTCACCTCATTTACACGTTTCAAGGTCCCCTTAGTCCAAAAAAGTGGTTTTTGGCAATTGGTCAGTGTGTGTGTGTATGTATGTATGTGTGGAATCTTCTGACTAACATATCTCCAAAACTAATACAGATAGATCTACAAAACTTCAGAATTAAGTCAGGTCTGGTGTACAGATGAATTTTCCAAATTTTGGTGAAAATTGAAAAACCGGAAGTGGGACATCGGAGACCGTAAGTTCGTAAGTCCGTATCTCAAAAACGGCTCCAGCGATTTTTTTCAAATTTGCTATGTAAACACTCTATTAGATGTCCTTCCGAAATATATAGTTGGTTAGTTCAGGAAAATTGACAGGCGTCCTCTATAAATAGCTCAATTTCAGGTCTTGCAAGCGCGTTCCTTTAAAAACGGTTTTACGGATTTTTTTTCAAACTCGCCATATTAACTCACTTTTAAATATCCCACTTTTCACTTCTTTCACTTTTAAATAAGTATGTAATTATTGTTTTCCGGTCAGTAATTGATTTTTTGTAAAAGTTGGTATCTCAAAAACAGCTCTAAGGATTTTCTTGAAAATTGTTATATAAATCCATTTCTTTCTCGTGTATTACGTTGTTATTAAAGGAAAATTAACAGTCTTCAGCTTAGGTAGGTCATCTTCAAATCTCGGAAATTTGTGTTTCAAAAAATATCTCTACCATCTTTTTTCTCTTATTTTTTACCTCGCTATATGTAAGCTACGTTTTATATGTATTTATAAGTTTCACTTACCGGAAAAATTTTAGGTTTCTACTTCTTTATGTTTTCTGATCACATTATCTCTCAGAAATGCATATAATACGTGTAATAGTGGGTAATGGAAGTCGTGTGGTTGTTTCACAGCAGATTTTTTTCTTATGAAAGTAAAAAAAATGTGTTAAAATATATAACCAATTCTGAACATTTTTATGCTTTATTTAAGATTATACGCGCTTTATTCAAAAGTTATGAGAATAATTCTAACTGCTGTCAATGCCGAATATATTACCTTTCCAAACTTTAACGCTTATTTTCTCAAAGATGATTCGCAAGATTTAAAAAAAATCTTCATTACATATTGCCTTGAAAGTTTGCAGAAACATTTACATAAAGCATATCTATAAGATGATTTAACCTTTAATAAAGCTAATGTTTTTTAATTAAAAAATTACTTCTTTTTTAATTTTAAAATTTTACGTAATTTTACAAGTAGTAAACTTTAAAATATGCCCAAACTTTTAATTTAGTTTATGAAATAAATTTCTAAAAATATTTTAAGGTCTTAAAAGAGACAATAGGTTAATTTCACCGTAAGATACCTTGTGAACAGTGGTAAAGAAACAATTTTGAAAAATCGAGCGTTAAAGTTGGGAAATGCAATAAGTTTAGCCTTGATATCAGTTACTATTTTGCTCAGAATTTTTGAACTAAAGTACATATGCAAAAAAATTGTAGATTGGTAAATGAAAACTGTAAACTGTCCATTAATTTTAATCACTTTTTAAAATAGTGGATCTACTGATCAGGAGACTCAACGTCCTATTTGCATCAGACATTATTCAACAGATAATTTTTATTTATTCCTTAATATATAATATACGTACTCTCTTAAAATGTGTGACAGAATTTGCTTACTCAAAATCGAAAGAAGTATTTTTATCCATAATTTAAAAGGAATTTCTAGTACAAAAAAAGTAAAATTTGAGTAAAATCAGTCTTTTCAGATCAAAAATCTTTTCAATCAAATTGATCGTTAAACTGTCAGCTCCATTCTGAACAAATTTAGTTAATTTTTCATTTGGTTCAGCAAAATTGCTTAATGACGGTGCCATCTGTCGATCATATTTTAAATGGCACATGAAAAATATTTTTTAGATATATATAATTAATTAATTTATATATTGTTTAAAAAATAATTTTGAGGACTATTAGAAAAAGGATAGACTAGGATAATTAGAAAAACAAACGATCAAAGATTTTTTTTTTTTTTTTTTTTTAATAAATAAAACAAATGTTTTCTATACAACTAACAAAAAATAGTAGAGTTATCAAATCATGAGTGTTATTCATAAAAAACTAAAAATGAGCAGTGAATGTCTTTTTAAAAACTATTTCTTAAAGAAATATATGAAGTACACAGGAAAACAACGATGTATTTATAAAATGTAGAAATTTATTCAGGTCCAAAGTTATTTAATATTTTTACTTTCTTCTATATTCAATAGAAGAAAGTATTGGATTCGTAAAAATTTTCGAACTCGGGTTTTTGATGAATTTACACGTTTTGAGAGCTGTAGAACACGATTTGACCATTTTTAGAAAATGTCTGTCTGTCTGTGTGTGTGACAAAATTTTCTGGCAACTGTATCTCAGGAACTGCTGCACAGAATTTCATACAATTGGTATGTAGTTGCACCTTAACATAAATTAGTGCCTATCAACTTTTGGTAAAAATTGTCTTGCAGGTTGCGTTGCCATCCCGCTTTTTCTAAATTTTTAGCCTGGTGGTATAAGACAAAATTTTGTATAAATGTGCATAAAGAGAATTCTTTTTTAATAATCATTATGAAAATTACAAGAATTATTTATAATAGAGATAGTCAACTGGGAAATTTTTTTTCTATGTGTAGGAGCCTCGCCTCCCCCCACTGGGGGGGGGGGAAGTCCCCCCTCGAGTGGAGTAAATTTTCATGATGGGTATCTTTCAAAAGAGCTTGCCAATACCTTTAAAACGAATGGTTGAACAATAGACCTGCTGTAATTTAAAATAAAGTTATCGATTTTTTTTTTCATTTTTAACAAATATATAAATAAATATATATATATATATATATATATATATATATATATATATATACATATATATATTTTTTTTAATGTAATATTGACAATAAAATTAACATTTTTTGTATATTTAGTGCTATACTACTTTTCTAATATGGAAATCGTCTGCATTATCGTGGAAGATAATTTTTATTAAATAATAATTTTAATAAATTATTTTTACTTAGGGAATTTGAATAGGAAAATATAGAAGAAAGTCTTGTGTTGGCCACAACATGCTAGTTATTATAGTCATTGACACTAATTTATTAAAATGCATGTAAATCGTTCAAAAAATATGTTACAATGTTTAAATTATAATTAAACTCAATATCGGGAATAATATGTATAAATAAACTAGTACATATTGTTTTTTCAATCCATAGTTATTTTAAAATATCTGCAACAATTGCTAAGGACTGATGACAATAGCTTAGTTATTGTCATCCGTCCTTAGCAATTACCACCAGTGTAATACTGAATTAATTTGAAACAAAGTTCGACAGTGGACTTATCTTATGAATATCTTGTATAAGTTTGTTGGGCTACTTGCTCTACCATTTTGTTTCCAAATGAAATTCCACTTAAAAGTGATATTTATGAATTGATTTGTTTAAAACTACATATATACCGTAGGAAAAAGAAAAAGCCACCCCTTTCTACTTTCGCCGTAAATTATCGTAGAAACACGCAGCTGACGGTGATCAATCTGTATTAACGTCTAGTTATTAACGTAGTAATTAAATTTTGTTTAGAGAGGGTCGTTTAAAGTGTATTTCATTTTTTAAATGGTAACACCCATTTTTTAATCCATATTCGAATTCCCGAGATCAAAGCAGTTCGGAAAGAGACGTAGTTTATATACCTTAATTAATTCTTGATAGATTTACAAACGAAAATGTATTAAGGGTTCACCCTACATTAGAAAAAAAAAAAATAAGATCTTACACAAAAAACTATTATACAAATTGAGATAATAACTGGAAAAAATATGAGTTTTAAATATAAAATAAAATAATTAAGAAATTATGTGTGCATCTAAACTTATGTGAATAACTATTTTAATTCCTGTGTGCGAGAGGTTGTAGATAACGCGAATGATAACAAGTGATATCCCCCTAATAGCGATAAGAAATTAAATATCACTGTAAATCACATTATAATAGGACTGAGTTGTAAATTTAAAAACCCATACTATTGAAGACGCCTGTTCTACTCGTGCAAAAATTTATATAGATCATAATTCACAATGTTTTGGAACGTGAATTTATTTTATATTTTCTTAATTCAAAAATTGTTTTTTAATCAAAAATATGCTTGGAATATGTTTGAGCCGTTTCATTGTAACACATAATCAAATTTAAATATAATATTTTTTTTGTGAAATTTCACATTGTCATCCCCATATTTTCAGCATTGCGTAGCACTAGTGCGACGTAAAACCCAACCAACCAACCAACCAACCAACCAAAGCCCTATTTTCACAGTTTATAACTCTATGGAAAAGTCAAACAAGTACTTAAATCCATTTTCTGGGCTGATTTGATTCAAAGAACCCAAAAAAATTGCCAAAAGTGGGTGTTTTTATTGAAAAAAATAAAATAAAAAATAATAATAATAAGTTGATGCCATTTCTAATATGCAGACGACCCCCAAAGCAAAATCTAACTATACCGTTAAAACTAAAATGTTATTATTAATTGATTGGCACCAGTCTCATATTTATTGGATGATTTACAACGAAATTTGTTGGAGAGTGGTCTTTTTTTCCTAACTGTACATAGCCCATTTAAATGTTTTCAAGTTTATTAATGAGCTTTATCCAACATCTTATTTCAAAATGGTAGTCATTTGTTCAGATTAAAAAAATAAATCAACCTACTCTCCGACAGAGCCGGAAGGAGATTTTTTTTTTTTTTTGCTAATATCTACTTTTAAAATAAAGTATCCTCGACTACAAATTCCCTAGGCAGATCCTGTCGTCTGGTATGTAAAATAATAAATAAATAAATAAATAAATAATTTCTGGTATGGAATATGAACTTTATTTATTTATTTATTTTTGTACGCTTTTTGAATGCTTATGCGAGGGAATACTGCTGGCACAAGAAACATAGAGTGAAACTCATTCCGGTATTTTAACGGGAGCCACAAATAAAGACTTAAACAAATACAGGAAAAATATTTTTTCTTTCTTAACTTTACAGACAAAAATGTCTTTAGTGAAATTTTAAAATTTGTGAGTAAAAAATTTTCATTATCTTCTTGTTTTAACAGGCAACTTAACAGATAAAATGATTACTGGTGCTTCACCGCCTTATGTGAAGAAGTTTGAGAAACAATCCTTTAAGCGCCCTTTCTATTGGAGATTGTTTGATCCTTTTGTCAGAATTCGCCGATTTCATTATTTTCATGCCAAATTTCCTAGAATTCACGACAGCAATGAAACTAAAGAAAGTGAGGAACAAAATCTCAATGCTACTGGAAATGCTCTTTCAAGAAATTTTAACGAGACAGGTACATGACATTATTGCATTTAATAATAATTGATTAAATACTGACATATTAAATTTTTCTTAATTTATGGGAACACTAAGATAACTCTTCTGAAAACTGAAGATAAAATTTCTTGGTGCCGTACAGTCTCGTTTACAGAGTGTGTAACACACTCGTATTTACACGCAGACTGTATGCGAGATATTTGTATTAACACATTGTGCGTCTTGGAAAACAGCAAAATTATAATGCTGTTTTTACTTCAGGTTCGTTACAAAGTACTTAAAAGATTGCTATTTCATCTTGAAATTAAAAATGTGATGACTATGCATTTAAAGATAAACCACACAAGTATTATATGTGATCTTTATACTTAGAAAACTAATATAATGTAGCCACCACAAGATTTCTTCATAAAATATAAATTATTTATTGAACTTAATACTTACTAAAATTATTTTGTATGATGATTGCAAACTATTTTAAGCTTAAACGAATAAGAACACTAAATATCGAAAAAAAAAAAATGATTAATTTCTTTTAAATTATTACATATTTATGATTCAATCATTCGTTAAAAATGTATTATTATTATTATTATTATTATTATTTTTTTGAATGATACCCATACTGAAAACTTACATATACGGGGTCCCCTCCCCCCACCACCATCCCCGATATTCCTACATGTACAAAAAGAAAAAGATTTTCGCTGACTATTACCTTTATAAATATTTTTTATTATTATTATTATTATTTTAATTTTACATTGAAAAGTTAAAAATAATTCTCATCATGTACATTTATACGAAATTTTGTCCTACACTCCCATATTAAAAATTATGATAAAATGGGATGACAGCATCTCTTGTTGACTGATTGATCTCGAAACGTAAGCATCCCCAGTTAAGGTCAAGGTCCAACAAAATACCAAGTTAATATTTTTATTTTTACTTACTATTATTATTATTATTATTATTATTATTTTAATACCAAAATAATTTTTGCCTTGAATTAAAAAAAATTTATGTATAATATATATGAAAGAAAAAAAAGAAAAAAAATCCTTTGAATTTTTTTAATGTTTTTATCAATTTATGCCCTTTTATATAATTTTCTGTTATTTAATCAATCTAAAAAAAAGAAAAAAAAATGTTTTTTTTTTTTTTTTTTTTTTTAAATAAGATACTATAAAGAAACCAGAGGTGTTAAAATTATTTTGATGATTTGTGATTTCACAATGGTAAAACTAATGATATTATTATTTTGTTTAGTTAAGAAAACAGAAAACAAGAATTTTTACATATGGATTTGACAAATAATAATTATTATAATCTTAGTAAAATATTTCATTTACATACTATATTATATGAATTTAATTAAAAAAAAATCTTAATCTATGCAGAATTTTATACGGCTTAACATTTTGTAATATATACATACTAGATACATACATACTATACATACATACGTATATATATACATACTAGAAACTTAATGAGCAAATTAATTAATTATTATATTTTTAATTATGTTCTCAGGATTTTTCCAATCCATTGTTTAAGGGATTTAACACCTTGTCATCGTTGTTTAAAATAAATTACAAATATTTGCATATGATTATGATATCTATAATTTTTATGAAAATAAAGAAATTTTTTTATAGTTAACAATCTATCAACTTGAAAACAATGTGAATTCAATGAATATTTTTGATAAACAAATATTATATAAAATACCTAAATAAATAACACATTATATATATATATTAAAAGCCGAAACGCCTATTTGAGATTGAACATTTCAGACGAAAGCGAAGTCTGTATGCGTCCGCGAGCATGCCAATCGGATTACACTCTTTTTTTTTTTTTTTTTTTTTTTTTTTAGAGATGCGAAAGAAAAGTGAGTGGTCCGCAAGGTAATATAGTTCCATTTTTAAAATGACATACATAAAAAAAAAAAAAGAAATTTTTGGGATAAACGGGACACGTCAGTCTTCTCAGACAAAAGAAATTAATATCATATATCAATAAAAAAAAAAAAAAAAAAAAAAAAAAAAAAAAAAAAATGCCCGAACCGTTTTCGGGAAAAAATTATTATACCATTACCTCTGTTTCCTTAAAGGCTTAATATACAATTTCAAATATTAAAAGATACTGAATGTAGAAATGTGAAAATTTCAGGGTAGGATCAGACAGAACATAAAAGACTATTTAGAAGAAATCAGATCAATATATCTCCTATTTGCTTAGATATTAAATGTCGGCGTTTCCAATTCCTTTCATGTTAAGTTACTTGTCACAGCTAAGCTTCGTTTCAACTTTGCTGCGTCACGGAAACATTGCCGCGTCTCATAATTAGGTATGCTAGTACTATCACGCAGATGTTCTTTGCGGGAAAGGTTAGTTATTATTATTATCTGAAAATAATACTTATTCCAATATTTTCTATTTCAGCAAGATATGTAGCCGAATGAATTCTGTGTGATGACGAAATCTTTAGCTTTATCTATCTTGTTTTTCATAGAGCTCTATTTATACATCTGCATATAGAGAAAGCGTTTAATTAAAATTATATATATAATATATTTTGTTAAGGTTAATTTGATTGTTTTAAACCAAATTTTGTTAAATGTAAAATATCAGATTTGTTGCGACGCTGAAAAAATTTTGTTAACTTTTTTTTAATATAAAATTTCAACAAAATACTGTTTTTTTATTTTTATTTATTTATTTATTTATTTATTTATTTTTTGTTATATTTTTGTATATTATTTTAACAAAACAATTTTTTATAAGAAACAGAGATTTTCACTAACATTATTGAAAAAAATATTGTTTTTTCTTAGCAAATTTATTATTTTAATGCATTTAACAGAAAATTTTGTTGCACTAATCAATTTTTTCTTGGATAAACAAAATATTTCTACTGTATGCACTGAAATTTATAATATATTTTATAGTATTAACTTAATACTAATTAGATAATTAAAGTTAAACAAAGAATAATGCACTCAATACGACATCATAAATATGGTATAAATAGACAATTAAAGATTAAATATAGAGAATGCAAGAAAAAACTGTATCATTAACTTGGTACAAATAGATGTACTTTTCAGTAAACAAAGAAGAATGCAATAAGATTTATGTGTCGTGAGCTGAATACAAATTTATTATTACCAAAAGTGTAATGACCATATACATTGCAAATCCAATAATGTAAGCAAATTTTTTACATTATTCACTAAAGTGTTTAAAAAAAAAATGTATGTGCTTAGCTTTCAAATTTTTTATTTATTTTATTTGGCATGAAAAAAGCAATATGTGTATAATAATAAATTTCGCAGCAATTATATGCACTGGCGTGTTAATCAAAAATGTTTATCCAGTAAAAGTATTTCAGTACGCATGAAATTAATTTACTGTGAAATGTTGATACAATATTGAATGGTTCTTTTATTTTACTTTAGGAATGGACATGATGAATTCATCGATCGAGAAGGGAAACTGCACTTACATGCATTTCTTGCCCCGTTACTTTTTCATATGGAGAATAAACTGGGCTTCATTGGCTATGCAATTGATCTTTATATTATTGATATCCCTTCTTGTATCACTTGGATTATTCTTGTGTCAGTTTGCGAGATCAAAGAAGGTATATGAAGATAAATACGTAGTGAGTACAATGAATGTTGCCAAGCCTATGCATGTCTGAGCTTGTATTTCACATGCATCGATAAGGACTGTAAAAAATATTGCTCCTCTCTGATTATAAATATTCATCCAAATTCATTCCGTGAAGAAATATTTAGATAATGTGTAAAAGTAAATTTTTGTTACATTGCAAAATTTATTGTATTTGTAATGCATATTTTTTATTGTTTTTTGAAATAAATTACATAATTAGCAGTAGAGTGAAACTTTGTATTAAATTTACATAGCAAATAAAATATTATTTTATTCATATGTGTGTTTAATGATCTTTGTAGATAAGATTTTTCTTAGTTAAAATAAGTTGGTTTTCATAGGAAAATTGCAATATGAAATAAAAAGGTATCGGTCAACATTCGAAGACATTTTAGTAAAATTCAAAGATTTGATAGTTAAACAATACGGTCTGCTCCATTCTCCGATAAAAATGTCCAGTACCCTTCTTTGTAACAAATTGTTGTAAAATTAACAGTGTTTGACCGTTTATTAACGCTATAACTACGGTACTCATGAAAAAGCGATTTAACATGTCGCCCTTATACTCCGACAGCCGTCAAAAGACGATTCATACTATTTTCAGGTTCACCTATTATAATTTAAACAGCAAGCTCTGCTTTTTGACGTTGTTCTAAAATATTACATTTCAGTAGACATTACAGAAGATTTGTGTCGTTAAGTATGACAGTAGTTATTGTTAGAAAATAGTAGTGGAAGGTGAATTATTGTGTGTGAATGACACTACATTTACCATGGAATTACAGTGCGTCCCAAAAGTTTATAGACGTGATTTTTTTTTCTTCTTTTTTACGATTGAAAAATATGAATAAAGATTTCAAAATCATTTTTAATTATAAGTAATATCAAGACAATAATAGTATTATACAAAAATAATATCGTACAATTATAGACATTGTAATAGAAACTAAAACTGAAAATGTATTGTCCCAAAAGTTTATAGACAACTCATTATTTTTTTTTTTAACATTCAAATTTTTGAGCCATTTTTCCTAATCATTTCAAAAACCCGATCAGGCATACTCAAAACAATAGTTTGAAGAATTTCTGGCTTTAGAGAAAACCAACTTCTTTCAACTTGCAGCATACGATCTTGAACTGATGCAAATTGACGCCATTAGCATCTACGTTTCTAGCTAATATTCCCCAATGGTTATCCATTGAGTTCAGGTCAGGATTTAGGGCTGGCCAATCCATAACAGTTACTTGGATTTGTCTAAACCATTGCATTGTACAATTTGACACGTGAATGGAGCATATGTCTTGCTTATATATTCATTCTTCCCCACCTAGCAACTTTCCAAATAGAAGTAACTGTACTTCTAGCCTTTTCTGGTAATCTTCGAAACATTTACGACCTTCTAAAGAAACAATATCGGTAGTGACGGTAGATCCTTTAAAGAAAGTGAACGAACCTCCTCCTTATTGTCTGCTGAAAAAAGATTGTGGTTCCTTGCGAATATCGTACTAGTAATATTCCCAACCATCGGGGACATCTAAATTGAAATTATTTACATCACTAAACAGAATACTCAACAATTCATATGTCCAATTCATGTGATTTCGAGCCCACTAAACACGAACGTCCTTATGCCGTTTTGTCAACTTTGGTCAACGACGCGTTTTGTGATAAGCAAACAATTTATTTACCTGCAGACGTCTATGCACCGTGGATTTTAATACTGGAACGGTCACCTCTATAGAAATGGACCGTACACACAGGTTCTGGGTTGAAACTAATCTGAAAATCTCTTTGTATTGTCGTTTAGTTGTTTTCTTTGGTAACCCGGAACGTGATTTTTTTTTTCAAAATTGTCACCTTTTCACAGAATTTGGTAAATACCATCCCTGCTGCGTCCAATTTTTCTTGAAATGTCCACAATTTTCATTTCACGAGCTTTGAAACAATAAATTTTCAAATTTTCATTATACGCAAGCGAAGGGTGACGTCACTGACCGTCCGTGGATGCAAGAAAAAGATTTCCTATGTTAATCACTCGTTGGATTTTTTGTAAAAAATTATTAAAAATCGAGTAAAATTATTTCCCGAATTTAATCTCCGTATTTGGGTATAGGCATGTATTAGTTATCGTATACATCTGTTAGATTGAGTTATTTTACTGTCAAATTGACAAAATTTTCATTTTTAATTTAAAAACTGTCATCCTTGAAGTTTTTTGTATTTCGCGATCAAAAACATAATACGAAAATATACATGCCAATTGTATATTTTTGTAATATGTATTGTACGAAATATTGTTTCATATTATTCATTACTCTCTTAATATAATTTGTTAAAATAACCATGATTTTTGAAAGGAATTAAATATGTTAACCAGATAATTTGGCGATATATATATATATATATATATTTTTTTTTTTTCCGCCAAGGATGACAGATATCTAATCTATTCCGTTGCAGCATATGAGTATCCTATATCAGACATTTTATTTAGATATTTGAAAACAAATTTGACTTCAAATTATGATAGAATATTTATCATTTTCCTTTTAATTAGTATATTAGTTGGATATTTACTGTGTAAATATCATCCTTTGAAATGAAATGTTTATGTTTTCAATCGAATATGGAAGTTTGCCATTTTTACTTTCCAAACACTATAGTGAGGTACACTATAGTACTGTAATCATGTCAAAAATCCGAATTTGAGATTTTGATGTTTCGAGGTCCCCTGAGTCTGTTTTCACTATTTTTACGATGATATATGTATGCATGTCTATGTATGTGTGTATGTCTGTGAGTGAACACGCTAGGGTCTAAACGCTTTGTTCGAATAAGCTGAAAGTTGGTACGTATATTGTAAGTCACCATAATACAAACCCTATTGATGTTGGTGACTCTAGCACTTATAGTTTTTTTGCAGGGACACCAGGAAAAATTCTTTAACATTATGACCTATGGGGCCAAATTTTTTAAAAGTGTAATAGCGTCGAAACGCCTCATTAATCTGAGCAAAAAATTTGTACACATGTTACAGGTCACAGTTGCACGAACTGTATAGATTTTGGTGAATTTAGCACTTACAGTTTTTTTTACAGGGGCACAAAGAAAAATTCTTTATCATTATGGCCTATGGGGCCAAAATTTTAAAACTGTGATAGCGTCTAAATACCTTATTAATCTGAGCAAAAGAATTGCACACAAGTTATAGTTCACAGTTGCACCAACTGTATAGAATTTTGTGAATTTAGCACGTAAAGTTTTTTTTTACAGAGACACAAAGAAAAATTCTTTATCATTATGACCTACGGGACCAAATTTTTAAAAGTGCGATAGCATCTAAACGCCTTATTCAATTGAGCTGAAAATTTATATGAATATCATAAATTGCTAACTATAAGCATTTTGGTGATTCTAGCATTTATAGGTTTTTACAGGGACACAACGAAAAATTCATTATCATTATGATCTATGGGCTCAAAGTTCAGTAGCGTTAAATAAAACATCGTGTAATATGTGGAGAAAAATACTCAAACACTCTATTATGGTTTTCTCTCTTTTGTTTGTTTAGGAACTCCTCTTACTTTATCTACAAAACTGTTAATTACTCAA
Organism: Salticus scenicus; assembly: GCA_963930645.1. Taxonomy (NCBI): domain Eukaryota; kingdom Metazoa; phylum Arthropoda; class Arachnida; order Araneae; family Salticidae; genus Salticus; species Salticus scenicus. Next base: position 308,387,120 of record OZ005649.1, read on the forward strand.
TGTTCTGAAAGTCGAGAGAAGTCACTCCAGATTTTTTTTTTTTTTTTTTTTTTAGAGTTTTGAAATTTAAAATAATCAATTTGACAGCAAAAAACAACTTAATCTAACGCATGCACACGATAACTAATACATATATCTAAACCCAAATATGGGGATTAAAATCGGAAAATAATTTTCCTCGATTTTTAATATTTTTTACAAAAAATCCAATGGACGATTAACATAGGATTTTTTTTTCTTGCATTCACGGATGGCCAGTGACGTCATCACTTCGCTTGCGTATTGGAAAACTGCACGTTGCGAGGTGTCTGTAGAATCAGTCTAAAAAGAAAGACAGCTTCATTTTTATCTCAGAAAACTATTGCGTGAGAAGTACATGACTTTGGAATATGCATATTTGGAGATCGGTACTTCAATCAGCTTTTAACACCAGTTGTCTATATTTTTGGGACAGCGTTATGATTATTATTTTTTTTTTTTAAGTAAATTTATGTGTGTTTAAAGTTCTTTAAGTATTTTATTATTTGTATTACGTCAATACGTGTTTACATAGTTTATTTCGTCTTTCTTACTCGTTTAATTAGCTCTTAAATAAATAAAAAAAAAAATAAATAAATATTGCCTATAAACTTTCGGGACGCACTTTACTAATAGATTAAAAACTTCAGGCCTAGTAAATTATCTTACCATGGATTTCCCATTCAACAATTGATGAAAGTCGACTTTTAGGTTGATTTCTTTAGAAATCGACCTATTGCAGTCACTTCGTTTATCTATATATATATACTAGCAGGCTACGCCCGCTTCGCTGGTCACTATTTTTAAATGAATCATTATAATTAATGAATTCTCAAAATTGCGTTAATTTTTATCATGTGAAAAAAAAAAGAAAAAAAAACTCTGATCGGGAAAAATGTCGCACCGGGTCCCCATTGCCTTCGGCAGCGTAGACCCATGCGCGATGCGCACGCACGAATGCATATATATGAGCGCCCTAATAATTTTACAAATTCGAATATATCCGCAATCGATTTGTAAGTATCGAAAACCTCTATATACCAATTTTGAACGATCTAACTGTATTTTTATTTTTTTGCCCCCCTCTCCCCTCCCCCTTCTCGCCCTTCCTAATAACTTCACACTTTCGAAAATATCCCCATTCGACATGCAGGCCTCTTCAACTTATCTGTACCAATTTTGAATGGCCTAACTGTATTTCTATTTGTTTTTCCCCCATAGCCCTCCCTTACCGCCCCACCCCCCCTACCCGCCCCTCCTAATAATTTTACAAATTCAAAATCATCCGCAATCGATTTGTAAGTATCGAAAACCTCTATGTACCAATTTTGAACGATCTGACACTATTTTTACTTTTTTGCCCCCCCCTCCCTCCCCCTCTACTCGCCCCTCCTAATAACTTTACACAATCGAAAATATCCCCATTCGACTTGCAGGCCTCTTAAACCTATCTGTACCAATTTTGAACGACCTAACTGTATTTCTATTTGTTTTTGCCCCATAGCCCACCCCCTTACCGCCCCACCCCCCCTACCCGCCCCTCCTAATAATTTTACAAATTCAAAATCATCCGCAATCGATTTGTAAGTATCGAAAACCTCTATGTACCAATTTTGAACGATCTGACACTATTTTTACTTTTTTGCCCCCCCCCTCCCTCCCCCTCTACTCGCCCCTCCTAATAACTTTACACAATCGAAAATATCCCCATTCGACTTGCAGGCCTCTTAAACCTATCTGTACCAATTTTGAACGGCCTAACTGTATTTCTATTTGTTTTTGCCCCATAGCCCACCCCCTTACCGCCCCACCCCCCTACCCGCCCCTCCTAATAATTTTACAAATTCAAAATCATCCGCAATCGATTTGTAAGTATCGAAAACCTCTATGTACCAATTTTCAACGATCTGACACTATTGTTATTTTTTTGCCCCCCCCCTCCCCCCTTCTCGCCCCTCCTAATAACTTTACACTATCGAAAATATCCCCATTTGACTTGCAGGCCTCTTAAACCTATCTGTACCAATTTTGAACGGCCTAACTGTATTTCTATTTGTTTTTGCCCCATAGCCCCCCCTTACTGCCCCACCCCCTACCCGCCCCTCCTAATAATTTTACAAATTCAGAAATATCCGCAATCGATTTGTAAGTATCGAAAACCTCTATGTACCAATTTTGAACGATCTGACACTATTTTTATTTTTTTGCCCCCCCCCTCCCCTCCTCCCCTACTCGCCCCTCCTAATAACTTTACACAATCGAAAATATCCCCATTCGACTTGCAGGACTCTTAAACCTATCTGTGCCAATTTTGAACGGCCTAAATGTATTTTTATTTGTTTTTGCCCCATAGCCCCCCCTTACCGCCCCACCCCCTACCCGCCCCTCCTAATAATTTTACAAATTCAAAATCATCCGCAATCGATTTGTAAGTATCGGAAACCTCTATGTACCAATTTTCAACGATCTGACACTATTTTTATTTTTTTGCCCCCACCCTCCCCTCCCTCCTTCTCGCCCCTCCTAATAACTTTACACAATCGAAAATATCCCCATTTGACTTGCAGGCCTCTTAAACCTATCTGTACCAATTTTGAACGGCCTAACTGTATTTCTATTTGTTTTTGCCCCATAGCCCCCCCATACTGCCCCACCCCCTTACCCGCCCCTCTTAATAATTTTACAAATTCAAAAATATCCGCAATCGATTTGTAAGTATCAAAAACCTCTATGTACCAATTTTGAACGATCTGACACTATTTTATTTTTTTGCCCCCCTCCTCCCCTCCTCGCCTCCTCCCCTTCTCGCCCCTCCTAATAACTTTACACAATCGAAAATATCCCCATTCGACTTGCAGGCCTCTTAAACCTATCTGTACCAATTTTGAACGGCCTAACTGTATTTCTATTTGTTTTTGCCCCATAGCCCCCCTTACTGCCCCACCCCCTTACCCGCCCCTCTTAATAATTTTACAAATTCAAAAATATCCGCAATCGATTTGTAAGTATCGAAAACCTCTATGTACCAATTTTGAACGATCTGACACTATTTTTATTTTTTTGCCCCCCCCCCTCCCCTCCCCCTTTCTCGCCCCTCCTAATAAATTTACACAATCGAAAATATCCCCATTCGACTTACAGGCCTCTTAAACCTATCTGTACCAATTTTGAACGGCCTAACTGTATTTCTATTTGTTTTTGCCCTATAGCCCCCCCCCTTACGCATGTGAAATCACGTTTTGCCCCCCCGCCCCCCTTGGGGACCGAATTTCAAAAATTCCAGAAACCGATTTTTAGACATTTGTATTAGCTATATTTAAAAGCAAAAATTTTACGGATATCTGTTTTTTTGTTTGAGATATGGAGGATTTTGTGAAATTACGTTTTGCCCCCCCCTCCCCCCCTTGGGGGGCTAATTTTGTAAAATCGCTTGCGGCGTTGTCTTTCTCGGGTCGTAAACATTAACCGTGCCAAATTTGGTCCCGCTCGGTGAAACGGCCTAGGATTCTATAGCGAACACACACACACACACACAGACAGACTCTGCTCTTTTATATATATAGATATATATATATATATATCTATAATGAAAATTTTGTCATCACGATAACACCCGAAATAATACTCGAAATCGAACCAAATTTGGACAGTGAACTAATCTTATAAATATCTTGGATAAGTTCGTTAACCAAGTGGCTCCGACGTTTTGTTTTCAAGTGGCAGCCACTTGAAAATTTCAAACCACCATTGTAAAAAGCATATTTAAAGCAAGATTTCCTTGAATTTTGATGTAAATACAGGCCACATAAGGGTCTCAATGAAGTTTTTTTTAATGAAGTTTATCCGCCATTTTTAGTAAAGTGGCAGATATTTTAAATTAAGCAGGACCACTTGAAATCAGGCTACCACTTGGAAATTTAAAATCACTATAACTTCCGAAATAATACTCCAAATCGAACCAAATTTAGACAGTGTCTTAACTTATCTTATAAATATCTTAGATGAGTTTATTAATCAAGTTGCTCCGCCATTTTGTTTTCAAGTGGAGACCACTTGAAAATTTCAAATTCAAATTGTAAAAAGCTTATTCCGAATTTGTTTGAAATTTGATGTAAATACAGACCATGTAAGGGTCTCAATGATGTTTATTAATGAAATTTATCCGTCAATTTTAATAAAGTGGTAGATAACTTAAGTTAAGCGGGGCCACTTGAAATCACGCTACCACTTGAAAATTTAAAATCACGATAACTTCTGAAATAATACTCCAAATCGAACCAAATTTGGACAGTGTCTTAACTTATCTTATAAATAACTTAGATGAATTTGTTAACCAAGTTGCTCCGCCATTTTGTCTTCAAGTGGAGACCACTTGAAAATTTCAAAATCAAATTGTAAAAAGCGTATTCCGAATTTTTTTTTTTTTTTTTTTTTTTGATGTGTACGTAGATTACACAAGTGTCTCAAATAACTTTATTAATGAACTTTATCTGCCATTTTTAATAAAGTGGCGCATATCTTAAGTTAAGCGGGCCACTTGAAATCAGGCCACCACTTGAAAATTTAAAACCATGATAACTTCCGAAATAATACTCCAAATGGAACCAAATTTGAACAGCGTCTTCAATTATCTTATAAATATCTTAGACGAGTTTGTTAACCAAGTTGCTCCGCCATTTTGTTTTCAAGTGCAGACCACTTGAAAATTTCAAATTTAAATTGTAAAAAGCGTATTTCGAAATTGTTTTGAATTTTGATGTAAATACAGACCACATAAAGACCTTAATGAAGTTTATTGATAAACTATATCCGCCATTTTTAATAAAGTGGCAGATATCTTAATTTAAGCGGGAGTCACTTGAAATCAGGCTCTCACTTGAAAATTTAAAATCACGATAACTTCTGAAAAAATACTCCAAATTGAACCAAATTTGGACAGTGATATTATCATATAATTATCTTGAATGTTTTCACTGGGCAACTTGTCCCGACATCTTGTTTCTAAGTTCCAGCCACTTGAAATCACACTGCCACTTGAAAATATGCCATCACGATAACTTTTAAAATACTATACTGATTCAAATAAAAGTTGGAGACTAAACTTATGGTTCAAATATCTAGGATAATTTCATTTGGTGACTTGATTCGCAATTTTATTTCTAAGTGGCGGCCACTTGAAAATTTGTTATTATGGTAACTTTAGTAATACAGAATCAATTCGCATCAAATTTGGGTAGTGGATTTATCATTCAAATATCTCAGATAAGTTTGCTGGGCATCTCACTCCACTTTTTTTTACAAGTGGTGCCACCTGAAAATTTCTTATGACGATAATTTTTGAAATACTGATTTAATTTAAACTAGAACGGGACAATAAACTTATCGTACAAATATACTGGATGATTTTGATGGGCTAGTTGTTTTGCCATTTTGTTTCCAAGTTGCAGCCACTTAGACTGCCACTTGAAAATTTGCCATAAGAATAACTTTTGAAACACGGCACTGATTTAAACCACAGTTGGACAGTGAACCTATGCTTCAAATATCTTGGATGTGTTTGCTTGGCAATTTGTTCCACTGTATTGTTCCCATGTGGCAGCCACTTGAAAATTTGTTATCACGACAACTTTAGAAATACTTAATCAATTTAAATCAAAGTTGAAAAATGGATATATCATTCAAACAACAAAAATTTAGAAAATTCACGTAACTCGGGAACCAATCACGTTATTGCGTCCAACTTTGGTATATCGATAAAAAGTATTTTCTCGCCAAAAGTCGCCAAAAAAGTCGCCATAGGGGAAAAGTCGCCAAATTTGCGCCAAATCCATTATCTGCGTTACTGGATCTTTTTAATGCGTTTTTAAGGAAAAATTAGGCTATTTTAATGCTAAAACAAACTAGAAATGCAGAAAACTAACATTTTAGCAGCTTACTAAGCCTCTTTGAAAGAATTTCTACAAAAAAAATATTTTCAAATTTGCAACGATATCTTAGATGAGAAACCTTCTCTGCCATTTTGGTCGAAGTGGCAGCCACTTAATTTTTCAACACGATGACTTTTGAGATTTTGAATTAATTCGAACTATATATGTACAGTAGACTTATCTCACAAATACATTTCATATATTTGTCAACGTAACCCAAAATTTTGTTTCCAAGCGCCGGCCACTTGAAAATTTTAAATTCACATAAAAATGTATTTATGAACCGATTTGCTTAAAACTCCATATGTGCATAGCCTACATCAATATTTCTACCAAGTGCATTAATAATTTGTAGCCGCCATTTTGTAACAAAATGACGGCTACTTGATAAGGAAAAAGAAATCAACCTACCCTTCCGAAAAAGCTGGAAGGACTTGTTTTTCTTTGCGTTTGGCGTTCTAGTTAAAGAGTCACTTTTCTTCTTCCAAAAAATTCATGACAGTTTAATTGTTACGGTCAATGACTAGAAAATTTTTTACCAGTCTTGCCGTAACCTAGCGGTGAAATTTCTTACAATGAATCCGATGTTTAACATACTTCATTCATTCATCAGTATTTCTGTCTTTTTATGCTTTAAACTTGAATTTTATTATTTATTTTTATGTAACAATTTTTAAAAATATGAAAAATGTTACACCAGAAAAGAATAATTCGTTTAAAATATATAATACTAAATATACAGCGATGAACTTTCATGACCTTATGATGTTGAATGAATTTAGCTGAGAGATACTAAAAATGGAAATATTTGCCGACTCGTAAAATAATGTTGTTAGATGAATATTCGCTTCCACATTTCTAATGAGCATTATTTATCGTTATTATTAGCTTAGATGATTTACTAAATTTGAAATTTCCAAACAGAAATTTTTTGTCCTTATGCCTACTTACCTTTTCCTATTTATACACAGATATAAATTATAAATTTTCTACCTTTAAAAATAATGTTCAATATTAGCGAAATTACATTTGGGGACTTTTTGGAAAATGAAATTAAATAGATCGAATAAAAATATCTTTTATTATAAGATTATAATATTTTAATGTAGTTGAGAGTAAAATACACTTATCTGTAATTCTATAAACTAGAGTTGTTTAAAATGTTTCACACACTTCAAACTATAAGAATTAAGTTATTGTTTATAAGTTGGAAATTTTAGCCTACAACGCATTGATCAATTTTGAGAATAAACTAATTTGGTGAAAAGGTAGGTACTTTTTTTCTAATTTTAATTCGTAGATATAATCTTCCTACTTTAAAACATATACACTAACCGACAAAAAAAAAAAAAAAAAAAAAAAAGCTGCACTTGGATATATTTTCTATTTTTCTTTCTGTAATCGCCAATTAGGTAGATTCCTTATAGGAGATCTATCTATTGCAATGGTTCTCATGACACGAGTTCTGGAAAATTTCTTCATATCTTCACCGATCATGACCCCTAGAACCTAAACCCACCCTCCGTTCAAAAGTTTATATATATATATATATATATATATATAGGTATATATATATATATATATATATATAGGTATATATATATATATATATATATATATATATATATATGTATAACTTTTTTTCCCATATTAAGTTGTGAACGCGATAACTGGAGTAATTTTTATTTAAATTCAACCAGCTCGGGATATGTTGTCAGGACAGTAAAAATCTCGGTCGAGTTCGTAGATGGGGTATCCTGCTCAAAGGGGGTGGAAATGGTGGGGGGTGGAAATTTTCATTTGCCCATAATTTCTTTAATATTGAAAATAGGAAAATACTTCAAATCAGGCGATTTACTGCCTTATCCTAAAGAACAACTTTTGTATTTAAACTTTTTCGATAACTTCAATTGCTTAAAAGTTACAAGTTAAAAAGTAATTTTTCTTGTGATGAAGCCGACATTTTCTATAGCTTTCATTGCAAAAATTTATAATCTGATGCTTATGTCATGTGCAAATGATAATAAAAAAGATCACTAAAAATATAATAAAATTTTAATCACGTTTTTAAACAATATAATAATCTGATTAAAAAAAAAAAAAGTTTAATTTAATAGAAAATATGACGTCACAATTTCAACAATGTACTGAGAAAAATGAAATAAAATTTTATCCGTGATTTTAAACAAATAAAATAAAAGTTAATAAAAAAAATAAGTAAATAAAATCAACATATCTTAGGGCTAAGAAGATTTAGACTTAGCTTTATGACATAGATGCTATAATGTAAAAGATAAATGTCATCGTTAAAAAAAAAAAAAAAAAAAAAAAATTATGCAGACACGACATTATTTCATTATTTAAAACATGAAAATCTGACATTGACATATTTTAATTTAGTGCCAGAGGACTACTGCTAAGCTTGTTAATATCGACAAATTCTTCTTTAGTTAATTCGTGACGATCTAAATTCCTTGATAAAGTTTTCATTAAATCAAACCAATGTGTTTCAGCTGCAGATATTGTAACAAATAACGTTGGAAGTCCAAACTGTCTTATAGCCGCAAAACAACGTTTTTTCTCTTTTTTCCAATGAGAGGGAGGTGTGCCTTGGGGGGAACTCATGTCAAAGGTGTGCCTTGGGGGGGACTCATGTCGTCAACTATAGTAGTCAAATAATGTCGTCAACTATCAACTTTTGCCGCCAAATCACACATTTCATTGCTAAGTTGCAAGTTTTGTCACCAAAATCTCGCCAAATCACGCAATTTACTAAATTCATAACAATTAACATTGAAATTAAGCGGTGTTAAATGGTCAAATGTTAACTAATGTTAATGTTCCAGCTTATGTGAACCAAAACAGTTTCACTTTACAATTTTTACTCATCTGACAATAAGAATCACAAAATCACAATACAAAACTTTCAATCTATCTATAATAATAAAAGAAGATGTCTGTCTGTCTGTCTCTCTGTCTGTCTGTCTGAGCATCTATACGTTCAGCCCCTACTGAACGCAGAACTACAAAATTTGACATACGGGTGCTCAGAAGCCTGCCCGAGGGGATAGTCAAAACAGAATTTAAAAATTTTAATTAGTTGCGGAGATATTAATTAAAATGTAGACCTATGTCTTAATCAAAAAGCGATCTCAATGACTCAGAATTCACCGAGATTGCATAAAAGTAGATATTTTAACGGAGTTAAAAGCAGAAAAAATGGAAAATAAATTAGAAATATTAGTCCGATCATTACGAATTTGGTACCAAATGAAAGGGGAATTTTTTTCCGAATCTAAGAGTGCAAGTGGCTTATCGATACGTCAATTAGATTTTTTAAAATTAACTGAACTATGAAATTTAGTTGGAACAGGCAGACGATTTTCTAAGCGGTCTCGATCGGAAACAAAACACATACGAGACAACTGTCTGTGATGTCTATGATGAAAACGGAAATGGTTGTAATCAATTAAGATATCATGTGTTTTATACTGGAGGGAAAAATTGCAATTTTCAATTTTTTTCAAATTTTCATTCACGTTACATTTGAATTAATATTCGGCCTAGACAGCTTATTATAAAGCTACTGTTCAATTTTCATGAAAATATATGAATAATTAAAAAAATGACATATTTATAGGAAAAAGATTGTCTCCTTTTATTTTTTTGCAGTATTTGCAGTAGTCGAAATTTCGTAGTATGTAGTTTTAATGCCCGATAATTCGATTGTGAATATTTTTGAAAGAGTACGATTATTAGGGAGGGCTTGAGGGACAGGGAAAAAAGGCAAAAAAAAAAAGAGTTGCAGCGTTTTAAATTGGTTGGCATATTAAGATTTTAAGGCAAGGTATTTGGTTTTCTTTTTTATCCCAGCTTCTAATTAAAATAATTTCATAAGTAATACAACGTTTGAAAGCTTTCTTGATTTGGAATTGAACAGTAGATTACAGAAATTTCTACCGCCAGATGGCGCTGAAATATTTTAAAATTTCAATATTTCAAATTCTAATTATGATTATATAATTTTTAATACATCATTTTACCCGATTTATACGTTTTAAGGTTTCCTTTTTAGGTTTTCTTTTGTATCTCAGCTACTAATTAAAATATTTTCATAAGTAATACATCATTTGAAAGCTTTGTTGATTTGGAATTGAACAATATATTACAGAAATTTCTACCACCAGATGGCGCTGCTATATTTTAAAATTTCAATATTTCAAATTCCAATGAGCGAGGAAGGTGTTGTAAGTTCTAAAACGGGGATAAGGCGCCGCAGTTGCCACCGAGCGGGACTTAGCTAAAGTTAGAAATTTGAAATACCAGCGCCGAAGGCGCTACCGCACGGGAGTTTACTGCTATTTAGATAAGCTATTTTCACGATATATCAATAAGCTATTATTAGACCTGAAACGGGAAAAAGGCGCCGCAGGCGCCACCGAGCGGGAGTTTCGTAAAGTCGGATTTTTCAGGGATCGCGAACCAGCTGGTCGCCGAAGGCGGCTAGTAGTTCAATAAAAATTACGATGAAACAACTATCCAAAAACCGCTACCACTTATCTGTATTTGACTTGACCATAGCAACGCCAGGTTTACCAGAACTAGTAAGATCACAAGTGCATTTTCACGTTTCTATTACTTTTTCTTTTAAAAGAAAGATATTGAACAACAGTTATATGGATTTTAAATAAAAAGTATAATTTAATAAACTTGGGTGGGGAGGGGGGGTGCAGCTCAATACCCTCCTCCGGGATTCACCATTGCTGGGATTGTATATCTTTAAGGCTTTTATTTGTTGAATGATTATGAGCTTGAATTTTAAAAAATTTAAACATTTACAAATCAATAAATTTAGCCTAAAATTTTAAGTAGAATGAATAAAACCCTTTTGTAGCTGAAAATTAAATTTCTTGAGAACAGAATAGCGACGTAAATAATGCAATGTGTGGGAACAAAGCCATTGGCTATGTGTTAAAGCATATGCAAAATTTCTTTACAATTGTAACATTAACGTAAAGGAATCTACCTTTGCCTTTAAGCTTGCCGAAAAGGGATTTTTTTTTGTTGTTTAAAAAGTAAATTTTTGAACAGATTTTATTACGTTGTGTTCAGCGTGCAATTTAGGATTGAGCTAAGTGTTAAAAACAGCAGTTGATCGGAAAATTGCAATTTTAGAAAGTATTTAAAAAATGGCAAGAAAAAGGCAATTAACTATACCACAAAAAATATTAATTTTATAGCGAAAAAAAAAAAAAAAATATATATATATATACGTGGGATGTCAAAGTGATTAAATGTTAACGATCTGGTTTTTAGCAAGATCAAGGAACGAGGTAGCATTCCGCCCCGCCTCGCCAAGCTAAAACAAACACCCGCCAAGCTAAAACAAACATTAAGAGAAATACAAATGAAATTTTCAAAGTAGGAAGTCAATGGTGAACAACACTACAAGTGTATGTTATGTCGACATAGCATCTCGTACTTTTCGACTACCTGTATCTGAGCTCCCTGATCCCCAAGACATGTGATTTTATCCGCAAACCTTAAGCATACCCTTAAGACAAAACATACAAATTTGCATGTCGCTCCGAATTAAGGGGCCTGAGTTATATAACTTTGAATACCCGAAATTTCCCTGTTACTTTCTTCTTCTTCTTCTTCTGGTAATTGTTAAGACAAAAACTTTTGACGGCGATTGAGCCTAGAGTTCTGCAGCTAATGAGCTGAAAATTTGCATGGACATTCCTTCTGACCCGTACCAGTGCCTTTTGCAATTAAAAATTGTTTTTGGTCGGGTTACTGCTGATAGAAGAATACTTTATAAAAAAAGTGCATGAGTTCGGAGTTTCCTCAAATTAGTTATTTAAATATATTTATAACAAATATTTCTTACTAATAATTCTTTGCTAAAATAACAGTCATATAATTAAATAAAGTTTAGCTTACCTGGGTTGTCACAGGTAATTGTTTATTCCATTGGTGAAGAAAAAATCTCCTTAATATGACTTCTGTATTAAAGACCAGCAACTACTTTTCCTATAATGAATCTTGATTAGACTGAGAAATTCTTACATAATATGTAGATCAATTGTTATTTAGGATAATTCACTCGTTGCTGCGTAATGAAAGAAAGCCTAGATGTTTTTTACTTTAATTTATTCATCTTAGACAAAAAGAAAAAATTATGATTAAATAGAATAAGAAAATGGAACGTCAGTTCCGAATAACGAAAATTACATGATTGAAAAAGTATTACAATGTACTTGTAGAGAGACGCGACATATCGTCACGTGATACGGCGGGTGCACAAAAACAATCAGTTGGCGGGAAATAAAAAACAAAAAGAGAAAGTTCTGAGATTAAATATCACAACACCCCCTCTTAAGCTCAGAAATTTTTCAATTGTTCATTAATGCATTTCTATGTCTATTAAAATCAGTTTTTGGCAGAGCTTTTGTGAGGGTATCGGCGCTCATTTCTTTGGTAGGTTTGTATTGAAGCTTGATTAGGCCTTCTTGTATTAAGTTTCGCAGAAGATGATATCTCAGCTGTAAGTGTTTTGTTTTGGACTGGAATTTTTCATTTTCAGCAATCTTGATGGTAGATTGGTTGTCCTGGTACAACACTATAGGACATTGTTGCGGCAAATTTAAATCATCCAGCAGTTTGTTGAGCCACTGTATTTCAAGTGCAGCACTCGCAGCTGCGACGTACTCAGCCTCTGCTGAAGACATGGACACACAGGACTGTTTCTTCGAAGTCCAAAATATTGGATTTTTTCCTATCTTAAATAAATTTCCAGAGATAGACTTTCTATCACTTGGATCATTGGCCCAATCCGAATCCGAATATGCTCTAAGAACAGGTTCACCAGAGTTACAAAGTTTTAATTTAATATCTTGGGTATTTTTCAAATATCTAATAACCCTTTTAACTGCCTCCCAGTCTTTCGCTCTAGGATTTTCGTTTCTACGGCTTAAGATGCCAACGGCAACACTTATATCAGGTCGCGATACTGTAGAAATATAAAGTAACGCGCCTATAGCCTGTCTGTACATTGTGTTGTTTGGTAAGAGATTGTCATTATCAGTTAATTTTATATACCCTGGTTCCATTGGTGTGTCAGAGGGCCGTGCGTTATCTAGCCCAAATTTGGTTACAATGTCTCGTATTTTATTATTTTGATCAAGCGTAATTACCCCTTTACAAGGTCTTTCTATATTTATGCCGAGGTAATATTTGGCTTCCCCAAGGTCGGTTAATGGATATTCTTCCCTAAGTTGATTAATTAGTATGTCAATATCGTGATTTTTACCAGCTACAAGTAGATCATCAACATACACAAGAATGTAAGTTTCTGTGTTATCTTTGTTACGTATATATAAACACTTGTAGTGTTGACTTTGTTTAAATCCTAATTTACACAATGTTTCATTAATTTTCAAATTCCACGCTCTAGCGGCTTGTTTCAAGCCATATATCGCTTTCTTTAACTTACATATTTTATTTTCTTCGCCCTGGACAACATAACCCTCGGGTTGATGCATGTATACATCTTCTTTTCCATGTAGGAAAGCAGTTTTTATATCTACATGCCTTAGATTCAAATTTTTATATAGTGACATGGTCAAGAAACTTCTTAGAGTGGTATGCGATGCAACTGGTGCAAAAGTTTCGTCATAGTCCACCCCGTATTTTTGAGAAAAACCCTTGGCAACAAGCCTGGCTTTATATTTCTCGACTTGTCCTTGGCTATTGTATTTGGCCTTGAACGCCCACTTACACCCTACTACTTTGGTCCCTGGTTGAGCGTCAACAAGTTCCCAAGTATTGTTTTGTCTGAGTGAATTCATTTCGTCGAGTGTGGCATTCAGCCAATTTTCTTTTTCAGCTGGATTTTGAATTTTTAGTATATCATCAAAACACTTAGGCTCATCAATTCTTTTGTCATTTACTGCAAATGCAAATCTGTCGGGCGGAACACCTTTATTTAATCGTTGTGATCGTCGCGGCAGAGTTTGCGTGTCATCCGGACTATCGTTATCGCCCGCTATATCTATATTTATATCAGTATCTAATATTGGTAATTTGGACACCGGAATTTCATCATTTGAATTTTCATTCTTGATTTGTGATGTTTCATTATTGTGGGATTCTCTATTCTCATCTTCCAAAAATTTCACAGTTCTGCTAATTATTACATTTTTATTATTTGTGCAAATTCTGTAGCCTTTGCTACGATTATCATATCCCACAAAAATTCCTTCTTGAGCGGTGCTATCCAGTTTTCCCCTATGTATTTTATGTACATATGCGTATGCGCGACATCCGAATGTTTTTATATTTGATAAATCGGGTTTACGGCCGGTCCATTTTTCGTAAGGAGTTGAGTCGCATGAGGAGGTCGGGAGCCTATTTTGTATGTAATTTGCAGTATTTACGGCTTCCCCCCAAAAGGAATTCGGTAAATTACTGTCTTTAAGCAGACAGCGAGCCATTTCGGTCAGCGTACGATTTTTACGTTCTGCCACGCCGTTCTGAGCACTAGAGTAAGGAACGGTAAACTGATGCTCAATTCCTTCTTTATTCAAAAATTCATTTACTTCCATACTAGTGTATTCACCCCCGTTATCGGAGCGAATTGCTTGCACTTTTCGGCCAAATTTGTTTGCGGTCATAGCCACATATTCCTTTAACTTAGAAAATTCCTCAAACTTATTTCTTAGCAAATATATAATAGTATAACGACTGTAGTCGTCTATAAATGTAAGAAAGTAATATTTTCCACCTACAGTGGGGGTTTTCATAGGGCCACATAAGTCTGTGTGGACCAGTTCGAGTGGTACGGAGGCTCTAAATTGTGCAGCTTTGGGGTAAGGTGAATCAGTTAATTTTGACATTATGCATGTTTTACATTCAGTATTATGTTTGCAATCATTTAATTTTATACCCACAGCCATGTCCTTGTTAACTAAATCTTTAATGTGGTTAGTATTTCTGTGGCCAAGTTTCACATGCCACTTGTTTATGCAATTTTCGTTATCACAAGTTTGTATTACAATGTTCGCTGTGTGTTTGTTTTCAGAATAATTTAATTGACATTCATATAAGTTATTTTTCACATATCCCTCAATGCATGTATTACCCTGATTTACAATTTTACAGGTTTTATCATCAAATACAGCGATACAGCCATTCTCTGTTGCTCTTTTTATAGAAATTAAATTAGTTTCTATTTCAGGGACATAAAGAACATTTTTAAGTGTTATTTTGTTCTGTGTGTTTTCCGAATTTACGGTATACAAATCCACAGTACCGGAACCCAAAGATTTTAGCTGCGTGCCGTTCGCGATAGTGACGTTAGAAACGTTATTTTTAAGATCGCGAAATTTTAGTTTATCATTGCAGATATGTGAAGACGACCCTGAATCAACCACCCAATTTACAGTTTTATCTCCAACATAAAAAGAATACAATTTATCAGCTTTTGGTTTATTGCTCCCCTCTGCAATTTGAGCGCTATCTGGCTTCTCATTGTTCTGAGAGCATATGTTGGATCTGAAGTTGGGTTTTTTGTTGAAATTTTTACTGTGACTTTTAACAGCAGAATTATTTTTATTTTTTAACTTATAACATTCTTCTATATTGTGGTTACTTTTCTTACAATATTTGCAGAATTTCTCCGATTTGTTATGGTATTGGACTTTTAACGCTGTATTTTGAATACTTTTGTTTTCAAGCCTTTTGGCATATTCATCAGCTAATTTGTTTCGTATATACTCAGGTGTCAATTGCGCTTCGTCTTTCGATTCGAGACTTGTTATGAGAACGTCATACGAAGGAGGGAGTGAGCATAGCATTAATGCAGCTAGGTGCGATTCATCTATGACTTCACCTATGGCGGTGAGTCTGTCGCGTGTTTTATATATGTCAGCTATATGTTGGTTTACATCACCACCTTCCATTAATTTTATGGAATAAAGTTTCCTAAGTAAGAAAAGCTTACTGGTAAGGGATGATCTTTCGTGGACTTGGCGCAGAGCATTCCAGCACTCTCGTGCTGTATCTAGATTCATAACGTACACTATCTGTTCGTTATCAATAAGTAGATTTATAATGGCTCTGGCCTTTCTATTTTTTGAACGCCACTGATTGGTTATTGGGTTGGGAGGATCGTCAGTAATGACTGTAAAAAGATCCTCTTTTTGCAAGTACATCTCGATACGAAACTTCCACACATTATAATTTGTGGAGTTCAGCGGTTCAATTTGTATATCTTTTGTTGCTGACATACTTAAACAAAATTTTTGTAATAGTTTTGTTAATATTTGTTCATTACGTAAATATTCATTTAATATTTTAAATCAACACAGTTAGGATAAATAGTACTTGAAGAAGAAAATAAAATTAAATAGTTTTCATGAAAATAAGCACTTTTCAATACTTTCGATTTAGTGTCACTTCAGTTTTGAAGAAACAAAAACAAATATTTTCGCTTACATTTTCATTTTTTATTTTATTATTTTAAATGTAGCAATTTCTTCCAATGTGCAATGAAAAAAAAAACTTTTGAACTTTGTCAAGAATAAATCTAAATTTTCAATTCAAAATATCAGAATCATAATCTGATAGAAGAATACTTTATAAAAAAAGTGCATGAGTTCGGAGTTTCCTCAAATTAGTTATTTAAATATATTTATAACAAATATTTCTTACTAATAATTCTTTGCTAAAATAACAGTCATATAATTAAATAAAGTTTAGCTTACCTGGGTTGTCACAGGTAATTGTTTATTCCATTGGTGAAGAAAAAATCTCCTTAATATGACTTCTGTATTAAAGACCAGCAACTACTTTTCCTATAATGAATCTTGATTAGACTGAGAAATTCTTACATAATATGTAGATCAATTGTTATTTAGGATAATTCACTCGTTGCTGCGTAATGAAAGAAAGCCTAGATGTTTTTTACTTTAATTTATTCATCTTAGACAAAAAGAAAAAATTATGATTAAATAGAATAAGAAAATAAAACGTCAGTTCCGAATAACGAAAATTACATGATTGAAAAAGTATTACAATGTACTTGTAGAGAGACGCGACATATCGTCACGTGATACGGCAGGTGCACAAAAACAATCAACTGCTGCCTACGGCAGCGTTACCAGTACACCTATTGCAATCGCTTTTTAACTAACTTCCCGACTACCTAGACATTTGAAACTTTCAGGATAGCTCATAACACGGTGAAAATATATTTTTTAACACTTTTAGTTAACTGTCTCAGGTACCTACTGCCTTCGGCAGCGTTTATATGATTCGACAGAAACTTTATTTAACTAATTTCCCGACTAGCTAGACATTTGAAATTTTCAGACTAGTTCAGAACACGGAGAAAATGCATTTTTTTATTACTTTTAGCCAACTGCTTCGGGTTCCTGCTGCCATCGGCAGCGTTACAAGCACGAAGCTTGCAATCGAGATTTTTAACTAACTTCCCGACTAGCTAGACATTTGAAACTTTCAGGATAGCTCAGAACACGGTGACAATACATTTTTTAACACTTTTAGTCAACTGTTTCAGGTCCGTACTTTTTTATAATACTTTTAGTCTACTGTTTCGGGTTACTGCTGCCTTCGGCAGCTTTACCTGTACACATTTTACAATCGCTTTTTAACTAACTTCCAGACTAGCTAGACATTTGAAACTTTCAGGATAGCTCAGAACACGGTGACAATACATATTTTTTACACTTTTAGTCAACTGTTTCAGGTCCCTACTGCCTTCGGCAGCGTTTATATGATTCGACAAAAAATTTATTTAACTAATTTCCCGACGAGTAGATATGTGAAACTTTCAGAATAGTTCAGAACACGGTGAAAATGCATTTTTTTAATCCTTTTAGCCAACTGTTTCGGGTTCCTGCTGCCATCTGCAGCGTTATCAGCTCAAAGCTTGCAATCGATTTTTAACTAACTTCCCTACTAGCTAGGCATTTGAAACTTTTAGGATAGCTCAGAACACCATGACAATACATCTTTTAACATTTTCAGTCAACTGTTTCAGGTCCCTTCTGCCTTCGGCAGCTTTTATATGATTTGACAGAAAATTTATTTAACTAATTTCCCGACGAGTAGATATTTGAAACTTTCAGAATAGTTCAGAACACGGTGAAAATGCATTTTTAATACTTTTAGTGGACTATTTCGGGTTCCTGCTTCCATCGGTAGCGTTACCAGCACAAAGCTCGCAATCGATTTTAACTAACTTCCCGACATTTGAAACTTTCAGGGAAGCTCAGAACACGGTGACAATACATTTTTACCAATTTCAAAACCATTTGAGGACAAATGTTCTCGAATTTACAAATTTGTTCTCAAATGTCCGCAAATTAAAGCATAATTTAACTCTGTCCTCAAATGTCCTTTCAATTTGAGGACGATGCGATGATTTGTCCTCAATTTGGGTTTAAAAAATTTGGTCACCTTAGTTGAATCCAGTATCGACTTGAGTTTCACCAGAAAACGCAGCTTAAATAACAGCTGACAACATATAAATCACAGCACAAACGATACCATAGTCATTAGATATAGAAATAAACTACAATTCAATGGTAGAGACTTAGTCAAGCAAAACTGTCTATTTCGTAAAGTCTTAGCGAGAAACTCACCTCAGTGGTCGGAACGGGACTCCTTTTATAGCCCGCCATTAATCCTGAATTTTACAGTAACTTCCGTAAAGACCGGTTTCCATTGCAGTTGGATCTTCGGGGTTCAAAAAGCCATTAATCACGCTCCCGACACAAAGAGCCAAATGTCTTGTCATCAGTTGTAACCCTTTTTTATCATATTGCGCAGTTACTTCAAAGGAAAGCATGCAAAATTGACAAAGATATCTGCCTCTGACCCCTTAATTATCTCAGCTCGGGGTTAGAACCAGGGACTTCCAACCGGTCGAACCAACCCGTCAAAACATTACAACCGTTTGACCTCATCAAAGGATTCTGAATTACGTCGCTCGAAACGACTTCCAACCAACCTCAGTGGAAACTGCACTTAATAATCGAGTTACAGCTTGGACAATGGGTCTATCGATAATAATTTTTTTTTTCACCAAGATCGTCAAAATAGTTGTCAAGGTGCGATAAAGTCACCAAATTCATCGCCAAGTCTATTACGTGCCCTGATAAAGTGTGTTTTTAACGGAGAAAGATCTTTTTTAACGCGGAAACAAGCTAGAAAGGCGAAAAATTGACATTTTATAATGTGACAAAACCTCTTAGAAAGAAATCACATAAAAAGAACTAGTACTATTTAGAAATCTGCAACACTATATTTACATCTATGCATAACACGCACGATTTTTATCCATCTATTACACAAATATATTCATTATGCATACGTATTAAATTTATAAAAGCACATACATAACCTGCAAAAAGAAGTGATATCTCATAAAAAAACAATACTATTGTAAAAGTCATCCCGCCCAGCAAAAACTCTTACCTTTCTTAAGCAGCCAAAAAAAGGATTGATATCAAATTTCGCCGCCGCTATTGAATCCCGGGTACTCAATGCCTAGCTTAATGAAGATCTGCCAATAACACTGCATGTATATTTCTAATATATCCTAATCTCTTTCAACATTCTTTGTTATCTGTGTTAGTTTTTTCGCTGCATTATAAAATTTATAATTTAAAGTATTTTTACGGCGGGGTGCGTCCTTTCACGTTCTCAATTGAAATTAAAAGGCATCTTAACTTCTGAAATATCAGAGGCACGCCACACAGTCATACAACTAATTCAAACCTACGAGTTTGCCACAGAAATCGCATTAATAAAACGTGACAAACCAGTGCCAAATCAGAGTAAACTGAAGTCACTAAATCCCTTTTTAGACAAAAACAATCTATTGCGTGTTGGTGGTAGATTCGGAAAAAACTACACCTTGCCTTATGACGCCAAATATTCGCTAATCATACCCAAAAAACACTCA
This sequence comes from Salticus scenicus, assembly GCA_963930645.1. Classification (NCBI taxonomy): domain Eukaryota; kingdom Metazoa; phylum Arthropoda; class Arachnida; order Araneae; family Salticidae; genus Salticus; species Salticus scenicus. Next base: position 308,407,061 of record OZ005649.1, read on the forward strand.
GTCACTTCGTCAATCATCTGGTATTTTCATCTTTACTGCATGCATGGTGGACCCGAGTTAGTACTTTTCTTGATCCGACAGATCTTCTGGATTCACGATGGTCGGTCCACCGTAAAAAAAATAACGGAGATTATTATACAGTCTGCTTAAAATCTCATCCGAACCCCATTCATCAACTCATGGGTGAATTACTCAGTGCTCGGGGGAATCAGTGCCGATCATTCCAACATTTGGGTGTAGACTACGCAGGCCCATTCAATACCAAGTGTTTCCATATACGGAAGGCATAAGTTTTTAAGTCATAGTTTTGTTTGTTTATCTGCATGTGCACCAAAGCTTTGCATATTGAACTAGCATACACCCTAAGCACTGAAGTATTCCTTCGTTACAGCGATTCATTTCCCGACGTATCCCTCTGACATTTATTCCGACAATGGTAAACATTTTGTCGGTGCTCAAGCCCATTTACAAAACCTAATCCAACTATCAAAGAGCAGTGCAATCCAAGACTATTCGTCAACTCGAGAAATAAATTGGCATTTTATGCCACCGTATGGACCAAATTTCGGTCGATTGTGGGAATCCCACATAAAATTAACCAAACGCCACCTCACGAAACTTTGCAGAGGTAGAGTCTTAACTTTTGAAGAATTACAAACTGTTTTAATACGCATTGAAAGCTGTCTCAGTTGCTGGTGGTCTCATTTACAACAGATGTTGAAAAGTTTCTGGCCCACTGGCAAAAAGATTACTTATTTTCATTGAATCACCGCCGTAAATGGAAGACAGGTGGTACCGACCTGCAGCTGGGAGCCCTGGTACTTTTACAGGAGCCCACCTGTAAACCAACCACCTGGATACTCGCACACATACAGGAGATTCAGCATGGTCAAGATGGTATAGTCCGTGTCGTCACCCTCCGCACATCCCATGGCATTTTCAAGCGCCCCGTTCATCGCATCACGCTCCTTCCTGGTCCATCCCCGGAGGATGGAGAATCACAGAAGTGAGCGAATGCCCGTTTAAGGACTTAGTCGCCCCCAGGTGGCAATAGTGGTCTTTTTCTATGAACATTCACGAGCTTTCTCCGGGGCTGAAGTGGTTTGCTTTTTCATAGTGTCTGTTAATCATGCTCCGGTTTAAGTAAATCATTAAAATAAATCTATGTTTATTCGTTATTCTAACCTGTCATAATGTGTTATTCCGGGCTAAAGTTGAATGCCCATATTCGACATATATTTATGTAATTTGTGTTAAGTAAAATAATTGAATTCTACAGTAACTATATGTTTAATCGAGTGGAAATCTTTATAATTCATCTTTGTTTCCCTGATGGAGTTCTGGAGAATGGGTAAGTACCCATCAATTAGTTATTTTCAGTTTCGTATTGAACTCATGTCTCAATGTATTTCGTATTCCTTTGATGAAATTTTTAAAACTAGTCTTTTGTAGTCAGAATCGAGTTTGGCTTCTAGCCACTATTTTTAATTCTGTAATTTAAATCTTTCGGCTATTAGTCAACGACTTATACTGAAATCCAATACGATTAAGTTTCAAGAATTGATTTAATTGAACTTCTTCTATACGTAATCGATTATTCTCAGATTGTTCATTTGATCACTATATGACAAATATTGCCTTATATTTTTGATAAAATTATTTCGTAATTTCACATTTCCTGTGTCCGCTTAGGTTTCCCGCATAAAGGCTGCTATTGGCAATCGCTTCTCGCTCCAACACAATGGGATCGGGAAGACACTGCTGAAGGCAACAGGACAGTCACTGAGATTTTCAGTGATTTCAATGCGCTTGTGTTTAAAGTTTATATTTTTTGCATTATATGTTAAGTGATTTGATATTTATATGTGATTCATGTAAATATTGTAAACTACGAAGCAGGCAAAGCCCGCCAGTTTGTTTCTAAGCCAATCAGAAAACAATAAAAACAGTGCGGTAAAATTTGCTGAAATATCTATTCAAAATATTTAAAGTTTATATTTTTTACATTACATGACAAAAGGTTTTATATTTATAAGAGATTCATTTAAATATTGTGAACTACGAAGCTGACAACGCCCGTCAGTTAGTTTGTAAGTAATACAGAAGACAATAAAAACCGTGCTATTAAATTTGCTGAAATATCTGCTCAAAACAGGGATCTCATGATTTTGGGTGTAAACTAATTATATGTAAATGTTTTGGTGATTGATATATGATCTTCTGTGTTATACGGTATAAGAAAAAAAAAGCGAAGCAACGAACAAGAAATAATTAAATTTTATGACGATATTTGTCTGTAAACAAAAATTGCGCAATGAATTCATGTTTAATAAACGCTATGGAATTTTAAGAATTCATTTTAATATACAGTGACCAGCGAAGCCGATAAAACCGGCTGGTAATCTTATTGATGTCAAGCCTAGTCAATCGTTCTTTCAGATATTTACTGGAATTCTCCGTGCCATTTCCAAAAAAAAAAAAAAAAAAAAAATGCAAAGATCTTTAAAAAAAAAAAAAAAAAAAAAAAAAAAAAAAAAAAAAAAAACACCTCTTATGAATACATTAAAATATCTTGATCTAATTTTAAGTAGAGTGATTTGATAAACTGTTTTACATTCCAAATTTCGTAAAATATTTAGTTGTGTCCATTACTGGATCTCACCTGAACCATCTGAGCAACTTAAAAGTCAAATGAGTTCTTTACTGGTCGAGGTTGTATTTTGTAGTATCAAGAGTGGTCACTCATAATATTATTATATATTACTAAGAAATTAAAAATTTTATACAATCAATATGAAATCAGCATATTTATTTTATTTATATGAAAGCATATGGTATAAGAACTCAGTTAAAAATATGCAGAGACGAAACAAAGAATATTTCATTTCTTTATCAAAACTACAAGGGGGGGGGGGAGTTAAAATATTGAAAGGTTAAATTTTTTTTTTTTAGTTAACAAAATCTTAATCCTAAATTTAATTCTTGAAATAATTTTAGCTCAAGGCATTAATAGTAGATGATTGTAACAGCAACCCACAAAGCTGTTTGAATCTATGAAATAATTAGAAAACTTGTTTTCACAATTTATAAGTATCCGTTACTGGTAAAAGGTCCACTACTGCTACACTTACCCTATATATACCGTGGGGCAAAAATTGATTGTTCAAGAACAATAATCATCAGTTTTCGCCCAGTCTCTCAATGACAGTCGCACAGCTAAGAGGTCTGATTTTCATATTATTCTCTCGAGTGCAGATGTATTTTTTTTTTTTTTTTTTTTTTTTTTTTTAATGAAGATTAGTGCTAAAACATTGGTAGATTATACCAAAAATCTAACTAATTTTTTCATCGTACATGTATTTACAGTCCAAAGAGAATTTTTATTAAAAATATAAACGGTTGTAAAGTAATATATATATTAGAAAATGATATTTCTTTCGATAAAATTATGTAATAACCTTTATAATGTTATAAAAATAACTTAAAAAAAAATATTTTATTTTAAATTCTTTAAGTAATTGTAATATTTACTTTTTTTAATCTAGTATGTTGTGGCCACTACAAGGCTTTCTTCTATATTTTCGTATACAAATTTACTCAGTACAAATAATTTATTAAAATTATTATTTAGTGAAATTATACACCATGCTGATGGCGGACGATTTAATCTTAGATAAAAATAACACTAAATATCCAAATATTGATAATTTTATTCTCTTTAATAAGTATCTTGAAAAATGCGTTTTTATAATGGTTATCTCCAGTTCAAGTTTTGTACAGTTATACGCCATAGAACTTGAGATGTTATCTTCCCGTTCTCAGAGGATATTGCAGTATAGGAGCACCACCTATTGGTCAATATGCATCAAAATTTAAATAGCATAACATCTCATAGTGGCTTTCTAACATATAAAATTTCGTTTGATTATACGTAATAAAGCCTCAGATATAGCTTTCTTTAAATTGCGGAAATTGGTGTATAGCAGCGCCACCTGCTGAGAGGTTGACACCAAAAGTTTACAGACAGTAATGTACATCAAGGTGCATCTATATATTATTTAATATGTAATTCTGTGCAGTAGTTCTTGAGATATAACCTTTCCTTAAATTGTAGACATCGCTGTATAGCAGAGCCACCTGTTGAGAAATCAATACCTAAACCTAATACGCACTTATTGAGCTCAAGGTGCATCTACATATAAATTTATATACAAATTTATGCCGTAGTCTCTGAGATATAGCCTTCCTGAGAATTGTGAAAACCACTGTATAGCAGAGCCACCTGTTGAGTAATTGACACCAAAAGTTGCTAGACACTAATTTAGGTCAAGGTGCATCTACATATAAATTTATATGCAATTCTCTGTAGTAATTCCTGAGATACAGTCGCCATAAAATTTTTGTCTCACATACACCAACAAACATTTTCTAAAAATCATCAAATCGTGTTCTGAAACTCTCAAAACGTGTAAATCTCTCGAACACCGGGCGTCGAAAATTTTTTAGAATCCAATACTTTTTTTTCTATTGAATATATAGAAGAAAGTAATAAAAAAAAATTCATGATTTAAAGATCTTTTATTTAAGAAACAAATCCTCTCAAAACTTAAACCAGATGATGTAAAATAATCATTTTTAACGCATTTATCGCCTACTTTATTTATAAAATTTTCTTAATATATTTCCTCAAATACATTCACAAGAAACTCTACTTAAAAAAAGACTCTCGCAGATATGCAATCGCATTTTAATATGATTTTAAAAAATGCTCTAAGGAAATAATCTCATGGATGACAAGAATTGTAAAACGAAATTTTTATCTTTTAAAGTAAATAAATCATCAAATCATCAGCATTGAACAATTTGTACTAGATGTCAAAGATTCTGTCAAGTATATCTGAAAAAGAGCTTCCGAAAATTTAGATAAAAGAAATCGTGACATGATTTTCTAACGGATTTACAATGAAAAAAGTGACAAGTGTTACTTTACTTCCTGTAATCTCTAAATAAGTAGAACATAAAAAGTAAAACTGAAGAAAAGTTTTTAAGAAGAAAAAAAATCAATTTTAAATTTTAAAAGTTCATATTTTTATTTATGCTTTATATTTATTATTCAAAAATTATTAAATAAAGAAATTTATTATACTAAAAAAAAACTTTAAAATACAAGAAAATGTGAATAGATTATAATTAAAATAATCAGTTAAATTACTTTTAAAAGACATCTTCTTAGTTGTAATTTCACCAGTTTCAATAACATCTACAAAAAAAGTTATTTTCTCTACGGTAAATTTTTATAATGGAAGTACACTGCTCGACAATGAAAATGCAACACCAAGAAGGAATGATAATAACGGAATGAAATTTGTTGGACACATACATTATAGTAGGAAGAACAATTGATTAAAATTTCAGGAAATTTGGAGTTATATGTACTGAGAAAACAGTACATGAAGCAGCGACCTCTGTGAGCAATAACACCACATATCTGCCTAGGCATTGAATTGAACAGCGATTGGATGACATGTATGGGTAGAGCACTTCATGAAGCTTCAACACGATGCCACAATTCATCGATAGAAGTTACTGGTGAGTGGTGGGGGCCAGTCGCTTTTCAATGATTAAACAGTCATTTTCATTGGTGCGAGATCAGGAGAATGCGCCGGCCAGAGCAACAATCGAACACATTCTGTATCAAAGAAGGTCCGGACAATACAAACAACTTGCGGTCGTGCATTATCTTGCTTAAATTTTGCGCTACGGAGCCCTCGAATACAGGGCAGAGGGGCAGGCCTTAACTCATCAGAAATTTAATGGCCGCTGTTCAGAGTGCCAGGAATACGAACATGAAGTAATCGAGACGTGTATCCAATGGGAACCTATAACATCATTGCAAATGATGGACAGTATGATGATATCGAATCCCAGCTGGCAATGTGCATTATTCATATTGCCGTTAAATACGGATAAGGCAATCTTGATGCTGTAAACAGGATTGTGATTTGTCTGAAAAATGACTTCACGCCGTTCCTGCTTCCAGGTTCATCGTTGATCACACATTAATGGCAACCATATCAGTGATGCAGTTTTGAGGGTAATCAGAATTTTGGTAGCCGCATACTGAGTCACCACCTGGATTGATGGTATGTTGTACCATTGGATACACGTCCCGGTCACTTCTTGTTTTCATTCCCGCCACTCTGAATACCAGCCATTACATTTCTGACGAGTTAAGGCCCATAGCTCTTCCCTATGTTCAAGGCCTCCGAAGCGCAACATTTAAGCAGAAAATGCACGACCGCAAGTTGTCCATATTGTCTGGACCTTCATTGATACAGAAATGTGTTCAACCGCTGCTCCGGCCAGCGCGTTCTCCTGATCTCGCACCAATGAACATGACTATTTAATCGTTGAAAAGCGTCTGGCCCCCACCTCTCACCAGTCACTTCGATCTATAAATTGTGGCATCGTGTTGAAGCTTCATGAAGTGCTCTACCCGTACATGTCATCCAATCGCTGTTCGATTCAATGCCTAGGCAGATATGTGCTGTTATTGCTCACAGAGGTCTCTGCTTTATGTACTGTTTTCTGAGTACATATTACTCCAAATTTCCTGAAATTTTAATAAATTGTTCTTCCTACTATAATGTATGCGTCCAATAAATTTCAGTCCGTTATTATCATTCCTTCTTGGTGTTGCATTTTCAATGTCGAGCAGTGTATGGCAGATTTTATTAATTTTGTTTTCCTTTCATATTAAAAACACGATAACTGTATGTGTTATAATAATGCAGTATTAAAAAAAGTCGTGATTATTTTAATTTTATTTATCAGTTATTTTATAATTTTGGTCCATCAATTGGCTTCTTTTTAGGGAAAAAAAAAATTATAGTACTTATTCACAAATAATGCCCTAATCAGAAATTATGTAGTATTCTTAATATAAAATTAATAGCAAACAATTAGTTGAAAAAAAAGTTCAGCTCTTCAGATATTAATTGATTCAGATATCCTTTCATATACTAAAGGAGAAAGATTTCTGGCTGTGTCGTTTTTTATCACCTTCCAAAACACAGATGAAAAGTGTTTACGACTTCCGTCTATCTGTCCGCCTGTCTTTGCTCTAATTCCCGTAAATGTTGGTGAAATTCCTTAAAACTGATATGTGATATATGTTATTCAAGTTCATTATAGAATGTTCTCTAATGAAAATGGGATAAATACTACAATTGGTTTGTGTACAGGGACACGAGAAAGAATTTCAAAGCATTGAGTTCTGTTAGAGGCATCTTTATAAATCATATTTTAGTACCTTTATTTTGCGCAAATCATAATCAAATTGACATTTATTATTCATATGCATAAGAAACAAAAGTGATTTACGTAGTTTAATGAGCATAAGATGATTAACATGAGCATAAAGATTTGCAGGACCACAAAAATGTTCAGATACCTTTAGGGCTATGTTTGAAAAGTGCTAGAACTGCATTTCCGTTAGTGTTAAACATTTTAAACGCTTTCTAATTATGTTTAAGAATGATTATAAATTAAATCACTCTACCTGCCTGTCTTTCTGTACGCCTGTCCATCTGCGTTTCTGCACTCTAACATTCGTAAATATGTATGGAATTGCTTAAAACTGATATATCTTATTCAAGTTTATTGAGTGAGTTCTTTATTTTATGTGGTCTAAATACCACAACTGGCTTATGCATAAAGGGACACTTGAAGTAATACCAAGGCTTTACGTTCTATGAAAAATATTTATATATATAAAAGCAATGTTTGTCTCTGTGTGTGTAAACAGCGTAGCGCAAAGACGGTAGCTCGGACAGCCACGTGTTTCGATACAAAGGTGGCCCCTGAAGGGTCCTTCGGGACCCGATTCGGGGCCCTGCACCTCGAAGCCCGATTTTCGAATTTTTCATTAGTTTTCTTTTATTAATTAAAATGTGAATCTAAACAATTCAGAACATCTTTTTAAAAATCAATTTAAATATTAGCTATAATTTAATTGTTGCCAAAAAAAGAAAAAGAAAAAATCGCGAGTTCAATTTTTTATACATATGTACAAATACATTTAATTAAACGTGAAGAATTTAAAAATATATATAAATATTAAATTATGCATCTCACAAAAATTGACGTCATTATAACTTTAAAAAATCCTATATTTAACATTGGACCATTTGGGCACCACTAAATGTCAATATTAATTGTTTCGAATTTAGTAAATTGTATAATTTGGCAAGATTTTGGTGACAAAATTTGCGACTTAGCAATGAAATTTGTGATTTGGCGGCAAAAATTGATATCTGACGACGAAATGTTTGGCTTGGCGACGAAGTTCGTTATTTGACAACAGAGTTTGGCAAGCTTGGCGATGGAGAATGGCAGCTTTGGCGTCATTATATTTTCTTCCCACGCGAAAACCTCACATCTCTTCACAGACCAATCTCTTGTTTCCACAAGATAAAAAGTCAAAGGAAGCTGTAACGTATTACACTCAATTTCAATCGTAAATTTTAAATTCTTGTCTTAACCGGCGTTCTAAGCGATGTTTCTAACGTATTATTTTAATTTTATATTTTTAAATGATTAATTAAAGCGGTTACCATGTATTTTTATTTCTTCAGTGACCTTTTTTATTATCGTTTGCACGTGACGTAAGCATCAGATTACAAATTTAAGAAATTAAAACCATAGAAAAAGTCAGCTTCATCACAACTGACGAAAAATTACTTTTTAACTTGTAACTTTTAAGCAATTGAAGCTATCGAAAAGTTTAAATACGAAAATTGTTCATTAGGGTAAGGCGGCAATTCGCCTGATTTGAATTTTCTTCTTTTTTTCAATATTAAAGAAATTATGGGCAAATGAAAATTTCCACCTCCACTATTTCCACCCCCTTTGAGTTAGATACCCCATCTACGAACTCGACCGAGATTTTTACTGTCCTGACAACATATCCCGAGCTGGTTAAATTTAAATAAATAATTATAAAGTAAAAAAACCTTTTATATACCATGTTTTTAAATTTTCTGATAAATCATTAATAAAATATACGCGAGGATAAAAAATAATATTTAAGCAATATTTAAGCACGACGACTCTGTTCAGTGAAATAATAATAATAGTGAAAAAAAGAAAAAGTTGGTTTTAAAAATAAAATATTTCTCCTTTTAGAACAACGTATATTAGCATCGTGACAAAAGCGAAATTTGCACTTATCAGTGATTATAAAAATTTTAAATTATAATGACGTCAATTTTTGTGAGATGCATAATTTAACTTTTAATAATTTTTTAACGTTCACGTTAATTAAATGTATTTTATTTTTATGTCGAAAGAAAATGAACTCGTATTTTTTTTTTTTTTTTTTTTTTTTTTGCAACAATTAAATTATAGCTAATATTTTAATGGCTATTTTATCACTATTAAGAGCTTATTATTTTCATATTTTAATTAATTAAAAGAAAACTATTCGAAAATTCAAAAATCTGACTTTGAAGTATTGTGTTGTCATCGGGTTCTGAGCTACTGTGAAAGTTTGAAATGTCTAGCTAGTAGGGAAGTTAGTTAAAAATAGATTGCAAGATTTGTACCGGACAAACGAACAAACAAACAAGAATCGAAGTTAATAAAAACGTGGTAAAATTACTCCAGTTATCGTGTTCACAACTTAACATGGGAAAAAGCGTTATATATATATATACGTATACATATATACATATATATATATATAAACTTTTGAACGGAGGGTGGTTTTTAGTTCTAGGGGTCATGATCGGTGAAGATATGAAGAAATTTTCCAGAAGTCGTGTTATGAGGATCATTGCAATAGATAGATTTCCTATAAGGAATCTACCTTAAATTTTATACATATTGATAAAATATTAATATTGTTCATGATGCTAATATATGTTGTTCTAAAAGGATTTTTTTTTTAAGTACTATTTTTCTTACATATATCATTATGTATATATATAAAAGGCCACTTGGCAGTTTTTATATTTTGTTGTCATTTTTGCGATAAGTTAAAATGGGCATCGTAATTGCGTAAGTAAACTTGGTGAGAAACATCCAAGCTACTTCAGTGTCAAATTTCAAAATCCGCCAAGGTGTCCAAGCTGTTCCATTACTTTAGCATGATTTTTCTGAATTTTATTTTAAATATTTTTACTTCCATTACCCGACTACAGTAAATAATGCAAGTATTGTACTTAACTTAATGTGAAAGGGTAAAAAACGAAAATTTTTTTTTTTTAATTGGTCTTACGATACAAAGTGTCTCCAGGTAAAATATTGTGCGTTTCCCGTTCTGTTTATTATTAGAAAGAAAATGAATAGTGACTAATTCCCTATTTTATTGACATCTTTATAAATTAAATTATCCAATATCGAGATGTTGCGGTGAGGAAGTTCCTGTCGAAGGCAGCGAGGGCCAGAAGCGAAGTTTATATGCAATTTCAATGTACTTTCTTTTTAACTTTTATTTGCAAAGCGGTATAAAAAATAGCGATTCTTTTTTACTTCCATTACCAGACTACTGTAGGTAACGGAAGTATTGTATTTGGTCCGAAAATCTGATGCCGAGTTTTCACCTGATTTACATGTTTTAAGATCTCCTGAGTTAAAGAAAAAAAAAATATTTTTTGGCGATTGGTCAGTGTGTGTGTATGTGTATGGGGAACCTTCTGACTACCATATCTCCGAAACTAATAAAGATAAAACTATGAAACTTCAGAATAGAGGCTGGTCTGGTGTACAGATGGCATTTTCAAATTTTGGGGGAAATTGAAAAAACGTAAGTGGGACATCGGGAACCAGAAGTAGAACTGTAAGTTCGTATCTCAAAAACGGCTCTAACAATTTTCTTCAAAGTTGCTATATATACACTCTATAAGATGTCCTTTCGTATGATATAGTTAGTTCAGGAAAGTTGATGAGCGACCTGTATAATTTTCAGGTCTCGCAAGTACGTTCTTTTAAAAATGGTTGTACAGATTTTTTTCAAACTTGCCATCTTAACCCTTTTTAGACATCCTTTTGTATGCAACTGTTGTTTTTCAGTCAACAATTGAATAGGCGAAATTTGATAAAAACAATATCGCAAAATCGGCTCTAACGATTTTCTTGAAAATTGTTACATAAACCCATTTTACATAGCCTTTCTCATGTACTACGTGGTTATTACAGGAAAATTAACAGTCATTATGATTAGGCAGGTTAGTTGTATATCTCAGAATTTGCTGTTTTAAAAAATAGCTCAATCGATATATTTTTTTTTTCTTATTTTTAAACTCGCTATTTAAATCTGATTTTTATGTCGTTAAATATATAACAGCTTTCTCTCAAAGGAAAAGTTTTAGGTGTCTACTTTGTAAGGTCAAATTTATGTCTTCTGATTACATTATGTCCAAAAAGTGTATATAATACGTGTAATGATGGGTAATTGAAGTCATGTGGTTGTTTTGTTTCACACCAGATATATCTTTTTTTCTTTTTTAATTCATTTAAATATAGTGACCAGCGAAGCGGGCAAAGCCTGCTAGTTCCATATAAAAGTAGAATTACCCAATACAAATATATATTTAAAAATATTGCAGAATATAGATTTATTTTATTTTTATAAGATAGAGAATCGCCATTTGAAATATTGTACAAAGTATAAGGAACGCATTTAAACTTAACTTTATTTCTAAGAAATATTATGTTTTTTATGATATCTGTTTGCAACATTTTAGGTTCAAGAGAAAAATACATTTTATAGTTTTCTTCTATCGTTTCAATTACTAACTATCGATTTAGAAGGATAGTATTTTATTTTTGTTGCTACATTTTGCTGAAAGATTGTTAGATAAATATTTTACAGAAAAAACAGATAACTTATTTAAAAGATGCGGGCTTATTTTGTACCTGAGTGCATTGGTGTAGAAAAATGTTATAAACGAACACACGCGTACGACTAAATATGCGTGTGTGTGTGAAAATTTGCTATTAAATATATATTACTTGAATTCCTCTACTGTTTTTTAACAATTTATTAATAAAGATATTAGAAACTTTTATGAGATCTTATAAATATTGTTATGATAACAAAATATATATAAGTGTAATGTTGAATATCTGCTAATTAAGTGTCACGTTAAGATTCTGTAGTACACCTAATAAAGAAAGATATAATCTCTTAAAATGCGAGGTGGAGTTTAATATTCACGACTATTGTTCTCTGCAACAGCTGTTGAAATTTGTACGCATTATTCGAATATTTTATCTAAAAACTAGCTATAATGTTTAAAATAGAAAAAAGAAGAGTTATTTATTTTAAAAGTTTTCTTCTGCAATTAAACAACTGTGTAATACAATAATTTTCAAGAAATTAATTGATATAAAATGACTTATCTTTCATAAACTGATATTAGTTCCCCATCATACTATAGGTATGGGGAACTCAGGTAATCGTGAAAATTTTCGACCTCGGATTTTTGACTTTTTTACACGTTTTCAGGTGTAAGGAATCCGAAAATGACAAAATTAGTATGGTGTCTGTCTGAAGGATGTCTGTTAGTGTGTCAGTCCGTTAGTGTGTTAGTCCGTTAGTTTGTCAGTCCGTTAGTGTGTTAGTCTGTTTACACGATATCTCACGAACAAATGATCGCAGAGAGGTCAGACCAGTTTTAAAATATTACATTCGACACTGGCAAGACCTTATTTATTTGCAACATTCGAATTAAAAAACTTCGCAAGTTATTAGAAATTTACGATTTTCTAAACATGGGAGAATAGGACAAAATTTCACTTAAACTTGCATTAAATGAAAACTTTTTGCTGTAAAAATGTCAGACCAGTTTTAAAATATCAGTTTTGATACCGGAATGAACATCAGTTACTATAAACATGCTACTTTAAAAATTTCGCAAGTTATTGGATATTTACGAATTTCTTAACATGGCAGAATAAGACAAAATTTCACATAAACGTGAATTTTGAGGGATATTTTCATCGTAAAGATGTCAGACTACTTTAGAAATATTATTTAGGATACTGACATGAATACCATAGAGTATGAATTTTCCAATTTAAAAAATTCGTAAGTTAGTTGGAATTTACGATTTACTTAAAAGGGCAGAATAAGGCAAAATCGAGCATAAACGTCCATTTTGAGGATCATAAATATACCAGACAATTTCAAAATAACATTTATGATACTTGTATGAACATGATTGACTACAAATATTTTAATAGGAAAATGTCGTAAGTTATTCGAAATTTAAGATTTTATCAACATAGCAAAATGAGGCGATATGTCATATAAATATGCATTCTTGGGATTGTTGCATTGGAAATAGTAGCATGAAAATAAACTACGAAATTGATCCCAATAAAATAAATTAATAGATTAGAATAAGATAAGTATATCGAACTGAATGGTGGGTAGCCTTTTAGGCGAGGATATCGTTCTGTCACTGTGTCAAGCATTTGGACAAATTTATTTCTCTTAACATGAATATAATATGTCCTGTCAACAAATTTATGAGAACATACATATGATGGGGAACTGAGCAAAGTCCACCTATGCCAACTAGTTTTATTTTCCTGTAGCATGCACGTATGTAACAAATTCAATGTTCTTTATTTAAAATCATTAAACGCATTCTGAAATTAATTGTAATATCTTTGCAATATTTTGTTGTTTTTTTAATTTGAATACAAAATTTAACAGTAAATGTAACTCTTCTAGCAATTATCTTTTTATTTTTTGTAAATGCTATTTAACATGTCTTTTTTAAAAAAAATTTCTAATAAAATATTTAGATGAAAGCTAGAGAAGTAAACATATTTTTATTATTAGTTTGTAAAATAACGGATTATTATTTTATTTTTTATTTTTATTTTACAAATTGCATGCACGTTGCATAATAACAAGGCAAAGATGTTGTTGCATAATACCAGTAATTTTACAATTTTACTTTGATGTTCTTGAAAATAATCTTTTTAGAATATTGAATATTCGAAATGCTACTGCTGTTCAAAGAGATTTAAAATACAATCGTCTGTTTTTCAGTTGAATAAATAATAAACAAAGCCATTTCTACAACAAAATTAATGAAAATAGATTGAACGAATATTGTAATGTTTGCATTTAAATCACGTTGAGTAAAAAAAAACATTTCGATTTTCTAGTAATAGTTATTTAATATTTTAAAAACGAAAAAATAAATGGTAGAATTATTTAATGCCTCTACCACTTGTTCTTTTTAATTTTAAAAGAATAAATATTCATTGTATTCATAATGACGCAAATTAAAAACTGACTATAACTTTGATGCATAAATATAATATTTTTAAAAATAATTTTGTGCAAAAATAACCTCATATTCAGATATTAATTCATAAAATAAACTACATTTCAAATTTTTATTTATATAATCTATCTATATTAATAAAATCAGAGTTTTGTCTGTAAATTTGTGAAAATCGAAAAATTTTGCGATATCTTCACGTTTCACACCCCATGAAAGCCGAAAATGATTTCAGAAAATTTTGCCTGTGTCTGTGTGTGTGTCATCGTGTCTGTATGTCGCTTTATTTGTCGAGGCATCACTTGAGAACGGCTGGACGGAATTCAACGGCGCTTGGCAGCAACTTAGATCTTTACCCAACTTAAAATTATATCTATCAATTTTTCAGAAATTCTCCCCCGTTCTCCTCTGGGAAGCAAAAGACAAAAACACGTTTGTCCGGGCATCACTTGAGAACGGCTGGACTGAATTCAACAGCGTTTGGCAGAAACTTAGATCTTTATCCAACTTAAAATTATATCTATCAACTTTTCAGAAATTCCACCACGTTTCTCCCTGGGGGCAAAAGACAAAAACACGTTTGTCCGTGCATCACTTGAGAACGGCTGGACTGAATTCAACAGCGCTTGGCAGAAACTTAGATCTTTATCCAACTTAAAATTATATCTATCAACTTTTCAGAAATTTCCCCCGTTCCTTCGTTAAGGGCAAAAGACAGAAACACGTTTGTCCGTGCATCACTTGAGAACGGCTGGACTGAATTCAACAGCGCTTGGCAGAAACTTAGATCTTTACCCAACTTAAAATTATATCTATCAACTTCTCAGAAATCCCCCCCGTTCCCCCCTGGGGAGCAAAAGACAAAAACACGTTTGTCCGGGCATCACTTGAGAACGGCTGGACTGAATTCAACAGCGCATGGCAGAAACTTAGATTTTTATCCAACTTAAAATTATATCTATCAACTTTTCAGAAATTTTCCCCGTTCCTTCGTTTGGGGCAAAAGACAGAAACACGTTTGTCCGTGCATCACTTGAGAACGGCTGGACTGAATTCAACAGCGCTTGGCAGAAACTTAGATCTTTACCCAACTTAAAATTAGATCTATCAACTTCTCAGAAATCCCCCCCGTTCTCCCCTGGGGGGCATAAGACAAAAACACGTTTGTCCGGGCATCACTTGAGAACGGCTGGACTGAACTCAACAGCGCTTGGCATAAATTTAGATCTTTACCCAACTTAAAATTATATCTATCAAGTTTTCAGATAACCCTCCCCGTTCCCCCCTGGGGGGCAAAAGAAAAAACACGTTTGTCCGGGCATTACTTCAGAACGGCTGGACTGAATTCAACAGCGCTTGGCAGAAACTTAGATCTTTACCCAACTTAAAGGTATATCTATCAACTTTTATGAAATAACCCCCGTTCCCCCCTGGGGAGCAAAAGACAAAAACACGTTTGTCCGGGCATCACTTGAGAACGGCTGGACTGAATTCAACAGCGCATGGCAGAAACTTAGATTTTTTATCCAACTTAAAATTATATCTATCAACTTCTCAGAAATCCCCCCCGTTCCCCCCTGGGGAGCAAAAGACAAAAACACGTTTGTCCGGGTATCACTTGAGAGCGTCTGAACTGAATTTAACAGCGCTTGGCTGAAACTTAGATCTTTATCCAACTTAAAATTATATCTATCAACTTTTCAGAAATTTCCCCCCGCTCCTTCCTTTGGGACAAAAAACAAAAGCACGTTTGTCCGGGTATCACTTGAGAACGGCTGGACGGAATTCAGCAGCGTTTGGCAGAAACTTAGGTCTTTACTCAACTTAAAATTATATCTATCAACTTTTCCGAAATTCCCCCCTGCGGTAGAAAAAGAGAAAAACACGTTTGTAAGCATAGCTTGGCTCCTAATTACTTCACAATAAAGAAATTCCACATGGGGAGACTAAACATGAGTACAAATAAAACATTATCTGCGATTTAGAAATTTTAGATTTTTAAAGGAAGGAGTGGAGAAAATCGATTTTTGGCGGGAAATTTTGGAAAATTCCTGACTTGAGTCGATTTCTACCAAAAATGGAATAAAGGTGTTGAACAAAGGCTGTGCGACTTTCTTAGGATATTTCCTGAAACACAATTTTTTTTTTTTTTTTTTTTTGTGATCTGCCATTTTTTTTTCCTTTGGGAGTTGGGGGGGGGGGTGAGTATGTGTTACAAAGGGCAAATTCGAGACACCCTTTTTAGCGCTAAATTTGTCCTGGAAAATTTATGAGAGCTGCAGTAACGAAGTTTGGTGCTTGGATTTTTTATATGCAACCGACACCTAAAGAAACGGGATTTATCAAAATACCCCCTTCCTTCCAGCGGGACAGGAAGTAAAAAAACGTTTGTAAGCATAACTCGGCCCCAAATTACATCACGGTGAAGAAATTGCACATGATGAGACTAGACTTGAGTATAAATAAAACATTATGTACGATTTTATCATTCTTGATTCTTAAAGGAGGGGGGAAATTGTTTTTCGAGGGGGAAATTTAAGAAATTCCGGATTTTTTAGTAGAGCTCTACTAAAGATATTACAAAGATGTTGAAAATAGCCACGTGTCTTCTTTAGAATATTTTCAAAAACACATTTTCGTTTTTTTGAAGGGGGGTGGGATTTGCAAATTCAAGACTCCCCCCCTTTAGCGCTAAATTTGTCTTAAGAAAGCTATGGGATCTGCAGTCACGAAATTTGGTCGCAAATTTTTTATATGTAACGAGATTGTAACGATATTTTACGAAATTCACCCACTTACCCCCTTGGGGTCGGGGGGGGGGGGCAATAAACACGCTAAAAAACGCGTTATTCTGTATGAATTCACTTTACATTATCTTAGAATGATGCGTGTTGGTGTGTGGATGTTGATTATTGGTACGCATTACGTACTTTAGTGAGATTTGGCAAAACTTCTAACTCAGCCGCTGGGGAAGGGGAAGTAAGAAGCGGGTAAGTTGCTGCCGAATGCAGTGGGGATGCGGAATCCTCATGTTGCGAGCGGGAAATACCTTTACGGAATGCAAAGGAAACTTTAATTTAGATTATTAATAATGTAATAGAATTTCGACAACTCATTTAAGTATAGTGCTCAGCGAAGCGGGCAAAACCTGCTAGTACTATTATATAAAGAGCAAAACTTTGTTTGTTTGTGGAGGGTAATCTCTGAAACTACTGAACCGATTTAAAAATTTCTTTGACTGATCAAAAGATACACAATCCCTGAGTGCTATAGACTATATTTAATTTCGATAAAATAAATTTTAGTTCAAAATTTGAGTATTTTAATTAAAATCGCCATAGAATCCATAATAGAAATTGAAATAATGAAAAATTAAAAAAATTAGCTGCTGCCAACATAAAAAAAACTTTTACATGTAAATTTTGTTTGTAAAATATCTTGGCAGGAAAAGAAAAGAAATATATATGCACGTGAATTAAATTGAAATTCCTATAAAGTTTTGTGAAATGTTAAACTTCTGATGCCATTATAGCGTTAAAAGTATTTATTTTTCTAATAATATAATGTCTTTAAACTGATGTGCATAAACGAAATGGGCTCTTCCCACCTGACATCAGAGGTCACATGATAGAGGAAAAACAAATAGCAGACGAAGTCTTGTTTATCTAGAGCGATTGCTGAAATAACATATTTTCTATTCTTATTTTTGATCAATCGTATTCAATATGTGTTATTTTTTACACATCATCATTTTTAATCATTTTTATATCATTATTCATCATCTTTTGTTTGCTGTATACATTTACAATCATCATTTAGTTTATACCTGTTATTGATGTTCATGAAGACATGTTTAAATACTCTGATTTTTGGTACTTAAATCAGTGACAGTGCAATATCGTACTGCGTAAATCCATTTAGACCAGTAACTAAGTTAATTAACTTGTTGTAACACCTTTATGCAATGAAATTAAATGAAAACATTTTAAAATTTCAATTTATAATCCGTAAACATTCCACAAGATGCTATTATTTATTGCTAGATCAGTTAATGTTACAGTTACACTACAATATACAAAAATCGATTCTTATAGGTAAAAATATATAAACACATAAAATGTTTTTTAAAAATTATTAAATTTACAAATACAATTATTCTACTGTTTACAAATGCACAATATTACTTTTATTTTATTTTATATTAAATATTAATTTTTTTTTTCTTAAGAACAATATTTAATTGATTTCGATTCTAAGAATTCGATTATTCGTTTTCCTCTATCACGTGACTGAGCAGACGACGGTGGGAAGAGCCCATTGGAATTAAAAAATAAATAAATAATAATAATAATAATAATTACCTCAAGCATTAAATAATTTTTCATATTAAATACTAAAAAATGCAATTTTTAATAAAGTTTATACACCTTATTGAAATAACCATGATTTTTGAAGGAAAAATAATATGTGCGCGAGATAAGTAAGCGATCCTTTTTTCTCCAAAGAGGAGATATCAGATCCATTCCGAAAACTTCATAATACGCAAGCGAAGTGATGACGTCACTGACCGTCCGTGGATTCAAGAAAAATATTTCCTATGTTAATCGCCCATTGGATTTTTTGTAAAAAATTATTAAAAATTATTTCCCGATTTCAATCCATATATTTGGGTATAGATATGTATTAGTTACGGTATACATGCGTTGGATTGAATTATTTTGCTGTCAAACTGACAGAATTTTAATTTTAAATTTCAAGTATCGGTCGTCTTTGGCGTTTTTTGTATTTGACGATGAAAAATATAATACGAAAATATACATGACAGATGTATTATATATTTTCGTAATATGTATTGTACGAAATATTGTTTCATATTATTCATTACTCTCTTAATATAAGTTGTTAAAATAACTATGATTTTTGAAAGGAATTAAATAATTTCGCCTGATAATTTGGCGATATGTTTTTTTTACCGCCAAGGATGACAGATATAAAATCTATTCTGCTGCCACATATTAGAGTCTTCTATCAAATACTTTATTTAGACATTTGAAAACAAATTTGACTTCAAATTATGATAGAATATTTATCATTTCCTTTTAATTAGTGTTGGATATTTATTGGATATTTATTGGGTTAATTAGCTGGATATTTATTGTGTAAATATCATCCTTTGGAATGAAATATTTATGTTTTCAATCGGATATGGAAGTTTGCTATTATTATTATTTTTTTTTTTTTCCTGGAGTTTTGAAATTTAAAATTCAAATTTTGTCAATTTTACAGCAAAAACAACCTAATGTAACACATACACACGGTAACTAATACATATCTATACCAAAATATGGGGATTGAAATCGGGAAATAATTACCCTCGATTTTTAATAATTTTTTACAAAAAATCTAATGGGCGATTATTATTAATATTTTTCTTGCATTAATTAATATTTTTCTTGCATTAATTAATATTGCATTAATTAATATTTTTCTTGCATTAATTAATATTTTTCTTGCATCCACGGATGATCAGTGACGTCACACTTTGTTTGCGTATAGTCAGTAAACAAGTGAATATTGGCTGTTGCAGTTAAATCATTTCTTTAACACTTCCCTCTTGAGCATTTCCAAAAATTAGTAATTCAAAAATAATTTTCCAAAAAAGTAAGCAGTTCTATTTCCTTTCTCTAATGAATAAAATTTATTAAAAGTATTTGTCTACATTCTGTGTGTTAATGTTTAAATATTCTTCTACTTTTTTCAGTTATATGACAGCCACGTAAGTTGGCGCATTTGGCGGTTTAGACATATGGTTAAACCAGTGAACATTTCGTTTCTGCGACTGTAATTAACATTAAATGTTTATCGAGTTTCACTGATAAACCAATGAATTAAAAATCGCAGATAAGCTAACTCTTTGAATCACTGATGTTCCATTTAGGAATCAAGGAGACTTTGCTCATTCAATTTTATTGCCCGCTTCTCTGGTCACTATATTTAAATGATTTTTTTTAAATTGAATAAATGAGAAGTATCTATTTGGCGACAATTTTCGGCAACAAACAGTTATGAGAAGTAGCTCAATATACATAGCGCATACAGCCATTACTGAAATGCAAATAGTATTTAATTGTTTGAGTTACATTATGTTGAATAGAAACCTGTTTAATCTATATATTAATCCTAATATATAAAGAGGAAAAATTTATTAGTATATGTAGAGAACGATTCACGTTTGTAATGATCGATAGATGGCGCTTTTACAACTTTTGTTGTTAGTAAATATAATAGCCACGTGTATTTATTATTGTTCTATTTGTGTTACTACTTATATTCGTGCTATAATTTCTCCGCCATTATATCATGGAAAATCGATTGCTTTTGGAAAAAATATATTTTAGTTTATTCAAAGTTCGATCAGAAGTAGATGTTTAACTGAAGCTGAACAAATATTAGTTTCAAATCATCTGATTAATTCTTTAATTCCATTAGCTGAAGCAACTGAAATTTTAAATTTGTCATTTGGAAATAAATGGAAGCTTAATTCTGGATTTCTTGATTATTTGGAGTTACACTGTGGCACACAACTGTGTTATCTTTTTACCGGATTTATTCATTTTTATTCAATGAATATATGTGAAACTAAACATCGAACATACAACAAGCAATGGCGTCTCGACGAAAGCCGAAAGCTATTCCTGTTAATTGTAATTTCACCTTAGCCCACCACAGGGCGAGCATTTCGTTACAATCGCGGATCGCTAGAACTAAAAACCCGATTTCATTTTTTTTTCACTAATCAAAAGTTACACTGTCTCTATGTGCTAGAGGCTATAATAAATTTTGGTAAAATAAATTTTTAATTCAAATTTTCTATATTTTAATGGAAAACAAAGTATAGATTTGATATTTGTTGTCCTCGGCGATTTTTGTATTTGCCGATCGAAAATGCAATACGAAAATCTGTATAATTTCGTATTAAATACGAGATCTATGTTTTTACTTCAATTACCTACCCTACTACCGTAGGTAGTAGAAGCATTGTATTCGGTCCAAGATTTCAATATAGAGTTTCACCTGATTTACAAGTTTTAAGCCCTCCTGAGTCCAAAAAGATAGTTTTTGGCGGCAACTGGTCAGTGCGTGTGTATGTGTGTACGTATGTATGAAATCTTCTTGCTGTTATAAAAGCATGTCTTAAATCATGTGTGTTATGAGATTCAATTCAAATACTTAATTTGCGCACTAATGTGCCAGCCCATTTAAACGGCAATAACAATGACGACTTTCCACAAAAACTGCTCTAACTTATAGAAGGAAAGTTCCTTTCTTCAAGCATCCATGGTATTAGCACTGACATAGAATTGGACAGTAGATTAGGTCGTATAGTCCATAGTATCAAAAGTCTTATAGATGAATATATCCTGATGTAGAAAATCTTCTGCAAAGTGATTATCACTGGCTTTGTTCAAGAGCAATAGTATCACCCACAAACGAAACAGTCAAGGAAATAAATGATTTTATATTGCAAAACGTTCCTGGCGAAATAAAACTGTATAAATCTATTGATACTGTTGCTAATGTTGAAGATACAATACACTACCCACAAGAATTTTTAAATTCCTTAAAACCATCTGGCCTACCACCACACGAACTGAAGTTAAAGATAAGTATCTCCATCATAATGTTAAGAAATTTAAGCCTACCTGACATGTGTAATGGAACAAGACTGTTAATAAAAGACTTACGAGATAATTTAATTGTAGCAACCATTCTCACCGGGTCAGCAGCTGCACAACTAGCACATATTCCACGTATACCGATGATACCGACTGATTTACCTATATCTTTTAAACGCTTGCAATTTCCTGTACAAGTGTCATTTGCTCTCACAATGAATAAGTCTCAGGGACAAATATTTTCGATGGCGCATGTAGACTTGAGAAAGGAGTGTTTTTCCCACGGACAATTACATGTTGGTTTATCACGAGTAGATCAGCTGAAAACCAATATATTTTGCTACCAGAAAACAATCGAACATTAAACATAGTATACAGAGAAGCATTGATATAATGTACTTTTGTTAATCTTCATGGCTAAATTATTCATTAATATTTACATTTAAAAAGCTATTTCATTCTACTTCCAGTTGAATGCATTAAGATGTTATGATAGTTGTTTTCTATTGTTTTATAGTAAAACTAATTAAAAAAAATAATTGTAAAATTATATTTTGACTTTTCAGTTGATAATATTGTCTGACTATAACATAGACTGATATATGTGTTGATTTTTTAAATGTTAATCCATCTTTAACTAAAATTTATTCAACCGTGCGAAGCCGGACGGGTATGCTAGTATTTAAATATAAGGATTTAAATATTATTACTTCTTATTAATTTAATATCCAACTTTTATTTTTTCTTACTTTCTTATGTACATCATAGAAAAATTTATAAGAATCAAAATATTAAATTCGTAAAAAGTTCCAGCCTCTGCTTTTCGATGGATTTAAATTTTTAATGATGTTCAGAACAAGATTTGGTCTTTTTTAGAAAATGTCTGTCTATACGTGTATCTTCATGTCTGTGCACCGTAATTTTAAATGAAAGCTGTGTCTAAACTTCTATTGTGCATGATTGCGCGAAACACAATACTTGGGAGGGCCGTTATGAAACACTGTGTTGATTCAATTTAGGCGCATATAGACTGAAAAATGGTGCTGATATGCTGTATTCTCTCTCATGTATTAAGAGTCTGTATCTCAGCTTCAATTGCATATAAATGCATGAAACTGAATACGTGAGATAACTATTATGAAAAAGTTTGCTGACTTAATTTCATATCTGTCGACAGGGGGCACTACAAATACACACCCCTTTTTTATGTTTTCACACATGGCTACTTCTCAGCCTTTATTGGTTAAATATGCATCAAATTGCCTGCGTAAAACTTTTATGGAAGGAAGTTATAGTTCAATTTTGTAAATGCTAACCAGAAAGTAGTGCTGTTATAGAAGAAAAAGATATCGAAGAAAAATTTGTTATGGTCACAACATACTAGTTTATATATATATATATTATTTGTATTTCTTTAAAAATGAGTAAGAATGTTACTTTTATTTACACACACGCGCGCACACACACACACACATATATATATATTGATAATCAGCCAGTGAAATTTAAGGAATATTAAATATTATCAGTATTCAAACAATTAATTGGATCGAAAACAAAGACCACCAAATCAAACAAAAATGGAATAAATTGGAAATAGATAAATACCCATTTGCATTCTAACGTTATCAAGGGACAAGTAGAACACAAATATGCAAAAAGAATGCTTTTCTGTGTCAAAGATAGCAATAGCTAAGAATATCTTTGATCCGGGCCCGTAACATTCTCTGGAGCCAAAACAAGAAAAACATATTTGAAAATAAAACTAATTTCGAAATGAACTCACCACAAAAAGAGATAAACCTATAAGAATTATGAAACCAGGATCACCAATAAATGTAGTAAAATTTTCATATAAGAATCACTTATACAATAGTCAAGAAATAAGCAAGTAAGTTTCTTGCATGCAAAAAAGAGTGTCACATGTAAAATTCAATAACCAGATAACCGTTAAAAGTGCTGTTAATCACAGTATAGTCATGGCAAGAAATCATAGAGTAAATAAAGTGAAGTTATAATACAAATAAAAAAAAAGGGAAAAAAGGAGGGGTGGGGTGTTGAATCCATATACTAGGAGTATTTTAGATTATGAATTGAATCGTTATATATATATATATATATATATACCGGGTGATTCAAAATAGATGTTACAGCGATTATCTCATAAACTAAAAAAGATAGAAACATACTTCCAATTTTTGGACTCCAAATAGCTCACTTTAGGGGTTATCTATGAGATGAGAAAATTTAAAAAAACATCCTGCATTTTAAAATAGCAACTAAAATCATTCAAACACATGAAATCAACAGGTTTAAGAACTTAACGCAAATTTATGTTATTCCATATTGTTAAAAAAATTATTAGTTAAATTTCTTAGGGGATCACCTGCAATTTATAACACGTTAAGACAGGGAAAATTTAAAAGACTAACAAAACAGTGTGAAATTTTCGCACTTTATTTCTTTTGCAAATATTTCAATGACTTCGGCTCTTTAACAATTCCATTCCAACAAGGTTGAAAAGTGTTAATGACATAGGTTTATCTGTCTGTCCATCCGCCTTTCTGTCTGTCCGCGCTCTAACTACCGTGAATATTCATGGTATTTCCTGAAACTGATATATGTTATTTGAGTTGACTATCAGATGTTCCTTATTAGAAATGGAGCGAATACCTCTGCTAGTTTGTATACAGGGACACCCGAAAGTATTCCAACGCATTCCGTTTTATGAAAGGTATTTCTATAAACCAAATTTTAATCACTTTGCATAAATCTTGATGAAATATGTTATTCAAATGCACAAAATAATTGTTTCTATAGTGCACAGTACGATTAGCATTAGTTTTACAAGGGAACACAAAAACATTCAGTTAAGTAAAAGGATTTATTAGACATTTGCTGGAATTGCATTTTCGTTCACAATAAACGATTTCTAACAATTTTTAACTGTGAATATGATTTCAATTTGCATACTTTTTTGTCTGAATGTCTATCTGTCTATTTGTCCGTCTTCCCGCCTTCAGTGAACGTAAATATTTTCAGAAAAAAAAAATGATATATGTTATTTAAGTTTAATATGGAATATACCCTATTTAAAATGGCATTAATAGCTCTTCTACACTTGGTTTATGTTCAGGAAAGCACAAAAAATGCCATTGCATTGAGTTTTGGGATAGGCATTCTTATAAATTACATTTAAATAACTTTATAGTGTAAAAATCATAAAGAAATTCATATTTATTGTTAATATTGTAAAATAATTTATTGCCTAGAATATAATATGTATTGACGTATAATTTTATGTCAGGAGGGGGTTACTGTCCTTCTGTTTAATTACAGCAAACATTATTACAACAAAACATTTTATTACAACAAAAATCAAGTCTGTTGTTAATTACCTTGAAACTTACAAATCTTGATCAACTTTTCAAGTGGCAACTAGATATGGAATCAAAAGTACCAAATTTGAATTTCCTACAGTTATTTGTTGTTAAATTATGTTGAAAATGCATATATATATATACAGATCAACCACTAAACATTGGACTTTCGTATATTCAGGAGGCCTTAAAACATGATATTATACAGAAAAAACAACTATTTTGTATACAGTATAGGTATGAGAAATTAATTTTCCGTTCTGTGTCAGCAGTGTTCTTCGACATAAAAAAAAAAAAAAAAAAAAAATGCAGCAAAGCACTTACGTCAATCACACTTAATAAAAAAAAAATTTACCTTAATTTTGAGTAGCCCTTTATATTGTCTATACACTATATACACATGACTTTGTGTGCGTAAATTTAGTATTATATGTAAAACACGTAACACAAAATGAAATACATTTCCAGCAATTCCCAACCATTGCTCCAATATATCCAAATACTCTGAGTAACCCTGTAATGAACGATGAATGATTGCTATACCACAATCTACACAAAACATGCTTTTACGCGTATAAAAATCATTTCTTTTCATTCTGTTTAAGGCAGCCTGTAGGTGTCACACTGTACGTATGAGGAATTTTGCTCACAGGTGTGAGGTATTTGAACTCTCTTGGATGACCCTGTACACATCCTTTTGTCTGATCGCAACGAATAGCTTAGTGTAGCATCGCTATATGATACAGATTTAGAATATTGAATTTGGACGTCCTGCTACTATTTATTCTTGAGATATGCTAATAACACACACACACACACACACAGAGAGAGACAGAGAGAGAGAGAGAGAGAGAGACCAACCGCTAAAAACATGATTTAGGTTGCAGGGATACAGGATCTGAAAACGTGCAAATATAACAAAAGCTAATTTTCGGAAATTTGACTCAAAAACAATAAGTTATCTATCCCGTATATATGGATAAGAGAATGTATAAAGGAAAAGAAAGAAAAATGAATTTGAAAATTCCCTTTTAGTACATAAATTATTCATAAATTTAATTTGTTAAATTATCATTGAGTATCTCGTGTGTATCTATCTCGTCTGTATCTCGTGTGTCATTAGGACAGTGTTCGGCAACCTGCGGCTCGCCAGCCACACGCAGATTTTTTGCCCTTTGAGATTTTAGCAAATGTCAACTTAGGAATGCTCTAATTATGTTAATATGAATGAATTAGCCAATATAAATTCGGTTAAAAATTTTTGGCTTCCAAAAGATATTTTAATCGTTGTACTGTTGACATTTGGCCTTGTTCAAAAATGAGGTTGCCGACCATTGCACTAGGGGGAAGACATTACAGGCTAAAATAATCGTCTTTCCTTGAAAGAAAAAGAATTCCTCCCCCACCCAAACGCTGATCAATCTATGCCTTATTACAAAGCTATAGGAATTCAATTTCTCACTTCTGATACAAACCTTTAAGTTTTGGCGAAAAATGCTAGAATTTTCAAATTGCAATAACTCAGCGAGATTTTGACTTAGAGAGAAACTTTTATTTTCTTCTTAGAGCGAGGAGAATATTTTTCTAAATATAAGTCCTATGATAGGAGGGGCCATATAAAAATTAAATTTCGTATTTAATATGTAAACAGCCACTTGTACAAAAAATGGCATATCTGAAATCTACTCTTAATTTGCACCAATTTTGTAACCGGAAGTATGTTTCTATCTTTCTTAGTTAACGAGATAATCGCTGTAACATCTATTTTGAATCACCCGGTATATATATATATATTTTTTTTTTTTTCTTTGTTTTCAAAATATAATTGACCTTTATTACAGAAAATTATTTCACCTAAATCTTTTGAAAAAAAAAAAGTTAGCACAAAAATATGATCATAAATGAAAGTATTATAAAAATATATAATTTTAAGAGCGGACAATACCTAATTTCATTGACAGCCGTGGCTTATGTTATACTACGGGAAATTTTTGTTTCCATAATTACTCATTGACTGATGCATTTTTTCAAAATTTCATCTTTACATTTAGAAAATGGCAAGTCGTTAAATCAGAACCCAAAAAGTGATTTTTAAAATTTTTATTATTTTGTTTTACTGCTAAAGAATGAGAAAAATGCACTTCGTAAAAATTCGTATTTTGAAATTAAAAATAAAAGAAAGAAAAAGAAAGAAATCGAAAATGAGTACTTATTTGACGTTTGTGAAATTCCTCAATGTGAAAACAGAATTAAAAAAAAAAATGCACTAGATGATGAGTAATTACGGAAAACTCTTTTCCCTTTGTATAACATAGGTTTCGGCTGTCGACGTGATTAGGTATTGTCCCATTTTAATTAAGAAATATAACAAATTCTAATAAATGCTTTTTATAGTCCTCTTACAACAGTAATATTTTAAAAAGGTTTAAGAAAATAAATTGCATCTTAATTTTTTTTTTATTTCATTAAAATATTTATTTCAGTAATCTCTCTATATCTCTATATATGAAATAATCTGGTGTGTCACTCACACGACTTTCTCTTACCCTGAAATTTAATACTATAAATACAGGTTGGAGATTAAGAGGTAAGATAACGAGTACTCTTATGTAAACCTATGTTAAAACATTTCAAATTAGGCTTCGGAAGAGTTTCATATGATAATTAGTTCTGTATGAGGGGGACTACCGCCTCCCTCAAACCCCCCCCCTCCGTTTCATTACTACACCTACATTTATATAGAATTCAAACCTGTTATTAAAATTAAAAGTAGATTTAAAATCATTCAGACAACTTTCACACACAACATTCCTTAGAACTCATTAGTCTTGATTAAACTTTTCCAGAAAACTTATATTAATTTCAAAATACAACTTTTGGATTTCCTGAAATTATTCGTTTTTGAGTTACTCTAAGACACACATAGAAAGATCAAACGTTAAAAAACTTGACTTCTGTAATCAAGAAGCCTCAAAACGGGTAACTATGCAAAAAACAAGTGACGAATATTTAGCTTAAAAACGTAAATTATTTATCATATGTTTATGAGGAATTCGTTTCAATTCTTGAGCATCTTTCCTGGACATGGAAAAATATTATAGTATAGCATTTCCACTAACAATAGAAAAGAATTGTTATCGTTTAAATATTTGCAGCCCCGTATATCTTTTGAATATTATGTACAAACCACATGGTGCACCTAAACATAATCCTATAGTAATAATACACGTCACAATCTGAAATACACTTCCACCAATTTTCAACTGTTGTCGCACTATAATCTAATCCTTTTGTGTAGCCCTGTAAACGAACACTGAATGATATCCGTGCCATATTCTGCATGAGACATGTTTATACACATATAGAAAATATATATTAATTTCATTTGGTTTAGTGCAGTCTATAGACGTTAAACTCTACTTTCCTGCAATTTCCACCATAGACGTAATGTATATGAATTCTCTTGGGTGTCTCTATACACGAACCATTTGCTTTAGTTCAACGAAAAGCTTAGTGTAGCATCTCTATATGATACACATTTAGAATACCAAGTTTGGACTTTCTGCTATTATTTATTCTTGAGATATGCTGATAACAAGCAGACACACAGACCAACCGCTAAAAACGTGATTTTCATATTCAGAGGACCTCAAAACGTGTAAATAAAACAAAAACTCAATTTCAAAAATTGACCCCAAAACAATACTTTCTCTACTTTATCTGTAAAAGAAAGTAGAAAAGTTAATGTCACTGGCATCAAATCTTTGTGTTTGCGACTGCATCTCCTCGCGGGAGGGCAGTGTGCTTCGCGTCATGAGAGGTATCAACGTTTGATATATATTCCAAGGAAGACATTTCAGTTGCTTACAAATTTCTATAATCTTAATTAACGAAATTATTAGTTAAAATCGTCGTGTTAGAAAAGGTACTCTATTTGCCCCCTTGAAAAACAATTCTCTCCTCTTGTTTTTCTGTCATGACGTCATTTTCCACAGGAAAAATTAAATGTGTCCCATGATGTAAAAAATAATAAAATAGATATCAATGTTGCTATTAGTACCAAAGAAATTTTACGCCTTCAAAAAAATAAAAAGATATGAAAAGATAGATATGAAAAGACAGATATCCTAGATATTTGTAATGATAAATTGAATTTAGGATTGTAATTAATTGTCTGAATATACTTTTTTTACCTTTACAAAATTAATATTCTTAATGACAATTTTTTATGTTGTTTATCAATTTTTTTATATGTTCTTTTCTGAAGAATAATGATCCTCATTATTCATTATAGGTAAGCATTTAATTTATTGATATTTTTTAGATTCACATTTGTATTGCATGGAATTTTTATAAAAGTAACTGAATTTAGGTTTAAAAATTTGATTTTCAAAACAGCATTGTTTAGGAATCGGATTATTTATTCTTTTTTTAAATTATTGTACTTGTGAGAAGGATTTCTTTTTGCCTATAAAGTATATTTATTTATATATATATATATATATATATATATATTTAGAAAACAAATAAAAGATATATTTTAGAGTCAAATTCAAAATCATTTACAAATGAACATCTTCTAATTTCACAATGATAACGTTTTAACATTACAGAATTAATTATTTCTATGATAAATTTCATATTTCTAATTAGGGCAAGGAAAACATTCATTACCTAAACCTCTTATAGATAGTCGAGTCCATTTTATCCTTTGTTATTTTAAGCTGTATGGAGAAGAGAATTAAAAATTAAAGCTGTTGGAGGTTTTTCCGGATTAAAATAATGATGATAATAAACTTTTTTTTTTTTTTTTTTTTTTTTTTTTGTCAGATATTTTCGAATGTTTAAAATTATTACCTAACTGCATATTAAAAATATAGACCAATATACTATCCTAAAATAACTAAGAAATTCAATAGAAAAAGTATAAGTATTATAAAAAATAAGTACTAGATTTTTTTCTTTTTTCTACAAGCAATTACACCAAAAAATGCATCGCCAAATATTAACAAAATTTTTAAAGTCACTAAGGGGATCATACACAAAAGCTGTATCGCAAATAGGTCTAGATATTACGGATTTCTTTCTATTCTTAAAAAAAAAAAAAGAAAGAAAGAAAGAAAGAAAGAAATACTGATTTTAAGCAATAATATTTCATTTAAAAAAATATTTACTACTTATCATGTACTCCAAATTAAAAATTGAATATGGGGATTTCTATAACACCTTTCTGCTGTTGTCTTGTGTTATGCACTCTTAATATTCCTATTCAGTGAAAGAAAAAACAGCGAATATACGGGTAAAGCCTCGCAGGGGTTAATAAGTGGAGCGGGCCGAGGGGAGACAAAGCCTCCCTAGGAGGTTGGTGGGCGGAGCGAGCAGGGAGCAGAGCCCGCTAGTTAAAAAAAGAAAAAAAAAATGCTCTCCGTAGCGTCATATTTTTTTTTAAATTGTATTTATTTATTTATTTATTTATTGTCTGCGACTGCATCTTCTTGTGAACGGCAATGTCCTCCTCGTTATGAGAGGTATCAATGTTTGCCAAACGCACCAATGAAGATATTTCATTTGGTTCGAAATTTCTATCACCTTAAATAACGAAGTTATTAATTACGAGCCTCGGATTACTAAAGATACTCTATTTACCGTCACGCAAAATAAAATGCTAATTCATGCAAATTAAATTGATGAAACGCGTGCTAAATTTTACGTTATTTTATAAAGCACCAAGAAGATATGAATATCTGAAATCATACATGTATTGACTCTAGATCTTTCTATGGATTATGTAGCATTTTTATAATAGTTATTAAAATTTAAAGTATGATATAAACGTAAAAATATTTAAACACTAGCAGACTTTGCCCGCTTAGCTGGTCACAATATTAAAATGAATTCTCAAAATTAAGTCACTGAATTTTTATATAACTTTATAAATTAAAACTAGAAAAAATATATAGACTGAAATCACTCTAAACATTGATTCGGGTACTAGCTGCCATCGGCAGCGTCTTTTTCTCCGTGCTATATCTCGTCCGGTCTCACACTGCCTACGGCAACGCTTTTTCCGGGCATTTCAATTGGACCACAGATGGAACCACAGATGGAACTGCTGTTATTCAAGAACTATAATTTTGTAGATAGATATATCTCAGAATTGATTAAACATTTTAGTTTTACACCATGCGTTAGTGTGATCTAACCAATCTAGTTTTCTAGCCCTCATTATGTAATATTGAAATTTTAAGTAGAATAATTTTATAATTTTAGTACAATTAGTTAAATAAAAAAAAAAAAAATGTATACATAAGCATTATTGTTAATTATTTTTTTTTTTTAAATGTAATATGTTTAATTTTTTTTCTACTGTATTACCATTTGATTTCAATAATTAATTAAATAAAATTTTGCTTTTAAATGAATGAATTAAAGAAATAAAAAAATAGTGTAATAGCCGTTGCTAAAATGCCCAGACGATTAAAATAGACGAATAAATTTCAGAAAATGAAATAGAAAAATTGTGAATGAATAAAATAGAAATGTCAATGAATAAAATAGAAAAAAAAAATTAAGAAAACTCAATTTCGAAATTTGAAAAAAAAAAAAAAAAAAAACTCTATAAGGTGCATACTGGCTGAGCCAAGCTACCTCTCTGCCAGGTTTGTATCTCTATGATCAGTAGTCTGAACAACAGAGCACAGAAAGACACACAGTTACACACTATTTTCTCTTTATTTATACAGATGACTAAAAATATATCCAATATTAGTGCAGAAAGAAGTTTAAATCATAATATAAAAATACAAAAAAAAAACCATCAGTCTTTTGTGTTTCACTGTAGTATAATGAAATTTAATTATTTGCTTTTATAACCATTTTTTTTTAAATCATACAAATATATGAGTATTTCATAATTTCATTTGCTATAATTAATAGAATTACATTATAATTTACAAAAAGTAATTGTTTGTGGTACAGTTTAACCTTTTAATATTCACTGGTTTTGAAGTAAAACCAAACATTTGATGTCAATTAACATTTTCATGCGAAAGTTTTCAATATTTCTTCCTTTCCTTCATCGATTTTTAAACTTCTGTTCATTCTCTGTTCTGTAGATAACAACACTACTTCGGAATCGCCCAAACTAATTTCATATTTTAAAGCTATTTGAACAATCTTAACAGATATTTGCATTCCATTAAAGCCATTCTAACGATTCATAAACTCAGCGACTCAATCTTTTTTGTGAACCACATAATTTATAACAATAATCAATATATGTGTGTGTCTGTAACAAAATTTTAGCTTCGAAATAAATAAAAATTTGTTTCTCAACCATATTCCATATAAAGATACATGGTAAGCATTTTATTATATCAAACTCTTAATTAAATGATACAAACAATATACAAATATTTTGAAATAAAAGACAAAAGTAAGATACACTAAATAATTCTTATTTGTTTTGTTTTTTTGTTTTTTATTTATTTTATTTAAATTAATTGGCAATTATATGAAATATATGTTACTAATCAAATGCATTTTTAAATAATTTTAAAAGTATTTAAACCTAATAAACCAGTCAATACATTCACTTTCTACTTTACGATATACATTACTAAAGTCTCTTAATTAGAAATATAATTGATTGGTAAATGCTCTACTTTTACAATTTACCTTTTTAATTAATTTATTTTAAGAATTAAAAAAATTAATGATATTGAATTTAAAGGAATTTAAAATGTATTTATTAACAACTGATTATTTATTTCGTTAAAAGAAATAATATTAATATGAAATCATAAATATCTAACTGTTCCTTTATAAAAAAAAAATTAAACTGATAAAGAGCAACCATTAGTATGGTTTGAATGCAGTTAATCTTTTTAATGATAATTTTAAAAGATACGAAATGATACATCATTAAAACTGTATAATTGCTTCTTTTCTTTACCAAAAGGAATTGGTAGTAGAGTTTAAATATACTTACAAAATGAATTTTATTTTTGTAAAGGAGACAAAATTTGTTACATAAAGGTTATTCAGTTCAAATAATAGTTCGTAAAATATGATACATAAATTATTTAACAAATTGTATTATCATAACAAAATATAATTTGCACATTATTTATATCATAAACAAATACGAACGAGCCATTTATTATAATTCATTTCCAACAAAGATTTTTCTTTTTTGTCTTTAAATATTTTAATATTTGAAAACCTTTTTAAAAAAAATTGTGTTACATTTCTTCCTTTTGTCTGTGTTAATGAAAGATGCTGGCTGTTCTTGTTCTGGCATAAATTCAGATATAGGGTAAGTGCACCAGTGATTGACACTTTTAGAGCAATCTCTGATTTTTTAATGTTCTAATCATCAGAAAATATTTTTAGAAATCTTAAGTTAGTACATGTGGTATGAAAGACATTCAGAACGACATATATGTTAAAATATATACAGTTGATAACAATTATTTTTTTTAATCAATTTTTATTTGACACCCACTCAACGTTCCAATAATTGACACTGCCAGTTTTACATTTTATCAGTAATTGGCCCCCTATGTTCCAGTGTTTGACATAAAATGTTAAAATTCTTATATTTATTATTTCTGGATATGTGTCAATTACTGGAGCATGCCAATCACTGGAGCACCTACCCTATTAGCATTTTTTACTTTCTCCAACCCATATATATGGCAGGGAAAATATTGTTTTTGAGTCAAATTCTCGAAACTGAGTTTTTGTTATATTTACACATTTTGGGAGTTCCTGAACCCCAAAAATATGTATTTAGCGGTTGGTCTGTGTATGTGAGTATCTATCTCTGTGTCTGTTTTCAGCATATCTCAAGAATGGTTAGTAGTAGGAAGTCCAAACTCGGTATTCTAAATCTATATCATATAGTGATGCAACACTAAACTTTTATTAAGATCAATAAAATGATTCGTGTAATGAGATATCCAAGAGAATTCAAATACATTACAAATACATTAATTTGAACTAAAGTTTGTCTCCATCAGAACTCAGAATAAAACTTTTTGACAACTGATAAGATTATTTAGATTTGCTTTCAATTATTTTAGTTTAGTTTAGTTTCCACGCGCGAAGAACCTCTATCCGAAATTCAATTCCTAAGAGGGGTAATAGGGTGGTGGTGGTTGGGTTTTATGTCGCACCAGTCAGCGCAGATGGGCAATTGGCGATGGTCTGAGACACACCCCTAGAGGTGGTCCGGAGACATGCCATCACAATATTGATCCTACATGGAAACTCTCCTGCTTCAGTGACCCCCAGAGGTATAATTTTTGATTGGAACATGGAGGATATTGCGGACACGACAGATTTTACGTGCACCAGCCACCATTAGCTTATACGACGGTCTTTGGCCGGCTCGAGTACCGAACCCGTAAGCTTCCAATTACGAGGCCGGTGCTCTACCGACTGGGCTACCGCGGCCCAGGGGTAAAAGGGATACACACCTCTAGCTATTTTTCTACAAATATTTATTTTTCAAAAGATTTGAACCAAATTCGGTTTTCATCAGAAATAGGAATGAACAAGCTTTTACTAGCATGTTAAATTAATTAGTTTTTCGTCATTTTTTTTTTTTTTTTTTTTTTTTTTTTTTCTTTTTAACGCTTGCAATGGCCTGCTAGAATTAATTGTCAGTACTAAATAAATATACTATAAAGTGAAGATATACAAATGTAAATTTTATGCATTTTTTATCTTGTCATTTTTTCAAGAGAAAATTCATTCACAAAAGATTTGGTAAATCTTCATCACTATTTTCTATTTCTGAAACGTGTCAGGAGAATGTATTTCAGTCGCTATCACATTTATCATAGAATTGCAACAACAACAACAATAAAGCCTCCATTCTAAATCTGCATCAATCTCAAAACTAACATATTTCATTTCAGTATTTGGATGACAGATTTCAGATTAAGAAAAAAAAAGATCTTGATTTTTTTTTTTCTTTTTTCTTTTTAAGCGATGAAAATACAACGTATTTCATGTTGTGCAGTTTGAAATATTTCAAAAAGTTCTGTTTGAAGCTTTTAATAATGATCAGTGTATCACCAAATTTAAATCGTACAGTAGAAAAAAGAAAAATTATATTGCATGTATGATTGTAATGAGACTCAAAATTTACAACAAATTATTAAGTTAAAATTTATATTCCTTAAAATTGCTATTTAAATAACCATACTTAAAATTACCCACATATATTTTGCTGGAACAATACAAGATTTAAATTTATCATATTAAATTTATCAATATTAAGACATTTTATTGTAGAAATTTCAATAAAAATCTTGAAATACTCCAGTTTTATGACAACATCAACTTTAGTCTATCAAATATATAAGAAGTGGTGTGAAAATAGGACTGGTACTAATAATGCTCCGGAATAAATGTTGTCATATTTGTAAGTGGAATGTGTAAATATATTATTTATCATACAGTGCGATTAAAAAGAAATAAAATTATACTTTTAAAAAATTAAAGAACACGCTTTTATTGAAATGTGAACTAAAAAGCACAAAATATCTATATTTATAGTATTAAAATGCAGGGTAAGAAAAAGTCGTGTGAGTGACACACGATAATATTTACATCTTTAGTAAAAATAAATAATTTAGAATTAAACAAAAACCATTTTTAAAACTAGTTGGCATAGGTGGACTCTGCTCAGTTCCCCATCACATTTATGTTCTCATAAATTTCTAGTGCTAGACATATTATAATCATGTTAAAAGAAATGAATTTGACCAAAGCCTGATACAGTGACAGAATGAAATCCCCGCCTAATTTGCTATCCACCGTTCACTTCGATATATTTATCTTATTCTAATCTATTAATTTATTTTATCAGGGTCAATTCCGTTGTTTAGTTTTCATGCTACTGTTTCCGATGCAATAATCTTCAAAATTCATATTTATATGGAAAATTTACAATTTCGCTATGTTGTTAAAATCGTAAATTACGAATAATTTACGAAATTTTCCTATTCGAATATTTATATTCAATCATGTTCAAACAAATATCATAAATGTAATTTTGAAGTTGTCTAATGTATTTATGATCCTCAAAATGGAAGTTTATGCTCAATTTTGCCTTATTTTGACATGTTAAGTAAATCGTAAATTCCAAATAACTTACGAATTTTTTAAATTGGAAAAATCATAGTCTATGATATTCATGCCAGTATCCTAAATAATATTTGAAAGTGATTTGACATCTTTACGATGAAAATATCCCTCAAGATTGACGTTTATGTGAAATTTTACTCTATTCTGCCATATTAAGAAATTCGTAAATGTCCAATAACTTACGAAATTTTTATATTGGAAAATTCATAGTCATTAATATTCATGCCAGTGTCCTAAATAATATTTCAAAAGTAGTCTGACATCTTTACCATGAAAATATCGCTCAAAACTGACGTTTATGTGAAATTTCGCCCTATACGGCCATGTTAAGAATTTCGTAAATTTCCAATAACTTGCGCAATTTTCAAAGTAGCATATTTATAGTTACTGATGTTCATTCCGGCATCAAAACGGATATTTTAAAACTGGTCTGACATTTTTACAGTGAAAAGTTTCCATTTAATGCACGTTTAAGTGAATTTTTGTCCTATTCTCCCATGTTAAGAAAATCGTAAATTTCTAATAACTTGCTAAGTTTTTTGATTCGAGTGTTACAAATAAATAGGGTTCTTGCCAGTATCGAAAGTAATATTTTAAAACTGATCTGACTTCTCTGCGATCATTTGTTCGTAAGATATCGTGTAAACAGACTAACAAACTAACGGACTAACGGACTGACCCACTAACGGACTGACCCACTAACACACACCCTACAGACAGACACCATACAAATTTTGTCATTTTCGGATTCCTCACACCTGAAAACGTATAAAAAAGTCAAAAAACCGAGGTCGAAATTTTTCACGATTACCTAAGTTCCCCATACCTATAGTATGATGGGGAACTAAAATCTCCTCTGACTGGGCTCGAACGTTAGTCCTTTAGGTTCGTACCCCGGAGCTTTACCTCACAGCCACAGCGTTCACGTAGGAAAAGTCTTTTTTTACAATATAGATTTTTTGTTTGCTCAAAGAGCGGTTACAAACATACATACAAACATACATACAGGTGAAGCTAATAAAAATGGGTTAAAAATACACAGTTAAAAAAAAATCTTACACAACGAATTTCACTATAAATCATCCTACATGTACGGCTGATGACACTCGTTTAGTAAAAACGTTTAGTTTATAATTACAGAATTACATTTTACTTAGGGTATCGTGTACATATTAAGTCCAGCATCAACTTTTTTTTTCTCTGCTTGAATGCAAATTCTGTGGCAATGCTGCTTACAGAGAATTTTTACTACCCGACTAACGTAGTTGATGGAAGTATTATATTCAGTCAAAATTTTTGATATCTAATTCGCACCTGATTTACACGTTTTAAGGTCTTTTGAGTCCATAAAGGTAGATTTTGGTACAACTGTTTATTGAGTAAGTGTATGGGGAATTTTCTCATTAATAACGATAGAACGACGAAATTTCGTTATTAAAAATAATTTCAGTGTACAGATGATGTTGCAAATTTTGGTGAAATTTGGAAAGCTGGAAATAAGACAATTAAACCGGAGGTGAGACCATAAGTCAGTACCCCATAAACGAGTGCAATGATTTTCTTCAAAGTTTTTATTTAAACACCCTTTTAGATGTCCTTTCGTATACATTATAGTTGGTCAGTTCAAGAAAATTTATAGGCGTCCTGTATAAGCAGATCAATTTTAGGGTTCACAAATGCGTTGCTTTAGAAAAGGCTCGAACGATTTTTTTTTCAAACGTGCTATATTTATTTCTTTTAGATATCTTTTCGTATTCAGTTGTTCATTTTCCTTGCAAAGTTGAGTTTGCCAATTTTTTGTAAAAGTGATATATATTAGTGAGGATGAAAGTCGGTGTTTCAAAAACGACTCTAACGATTTTCTTCAAATTTTCTACATAAAACCCTTTCAAGATATCTTTTCTGTGTATTACTTGGCTACTACAGAAAAGTTGCTAGGCGCTGAGAAAAAACAGGTCAGTTTCAAACCTTAGAAATTGGTGTTTCAAAAAACGGCAAATCCATTTTTTTTTTTTAACTCGTTTGTAAACTCTGTTTTATATGTCTTTACGACATATGTATTATTTTGCTCGTACCCGAAAATTGTTAGATGTCAAATTTGTTGTTGAGTTAATTTTATGTATTCTGACCTCACTTCTAAAAAGAGTTTATAATATGTGTAGCAGTGGACAATGGAAGTTGTGTAGCTAGACTACAGAGGCTGTTCGCACATTTTTTAGACGATTTTATTTCGCAGTAAGAAAAAATCGTTTGCATGGATAATTTTATTTTTACAACAGTTATATTTTTGGAATTTTTATTTATCTTCTGATATTTAGAATTTTTGTTTAGATGCAAAAATGCGCTTTTAAAAAGGCAGTGGATGGAAGGATAGGTTTCCGCTCTTTCCAAAGAGAGTTTTTAGTGAAATCTTTATGAAAAGCATTTATCAGGAGAAAAATGGAAAAATGTCGCAACAATAGATGAACCTTGGGTCTATTTAAGTGGTTGCAATAAAAAAAAGATCAATTTATTATCACAAAAGTGGAGAAAAAATTTTTGCTACATGGTTCAAAGCATCAAAAGAAAGTTTTTCTAAAGGGTTTATGATTGCCACTGGTTTTTCATACAAGCGCAAGATAAAAGCAAAAAAAATGTGACAAAAATGTCAAAACCAGCTCTAAATACTATCAAGAACATATTTTAATTCCAATTTTTAAAAATGAAAATCCAGATCTTTATCCACAATGCTATCAATGCGTTGAACAGTATCAAGACAAAACAAGCAGCCACACATCGCAATCCGCTATTGCTTTTCTAGAAAAAAAAATGGAACAAAAAACGGGAATTAAAGCCATACCCTTCACTGATATTCCTGCTAAATCTCCTGATGTATCACTGTTGGATTTTTGTGTTTTTTGACTCTTAAAATCAACATTATCCAAACACCGACTACAACGCTTTGTGGACTTTGGAAAGCCGTTCAAGAGGAGTAGAAAAATATACCTCTTCCGATATTATAAAAAGAATTATTATCATAAAAATTACGATGTAGAATGATAGTTAAGAACAAGGGATATCAAACTGAACAATTAAAACACGAAATATGAGTGAAATTGCTTCAGTACACTCCATCAAAATCGTTTAAAAAATGTGCGAACAGCCTCTGTAGTTGTGCAGCTAGTTGTGTAGCTAGTTAACACCAGATATTTTCTATGAGATTTTGAATACATTCGTGCAAGTAATATGCTACTTTAAGTATATTTCGAAATGTTTATTTTAACTTAATAAACTTTTTATGGGGGACATATTATATGAAACTCTTATTATTTTTAAAACTAAGAAAGAAATGATGAAAGATGTTTATTTCTTGGAAAACAACGTCTTCATACATAATTGATAATTAAAACTTTTAAGAACGACTGCATTATTAAGGAGATGCTGTAGACCGAAACTTACGAATAAAAGGGGAGTCCATGCCACTTAGAACATCTATGCCTGAACTGGGATTGGAACTTGTTGCTGATAAGCTAGCAATAATACGGATTAAGATTGGATTGATTATCGCTCTAATGTAATTTATTGCCCATTAAGGCTTTTTAGATCTGTCTAAAATTAATAATTTGAACTATTAAATTAAGCTTAGCATATATATATATATGTGTGTGTGTGTGTGTGTGTGTGTGCCTACGCATAAATCGATACATATCTATCTACTTATCTAAACTTCAATATATTTTTTTTACCTCGTTAAAAAATACATACGTTAATGATGTTGAAAAATAAAAGTATATAATTATTTACAATTTTTAAACAAATATTATAAACGATTATATCATATAATTTTTCCATAAACTAAAAAGAAAAATATAAATGATAAATACTCATTTAAAAGAAACAGTTTATTCCTAAGAACTCGATCGTAGGATATATTTCTGCAATGTTCTTACTATTTTATAAAGTTTCTATTGTATTTCTTTCTACACGATACCGATTCAAAGATACATAATTTTTGTGAGCAGCTGGTATCATGATATTACTGGATTTTTTTCGTTGTTTTGTAAATACCTAACATATAAAATAGAAATAGTAACAACTTCCATATCAATGTGCAAAGCAATTTCAGAATAGATATAGCATTCTTTGTGAATTGTTTTGTTACAGCTGCGTCTGTTTTATGTTCTTTACGTATGTACAATAAACAATTCATTATAAATTATATAATAAAAATAATAGATGAATTATTATAATGTTAATGGATTGTCCTATTTCATTATATTATTATTATTTTCTTTTTAATTAAACTATTTCATACTTTAACGAAAGTAAAATATTAATATGACACAAAAATTTTAAAGAAATGGCTTGATTAAATCATGTTAAAATGCAATCAGTACTGAATTATAATTTTTTCTGTTACGTAACAAAATGCCATAGGCGTTCGATTTTTATGAATAACAAAAATATGTAAGTGAAGCTGGAAAATATTTTTATTAAAAAAAAAAAAAAAAAAAAAAAAAAAAAAAGCAAGAAAGAAAAAAAAATTGCAATGCTTTTTTTCTTCCTTCTATATTCAATAGAAAAATGTATTGGATTCGTAAAAATTTTCAACCTCGGGATTTTGATGGATTTACACGTTTTGAGAGCTGTAGAACACGATTTGACCATTTTTAGAAAATGTCTGTCTGTCTGTCTCTCTGTGTGTGTGTGACAAAATTTTGTGGCAACCGTATCTCAGGAAGTACTGCACAGAATTTCATACAAATTGGTAAGTAGTTGCACTTTAACAAAAAGTAGTGCCTATCAGCTTTTGGTAAAAATTGTCTAGGTTGCGTTGCCATCCCGCTTTTTCTAAATGTTTAACATGGTGATATAGGATAAAATTTTGTATAAATGTGCATAAAGAGAATTATTTTTTAGTAATCATTAGGAAATTTACAAAAATTATTTATAATAGAGATAGTCAACTGGGAAATTTTTTTTGTAAGTGTAGGAGCCTCGCCCTCCCCCCCCCCCCCTGGGGGTTGGAGTTCCCCCTCAAGGATATCTTTTAAAAGGATTTATCAAGGATATCTTACTAAAGGATCTTTTGTATCAAGTTTTGTGCATTTGTATGCCGCTTGCGTTTATATGGTATAGATAGAAGCTGATAATATAGTCTTCCCGTTCTCGGAGTTACAAAATAGTAGCACTACATATTGTCCATTATATACTGAAAGTAAGTCAGTACAGTGTTTCATATTGACTCATTCACATATTCTGTTTCGCGCGGTTATACCCAATAGAATTTGAGATATAGCCTTCCTACAAATAAGTGAAATTGCTGCATATCAGTCCACTTATTGGGCGATTTATACCAATAGTTGATATGCGCCAATTTATATTAACATAAATTTAAACGCTGAGGAAAAAATACGCCACTTTCATTTAGGATGAATAAGAAGTCATTTTAAGAATTCATAAATTAGAAATATAGATTTGCGAGCTATACGTATAAGGTAATCCAATATAATGAATAGACGACATGGTCGGGAAGTTTATACATTTCTAGATAGTTAAACAATATTATGAATGAATGTTATGAATATTATGAATCCTTCGTATTTCGAGGAATTGTCGCTTGATTTCTTAGAATTGGGTTATAAATTTCAACTACAGTTGCTAAAACTCGCGTCTTGTGATTGCATTTATTTGCAGAGAATTTTTAAAATGTTTGACCTCGATAATATAGGAAATCTTTGTAGAATTCTAATGGGGATTTCTAGAATTGACTTTCAAAGAGGACTAGAATTTATGAAAATGACATGGAACTATTTTTACTAGAGCGACAATTTAGTTTCAGATGTCTGTCACTTTTTTATTTCTTAATGAATGTAAATTTATGTGAAATTCTGTGTATTAGTTTTTAACCTAGGCATGTCAAACATTTTTATCACAGGCAGACATTTTCTAATTTCTCTAGAAAAGGTTGAATCTTGTTCGGGACACCTCAAAATGTGATGAAAACTAATAACAACTCATATATATATATTTAAAAAAAAAGATTATTTATTGTATGCAAATTAATATATCTCTAAAACTTTATATATAATTTGTTAAAATTTCGTCCCCCTTCAAAATATATATATATACATAAGTAAATAAATAAAAACTATAAATAATAATAACAGATATACTTTGTGAGAGATACAGAAATGCTTCCCATAAGGAAATGTCATTCACATATTTTCTTTTCTTTTCTTTTTTTATTTTATTTTCGTCTCTCTCTCTCTCTCTCTCTCTCTCTCTTTTTATGGCCTAATGTTGCTGTGGTCAAAAGACATAAAATTCACCTAAACTGTTATGAATTTTTCTCAGTTTTTATTTTCTAATATATACGAAAAGACGTAAATGTAGCATTTTCACTGCAAGTTTGAAAACAGTCGTTAGAGTCTTTTCCATAATACACATTTCCGGTTATAGGATATAATGTGTTCAGGTTTCCGACATTCCATGGCTCTATATTTTACGTTAAACATTATTATTATTATTATTATTATTATTATTATTATTATTATTATTTTACCAGTATTTCCACTATTATTTTTTCCAGAATTTGTTTTACACTAGGTATATCTAAACAGTCAAGATACGAAAATTTGTCATAACTTTAAAGGTAACAATGCCAAATGATATACTTAGTTTAACTTCAGACTAGCATATTTCATTACATTAAATTAAGATGATTTTCATTTAAAAACAGAAAAATATTTCTTCTTAAAAAAAAAAAAAAAAAAAATCTTTTTTTTTTTTTTTTTTTTTTTTTTTTTTTTTTTTTTTTTACAAAATCTAGTACTGTGTGTTATAAAAATTATTCAGGGTAACGCAAACAAAGTTAGAAAGTAACTCTAAATAAAAAAGCAGTCTGCAATCTTTAAAATATCCTAAAAATTTCCTAATTCTCAATTTTGTCTGGCATCTTCAGTTTTATTTCTTCTGCAACGCAACATTAAAGTGTTTCCATAAAATTGAACATTTAATAGGAAGTAAAACAATTCCCTATTTACTCTGGAGAATTTCCTTAAATGTTCGATTTCCTTTAATCCTTTAGAATGATCAATAATGCAATCTGTACTTGAAGGATTTTATGAACAATATTGAACTTCAGTATAACACTTTAAGGATTCAGTAAAAGGATCTTTGAAATCTTATTGAATTGTAATCTTTATTTATTCTAAGTAACCGTAATTTACCTTTAATTTATAATCTTTAAGAGTGACAATTATATGTATATGCAAATTGAAAGACTATGCATTTAAATTATATTTAAACTTTACCTTGTATAAATTTATAGTTTAAAAAAGGTATTCTAAATAATTTAGAAACTTTGCTCTCAAACATATAACTGTCAGAAAAAACCCAAAATGGTATTATAATAGTATAGTTTTAAAAACAATAAATTAACAACACATTAGAGTGTAATGTATTTAATTTTATAAATAACCGAAACGAAATCATTGGATAGAATTGAAGAACTAGTGTGCTGCAGGTATAATAAAACTTTTTCTATATTATTCTAAAAATATCTTACATATGTAGTTTTATGATAAATTGAACCAACTGTTGCTGATATGTAACTATCAGGAAAAATCACAGAAATTTAATAATCACAACGTCCCTTGTTGTCCAATATCAACACAAATAGAATCAGT
Source organism: Salticus scenicus (assembly GCA_963930645.1). Lineage (NCBI taxonomy): Eukaryota > Metazoa > Arthropoda > Arachnida > Araneae > Salticidae > Salticus > Salticus scenicus. The sequence goes on from OZ005649.1 coordinate 308,451,253, forward strand.
AATGTTTTGCAGAATATGCATCATATGCAGAAATCCTTTATGAATTTAAATTTCGTCATAATCCCCTTTCTGTAAAAAAGGAAAATTGCAAACTCTGGACTATCGACTGATATGCATCCAAATTTAATCAGCTTAGTTTGACAAAATAGCCATCTTTCAAATTACGTTTGGTGATCTTATACGCTATAAAATCCAAGACACAGCCTTCCCAAAAAGGAGAAAATTGCTGCATATCAGTGCTACTATGCCGGTCTATATGCATCAGAATTGATTCATTATAGTTTTTCATAATGGTTCTCTTACATATTAAGTTATATGCCGTTATATATTAAGTTATATACATAATGGAAGCAGAAAGGTAGCGTACCTGATATTGGAGAAATTGTCGCATAACATCGCTACCTGCTTTGCGATTTATGCTAAAATACACTCAAACCCAATCTTTTTCAAATCAAATATAAAGTTTTATATAATTCCATTCAATATTTCGTGAACTACAGCGTCAAAAAAAGTTTGGTAGCAAACAGACATACAAACAAACATTTTTTTTAAAGCTATCAAATTATGTTTAGTATACCCCAAAACGTGTAAGTCTATGGATAGCCTCAAGTCAAAAAATTTCACAATACCAATACTTTTTTCTTACGTATGCAGAAGAAAGAAAAAACGCATCTAGAACTGATGTTGAAGGACAATTTTGTGAGCTAAAATCATAAATTGCAAAAAAAATCTAACAATTCTTCCAGATCTAGAAAGTTAAGCATGCTAAATTAATATTTTGTAAGATACCACCGTAAATCAATAAATGTTGTAAGATTGGCTTAGCTCAGCTTTCATACTGATCTTATTCCTATAATTATTTCCGTGTGGTGAAGGAAAATGCTTAAACACAAAATAACTATTACACGTTCTGGCAAATTATGGCGTTAAGTTAGAAAATTTTCATTATCTGGTGGAAAATCGTTAATATCAAGTCTTAAATTAATAAAAAAAACTCTAAGATTTGAAAAAAATAAAAAAATAATAAAAATAAAAATCTGTACTAGATCCACTTGAGTTTTCAAACGATAAGCGTTTAAATAAATTTCAATTATTGAATAATTCGGTAAAAAATGAAAAGAGAAAATTATAATGAGATATTTCTCCAGATCTACGAATATTCGTGCTATAGACAAGATGGTAATTTATTGTAATTCTTTTGTACGTTTCTTTAATCCTTAAATGCATGGTTTTTAGGCAAAAATTAATCTATATTTATAGATTATAGGTTTCTGAAAAAAAAAAAAAAAAAAAAAAAAAAATAGCATGTGGATTTTAATTTTTACTTCATTTACTTTTGTTTATTTTGTTTTCTTTTATGTATGTATTATTAGGACTGAGGGCCTATTAGTCTCAGACAGGGATTTTTGCGTTGTCGTTTTCGATAGTTGGACATTTGTCGAAATCATTTTTCGATAGTTGGACATTTATCGAAATCTAAAATTTATCGCAAATATAATTGAATAATTTGAAAGCGATGTTATAATTGGGAAGAAAAAAAAACTAATAGCCCTCCATCCTAAACTAAATTCTGCTTTTGCCAGAATTTCATCAAAATCTTTTTTTTTTTTTTTTTGAAAGAAAAAGAAAAGAAAATTAATAATAATCAGTATCGTAACAAGAGATATCGAAAAAGTTGTTTTTTTAATAATTTTGAATTAGGAAATAAATAGTGCGCGTGCAATAATATGAAATAAAAATAAATAAAAATATGAATTTAATGATTTGATTTTTATATAAAACACGATCGCGTGCTATCTTAAAAAGTAGATGTAAAATTTAAAGTTTAATTTTCTTGGCAACAATTATAAATTAAAATAAATAATTTAATGAAAGTTTAGAAGTTAGAATTACTAATTTTTTTTTTTTTTTTTTTAGCTGGGTTATTTTACACATTAAAGTATCCATAGTTTACTACTAATTATTTTATCCGCGTTTGTAATGATCGATAGATGGCGCTCTCTGAACTGCAGTTGTTAGTAAATATAATAGCCACGTGGATTAATAATTGTTCTTTCTTCGCCATTACATAATGGAAAATCGATTGCATAATATGATGATATGCAGTGGTGTGATAATTTCACTTTAGCCCACCAGAGGGCAAGCATTTCATTACAATCGCGGATTTGCGAAATGTTCATCTGAAGCTTTTAAATAAATTAGGTTTGAGAAAAAGGTTCGGACAGACTAGAAGAGTGACATTTCAGCCATTTTAATGTTTTACTAAGAAACAGTAAATAAGTAATTTTTTTATATGCAAGAGAATGTAATGAAAAAAAAATGTGTTAAAAAAATCTATGCCAAACCAATCTTGTGATATTTTGCTCGGACCTAATACAGTTTGGTTTCTGGAAAATCACCTATATAGTTTGTGATATTGCAGTTGTATAACATGTGTGTTCGTCTTCAAGAAATTGTTTCATCTTCTATTAATTCTTAATATGAAGTTATACAACCCAATCCTTACAATCACTCTTAAACATTGTTGAAAAATATTTAAAACGCTTAATACAAACGAAAATGCAATTGCAGCATTTTCCAATTACAAGCCATAATGTAATGAATATTTTGTGTATCAGTGTAAATCCTAATCCTAGTCATACCATATTTTATATAAAACTTTTTTGTGAGTGCATATGAATAATAAAAATATTCACGATTCGTGCAGCGAAAAAAAAGGTATTTAAATACGATTTATAAAAATACCACTTAGAGAATGCAATGCATTTCCATTCTATTGTGTGTCCCTGTACAATATCTAGTTGCTGTACTTTTATATTTTCAATAGGGAACATATCATAGGGAATGTAAATAATATATATCAGTTTGAGGAAAATCTTAGAGCACGGACAGACAGATAGACGCACCGAAATTCATAGCTGCCAATATTTTAATTTATTCCGGAGTACTTTTAGCCCCGTCTTTATTGCGCACCGTTTTATTTATAGAAAAATTTTCTCCGATACATAACTTCGATAAAATAAGACAAAATTACTTCTAAAAAATAAGTGGTTCGAAATAGAGGCGGGGTTAAAAATACTCCGGAATAAATTAAAATATTGGCAGCTATGCGAAATTCAACCATTTTTTATTTATTTATTTTGAAAGTTAGTGTTTCAAAAACGATACACCACGCATTACAAACGTAAGTAATGTCATTTAATTGCTATGATAAAAGTATATTCACTGAATAAATATTATAAAATAAAGAAAAACAGCTTGAATCTTTGAAATAAATCTCCAAAAATTTAATTTTATTCTCACTCCTAACTTTCAGGAACTTACTTCTTCGGGCGCGCCAAAATAATGGTCACTCGAGATGTCACATAGAAGAGCGCCACGGCTTTACTTTACTTTACTTTTTTTTTTCCATTCTTCTTTTTCTTTTTCTTTTCTTTTTCTTTTTTTTTTTTTTTTTTTTCATACTTTGAATGGACCATGGTAATATGGCGTAGAACAAAAAATGAAATTTCCGCTATATGGTTAATACTTTGATTAGGAGTTAAAAGCAGTGGTTTGTTTTTGAAACACTAGGCATTCAAGGGTTAAAATAATCCGTATCTTAATTTCTGATAGAATGGAGTAGAAGGCTGATTTTTACCAACTATGTGAAAATTTCTGAATTAAAATAATCCGCATATGTTTTTAACTTTTTATAAATGTTAAGAGATCAGATTCTCCTGAACGGTAAAAATATCGGCAAGAATAAATATAACTTTATATATATATATATATATATATATTATCTATAAAGTATATATTATATTATTAAAGTATATAATATAATTAAAGTATATAATATATTATATGTAGATTTTAACTGATGCCAAGAAAGGCTTATCTATTACAGTAGTTGGTTGGTTGGTTGGTTGGTGTCGTGTCATGGATAGGAAAAAAAAAATAAAAAATTAAATGGGACCAAAGGTCCTATATACAGCATCTGCGATTTGAAGGCAGTTGTCTTCATATAAGTCTGCCCATGGATTGTCACTTATTTGCTGCAATTGCGCCAGAATAGCAGGACAGTTGAAAAGATGTTTGGGGGTTAGTTCTATGTCTGGGCAGTTTTTGCAGAGGCAGTAAGTCCTTGTCCCGTCTTTATGGATCTTCATCCCCCTAAAGTGTCCTGTCCGGAGTCTTGTTAGAGTGCTGGTGAGAGTTCTGTTGGTACTGATTTCAGGGATTTGGTGTTTGATTTTAAGTTTCCTATCCTTGAATTTTGCCTTAGCAACGGAATTTATATCGCTGAGGGTGACATGAGTAACCCTGCTGGTGTTTAATTGTCTTGCTTCTTTTGCCAAGGCATCAGCCGTCTCATTTTCAGTAATGCCAACATGCGCGGGAATCCACTGCATGGTGCACTGTTTCTTCAAATGGAAAAGCTTACGAAGTGTACGGTGTATATTTATAATTAGCCCTGAGGAACCCCTTTGAATTGCTTGAAGAGCAGCTCTGCAGTCACTGAAGATGATTAACCCATTGGCTCTTTCATTTTCTTCGAGATTTATATACTCGTCTAGGGCTTTTTTGATGGCAATGAGTTCACAAGTGTAGTTTGAAGCTATTTTGCCTCCTCCGATCTTAAATTGCTTTGTGCTTCCACTCTGTGGGAAAGTAAGGTTGACACCAGCTCCTCCGTTGTCTAGAGTTTCATCTGAGGAACCGTCAGTGAAGGCAAAGACAAAATTTTCTCTTGAATACGAGGCAATGGTTTTATCACCTTTTGTTTTAATAGCCGAAGTTTCTTCTTTTTTGGAACACGGTTCCAGAAGGTGAGTTATAATTTTGGTGTTTTCCGGAAGAGTCGAAGACAAAATTGGCTCTTGCAGAATTTCATATGCGTTATGCTCTAGTCCAGTTTGCTGCCTGACCATTAGGTCATAGTGTAAGGTGGAGGATCGTTTGAGTCTTGTATTTTTGTTCCACTTCAAAAAGGTTTTTTTGCTAACATGTTTCTCCTCACGACTTCTAATATTGTTGGTAAAGTTGATGACACTACATTTTCTTCTGTTATCAAGTAACTGGAGACCACATTCCTGTTGGGATTTAATGTTGTCTGTGGAAGAGACAGCACCAATTATAATCTTTGAGGCTTTTGCCTGTATGTTATCAATCTTCTTAAGTGTTGAAGTCGAGGCGTGAGACCAGATGGACGAAGCATATTCCATAACTGGTCGAATCAAAGTGGTGTAGGTAGTTTTTAAGGTTTTGGGGCATGCTCCCCAATTTGTACCGCATAGGCTTTTCAAGATTCTTAATTTTTTGAGTGATTTATTGGCACATTTCTTTATTTGTTCAGTGAAACGTAGTTCAGCATCTAGAGTAAGTCCCAAATAAATAGGATTTTCAGTCTTTGTTAAGGGCTGATTGTTTAGAATTAAGTTTGAAGAGAATAGGTGCCTGTGTTTTCTATCTGTTGAGAAGATGCTGTACGATGTTTTTTGTGGGTTAAATTTTAGCTTTCGGGAGTTTTACCACTCCAAAATTCCTTCCAGGGAGCAATTAAGAGATCTTTCAGACTGCTCAAGACTCGTGTTCGAATGCCAAATGGCAATGTCATCGGCATAGCAAACTACTTTTGTTTCATTGTGAAGGTGCGTGTGGATATTATTGACATAGATAAGGAACAACAGTGGGCTAAGGACAGATCCCTGTGGCACACCACCCCAAGTCCTTCTTTCTTTCGAGTAGACACCGTTGAAACGCACTTTAATTTTCCTATTTTTGAGGAAGTCTGATATCCAAATTAAGGCATTTCCCTGGATACCCATTTCATGAGCAATCTGTATTAGTTTTCCTCTCCAAACAGTGTCAAAGGCTGAGGTCATGTCAAGGAAGACCACGGTAGTCTTTTTATGTGGTTTGGTCTGCAGGCCATCGATGATAGACTGGCAGAGGATAAACAGTGCGTCTTCAGTTGAATGTTGTTTCTTGTAGGCCGTTTGATAAGAGTTTAATTTCTTTCCCTTTAAGAGTTCTCTCAACAATCTGTTATGTACAATTCGCTCCATGACCTTACATAAGATGCTAGTAAGTGCAACAGGTCTATAGTTTTTGCATTCCTCTGCAGATTTTCCGGGTTTAAGAATAGGAGCTATGATAGAAGTTTTCCATGCTTTCAGTAGTTTCCCCTTTGACCATGATGTATTAATTAATTACAGTAGTTTTAGAACTTTTATGCATTTTTAATTAATTTTTTTTTTTTTTCTTCCTCAATATAGGTTTTGCGAGTAGATTACGTAGACTTTATACATAAAATGAACCTTAAAGATATATATATGTATAAGAAAATACACTATTAGTTTAAATGACGAAATATAATTCGCTGGAACGACTCATTCAAAAAATATTACTGTTATTATTACGAATTTTATCGCTATTTCTATGCTTTTAATAACAAATAGTTTAACGTTAAAAGACTAATTGTTCATTTTTTTTTTTTTTTTTTTTTTTTTTTATACATAAAGTAAACGCTGTTAATATTTCTTTAAATTCCAACAAAACATCACGGAGCTATTGTGGGCTCAAGAATATATAAGTTAAAATTAAAAATAATTATTTTAAAGAATGCAATAAAGTGTTGCCAACTTTTATAATTTTTTTTTCTGGAGCATTGTTAGCACCGCCTTTATTTCATACTACTTTATTTGTAGAGTAATTTTCTCCAATATATGGCTACTTTAAAATGAGAAAAAAATTCACTTAAAAAATGCAGTATAGAAAGATTGTGTTACCTACAATGCTTCTGAATAAATTATAAAAGTGTGCAACTGTAATAAGAAATAATGCTTTTCTTGGCATGCGCTACAATTTACAAACTTTAAAAGCAATAAGTTTTAAAGTTACACTTAAGGGGTCTTCCTGACATGTTAAGTATGAAATAGTATATGAATACTAAAAACGTTTCAAACAACAAAATGAATTTTTATTATGTTACAAACTTTCTAGCGTTCATCAAGAAGTTTTAAGTGAATAATAATGAAATAATTATCGTGTTCATTTAAATTAACCACGACTCTTATATCGAAATATCATCATTAGCAACTTACAAATTATTTATATGAATGACCTAAAATGTTGAACTGGAAGCTATTTTAATAATTAGTTCATTTACATTGTCATAAATTGAGCTGGGTAAAAGATATGTGTTAATAAAATGCTAATTAAATGAGTCTAATTATTATTAGTTAGATGTAGCCCCATTTTAATTCAAACCTCATTAAATAAAATGTTCCGAGTGATTCAGAATGAAATAAATTATTCTAGAGTTCTGAAATCAAAGTTAATTAAATTCAAAGTTAAAATTTCGGAAATTTAATGTAAATCATTGCTTTACTTAGCAAAAGAAAGGTAATTATTTTAATAATTTTTACATTAGAAATTTGACTGTTTAGAAAATCAATTGAAAATATTTGTAACAAAGCTAAAAACAATCCATTGCATTTGTCACCCATTTATTTATTCAAATAATACAAAAGTTTAAAAACAGTTATAGGAAGTGGTTAGACATGATTTTTTAGACGATGAATCCATCCTATGTAATCTATAGAAGTTACCATAATTGTAATCGTCATAACCCATTTTCAACCAAATGCTGCAGTTAGGTACTACAGAGGCTGTTCGCACATTTTTTAGACGATTTTGATGGAGTGTACTGAAGCAATTTCACTCATATTTCGTGTTTTAATTGTTCAGTTTGATAGCCCTTGTTCTTAACTATCATTCTACATCGTAATTTTTATGATAATACTGCTTTTTATAATATCGGAAGAGGTATATTTTTCTACTCCTCTTGAAAGGCTTTCCAGAGTCCACAAAGCGTTGTAGTCGGTGTTTGGATAATGTTGATTTTAAGAGTCAAAAAACTCAAAAATCCAACAGTGATACATCAGGAGATTTAGCAGGAATGTCAGTGAAGGGTATGGTTTTAATTCCCGTTTTTTGTTCCATTTTTTTCTAGAAAAGCAATTGCGGATTGCGATGTGTGGCTGCTTGTTTTGTCTTGATACAGTTCAACGGATTGACAGCATTGTGGATAAAGATCTGGATTTTCATTTTTAAAAATTGGAATTAAAATATGTTCTTGATAGTATTTAGAGCTGATTTTGATATTTTTGTCACATTTTTTTTGCTTTTATCTTGCGCTTGTATGAAAAACCAGTGGGAATCATAAATCCTTTAGAAAAAGTTTGATGCTTTGATGCTTTGAACCATGTAGCAAAAATTTTTTTCTCCACTTTTGTGATAATAAATTGATCTTTTTTTATTGCAACCACTTAAATAGACCCAAGATTCATCTATTGTTGCGACATTTTTCCATTTTTCTCCTCATAAATGCTTTTCATAAAGATTTCACTAAAAACTCTTTTTGGAAAGAGCGGAAACCTATCCTTCCATCCACTGCCTTTTTAAAAGCGCATTTTTGCATCTAAACAAAAAATCTAAATATCAGAAGATAAATAAAACTTCCAAAAATATAATTGTTGTAAAAATAAAATTCTCCATGCAAACGATTTTTTCTTACTGCGAAATAAAATCGTCTAAAAAATGTGCGAACAGCCTCTGTACATAGATTTTTCCACCATTTCCATACAACTTTTTAATTTATACAATTAACTCCGTAAACAAGTTTTGTTTTGTTGCACCATTTTATCAGAAGTTATATTTTGAATTCTTAAATATCCTTGCATATTGTTTTTGATTTGTGTTAAGGCCAATTGACTACTCGAGTGTCCAAGGTCTGTGTGTTGTACTTTCCATATGAGTATTTATAAGGATCTTAGTCTGTATTTACGTAAGCCTCTGAGAAAACTATGTTGAGCTCCGAACGGATATATCGATAAGTAGAACCTGGGATCGAACAACCCTTGAAATCTACCATCTTTGACTTCAGAATCAGTCCGCCATTGGTGGAATTCAATAATGTCTGGTATATAATTATAAGATATATTAAGTCTGTACACATTCTTATTTCCGTTAAATAAGGACAATATTTTTCTCTTGTTAAGCTTAATTCTGTTGATGATGTTTCACAAATCGTCGGCAATACATTGCTGAACAACATTAGAACGATGTTAAATGCACTCGACTTAATTTTTGATGATGTTAAGAACTTTCTTATGACTTCAGATCTAAGTTATTTTGTCTTTGTTTTCTTCTTGTTTTTCCCAGCACACACCTTACCACACGTAGTAGCATTATATGTAGACTTAAGGAAATGATTTTTGAAAAATTCATGATCGTATTTCAAATTTCTTTAAAGTGTCAATGAAATGTAAATACAATCGTATTTCTCGTTGTAGTTTCCTCTCTATTTCCGACCTCCCTAAAGTATTAAATACGTTTTAACTCGGAGAACAGATGTCACAACATCCTGTATTTTAAAAGCGATTATTTTTTACAGCATTTTTCTCTCTATTTATTAGTACAAAATCAAATTAATGAATATTTTATTAGTAAAAAATAGTTGGCATTAAAACTATATGACTCTACGACTCCTATAAGAAAGGATCATATAAACCTATTCTTACAACAAAACGTTATAGTATGTTAAAATAATTAAGTATTTTTACAGAAACTTTTTAAAAATATTACTTTTAATTATTTTATTTTATTTTTTTAATTAATTCGTGCTTTTATCGCTGAGAATTATTTTAGGGATTATTTGAAAACCTTTCCAAATTGCTTGATTGACATAAATGATAATTAAAAAATAATAATAATTCATTATAAATTATTGGGATTTTAGTCTTTTTCATCTATTTTAATTCCAACGCCGCATTTATACAAATGGATTCTGTCTAATATTAAGTTTGATTATCTTGGATATTTAGACTGAAATTCAGAATCAGTATTATTTTAACGTTTTAAGTAACTGTTTAACGCTAAATACACTTGTAATAGGAAAGGAAAAATTAATATTTAAAAATTAAAGATATATAATATACACTGATGGGGAAAAAAAAAAAATCCCAACACCAGGAAGGAGCTGTGCTAAATAAACGAAATTTGGTAGGCGTGTTTATACATCTGAAAGATGACGTCGATTCAAATTTCGAGCTACGCGCATAAGTGTGGCGCTAGTAGCGACACTATGAACATGCAAATGAGGTTTGCTTTAAATAAGCGCTGTAAGGTTCGTGATCGTTATTTACAGTTGAGATTTGACGTAGTGGGTTAATGTTTGTCAAGGATGGCTCTAAGAAGACGAAGAAGCCATTATCAACAGCTCACTGAGTTTGAACGAAGTCGTGTAGTAGGGCTACGAGAAGGTGGGTTTTCTTTCCGCGATATTGCAGAAAGACTTGGCAGGAATGTATCCTCTGTGCATGAGTGTTGGCAGCAGTGGTCAAGGGAAGGTACTGCCTCAAGAAGACCGGGTTCCGGGCGGCCACGTGGAATTACTGAGAGGGAAGACCGCCGTGTTCGGCGTATGGCTGTGGCTAATCGTACTGCGTCTGTAGCTGAAATTCGAGTTGCAGTTGGTACCACAGTGACACAACGAACTGTTACAAATCGGTTACTTCAAGGACAGCTCCGAGCCAGACGCCCTGTAGCGTGCATTCCACTGACTCCAAACCACTGCCGTTTGCGACGTGAGTGGTGTCAAGCTAGAGCTCATGGAACTCCATCAACTCCATCCCACAAACTGATATCCGACACCTGTACGACACAATGCATGCACGTTTGCATGCTTGCATTCAAAATTCTGGTGGTTACACCGGTTAATAATGTACCAACATTTCACATTTGAAATGGCTCTTCTCGCCAATGGCTCTACCTGTTATCTTGAAACTTTAATCAATTAAATATGTTACCTAGACAAATGTATTGCTGAAATTTCATTACTGTACAATAATTTTTTCTTGGTGTTGGGATTTTTTTTCCATCAGTGTATGTTTCACAACGCCTGAAATATTTTTAAAAAATCATATAAAATATACAATAATACATTATTTTATTTTATTTTATTTTTTATTATTATTGATATAATTAGGCATTTGGTATATGGTCTGCTGGTAAATTTTGTTTTCATCATTTCTTGAACGCAGAAAATAAAGTTACCCGATTAGATCATACTAACAAAGCACCGGTTCGGGAACGAACCGAATTCCGAATGCAGGAAAAAATTCAAAATCAAACTCGAAATGTACAAAACTCGGCCTGATGCTGTCTGTGTGCCAATAGATCAACGTTTGTTAACGAAACCATTTTTTAATTCATGAAATCAATGAAGTTAGTGAATCAACGAAGGCTTTTCTCGCTTCGCTGGTCACTATATTTAAAAGGAAACTCTTTTCTAAATCACTTTACAAACCAAAATAAAATTTAAAGAAATCATGAAATTGCTTTAAAGCCCGCTTTGATTTCCCGCTGCCTTCGGCACGACTCACTCATTGGCAGACTCTCGGGTGTCTGTCCCTATTACCTGTGACAATAGCTTACCAGTGGGCTTATCCATTAGCTTATCCATTTGGGTGATTATCAGATGACAGTTTCAAAACGGACAGTATCGAAAAAAATGAAGTAGCCATTTTATATTTGAATCCCAGTTACATATGAACAACACTATACGTGGTGTACATAATATTTTTTTTTTCATGTTATTTTCTATGTATATTTGATTTATTCGATCAACCATAAAATGGCAACAATTTCACACCAAATATAATATTACAATGTGCTATGATAGGCTACGTCTATCTCATGAGAACAATTAGTTTTTGTGGTTATATTAGTAGTTGAGTTAGTTAATAGTATTTGGCATATAGAAAAATAAATAATGAAATAATGAAATAGTAAACCTGATCATGGTACAGCCTTAATGTAGCTCCCCTTGGCGACTTTTGAATTTTTATCGCCACTTTAGACAAACATACATAATTTATGTTATTATATATATTTTGCTGTTGTTATTGTTTCTTTTTTTTTTTTTTTTTTTCGTTTCGTTTTCCTTTCTTTTCCTTTTCTTTTTTTTCTGTTTTTCAATATTTTATAATTTATTTATATTTTTTATGCACTACTTGGCTTAAAGTGGCTTTTACGAAAGTGGAGTGTTTGGCGAAAAATGTCCGATCCGGTTCAGAATCAAAATTTTAAACATTATCCAGGATTATCAATAAGTAAAGCTCTTTAATATAATGCTGAATTAGCTTTCATGCCAAGCGCGATTCATCCGTGCCAGAAACATACTATTTAAACAAAAGGGGGGGGGGGGATCTAAAATTGAAATGTATATATATTGTTATTATTATTTTTTTTTTTAACTCCATTTTCTTATTTTCATTTTTTCATGTGGAGAAGCAAATTAAATATATATATATATATATTCGCGTGAAAGCATTTTTAGTTGGGGGAAAAAAAAGTTTTTTTTTTTTTTTTTCCAACAATTAAAAATTTAAATGGCCATTTTTAAAGCTTTTAGCAGGTTATTATTTTTACATTTTAATTAATTTTAAATAAAAAATATAATCAAAATTTCGTTACAAATAAGATACCAAATGAAAGCGGCATTTTTTCTGAATCCATCGGTTTAATTAACTTATCGATTAGACAATTAGATTTTTTTTAATTAACTAAAGTATGAAAAGCTGGTGCCAATTTTTTTAATTAACTAAAGTATAAAAACCTGGTGGCAACTTGCGTCAACACACAGACAAACAGAAGAAAATCTCTCTTAGGCTGTTATTCACCAATAACTTCAACTCCCGGTTGAAGATGAAAATTTGAAAAGAGTATAGAGGCAGGGTACAAATTTCAGCAAATTTTGCCGTGTTGTATCTGCCATCTAGCGGTATAGTTATTTTCAGATTTTTTAGGTGAAAATAACCAATCAAAATTATATGAAATTCTCGAAGATAGATAGCAGAAACAGCGTGCCAAATTTTGCTGGAAAGCTGTACCCTGCCTTTAGACGCTTTTTAAGTTTTTGCATTGAACCGGGAGTTGAAGTTAATGGTGAATACGGCCATTAGACAACCAACTTGCGTCAACACGCAGACAAACAGGAAGAAATCTCTCTTGGCCATTTATATATAGAGAGATGTTTAAATATGTTTTCTGTGCGAGTATTTAAAAAAATTTAAATATATTAAACTCGTTAAAATCGATTTATTTGAAGTTAAAACCTAATATAACTTTATTTTCTTAATGATAATTTTTAGTAACTCTTATAAATAGTAAGATAAATATGGATAAATAAATGGTAAAGGAAAAGCGTTAATTAAATTTTTTTCATCAAAATATGAGGAATATTGAACTTTTGTACGGTATTTATCATGATATTACTGCTGTTCAAACATTTCATTAATTAGGTTTTTACACAGGATTGAAATTTATGTTTAAATAACTTTCTATAGGGAATTTTCTATACACAAAAGCCGAAGTCGTCAAACAAATATTTATTTTGCATGTATTTCGTCATTTAAATAATTAATTAATTAATTTGAAATCTGCATGTAGTTTAATAATTTTCACATTAATTATATGTACAACCTTTAATTAGCAATTTGTAAATCATGTGCAGAGGTTTATTAAAAGGAGAATCCGTATAGTAGGCGTAAATGCATATAATAGGGAATGTTTAACTTAATATCATGAAACTGAAAAACGCAATATTGTTACAAATAGTTAGAAATTATTATTATTATTATTATTATTTTATGTTTCTGTGAACTAATTTTAAGCATAAAGTTTTTAAAGCGTTTATTAGTATTTTCTGCTACTATTTTAAATTTTCAGGAGCTGTTCTACTTTTTTGTAAAGTTTGCATAATTATCAGTGAATTTATTATCAGCCATTAGTTTCAATCTATGGATAAAACGTTTTCGCCAGTTTTACGATGGTTGGACATTTATCGAAAATATAAGTGAATAATCTGAAAGCGATGTTATAATTTGACAAAAAAAAAAAAAAAAAAAAAAAAAAAAAACTAATAGATCCTCCATAAACTAAATTCTGCTTTTGCTAGAAATTCATCAAAATCTTTTTTTTTTTTTTTTTTTTTTTTTTTTTTCTCATAGAAAAAGAAAAGAAAAGAAAATTAATAATAATCAGTACCGAAAAAGGTGAAGAAATCCTTTTTTAAGGAGTGGATCGAGACAGCACATTTCCTCCTCTGAAATAGACATCTAAATTTTTAATTGTTGCCTTTATTTTAACTTTTTCAATCATAAAATAAAATATGCTTTCACGTGAAAAAAAATATATAATAATAAAATATTAATATTAATATTTTCTTTTGACATCCAAATGCTTTAAAATGCTGATTAGATATTTTCTTTTGTAAGAAAGCCTCCTGCTACCTAAAACCTCCGTTATGAATTTACATCCTTCCACTAAAAGTAATGAAATAAAAAACAAAAGATGTAATGGGAAAACACATAAACTTGTGTTGTATCACGCACGTACGTACGCTGCGCGCACATTAAAAAAAAAAAAAAAAAAAAAAAAAAAATCACTGGACACCCCATGAATCTGAGAACGCATGTAACTCGTTTTCGAAGCCATCACTATCACGCATGTATGTTCGTTTCGCTCACATGAAAAAAAAAAAAAAAAAAAAAAAAAAAACATCACTGGACACCCCTGCCTCGCTGTGCATGAATCTGAGAACGCATATAACTCGTAAAATAATAATAATAATCAATGGATACCACTACCTTGATGTGTATGAATCGCAAAAGTGCACGAAATTACGATACTTACGTATTATCCGTAAGTATATGCATAAACAAATTTAATATTTTATTTTTTATTTATTTATTTTTATTTATTTTTATTTATTTTTTTTTTTTTTCACGTGAAAGCACATTTTATTTTATGGTTGAAAAATTTTAAATAAAGGCAACAATTAAAAATTTAGATGTCTATTTCAAAGAAGGAAATGTGCTGTCTCGATCCACTCCTCTTTTACAGACAAAAATACAAAATTTATTTTAATTTTTAATTGTTGCCAAAAGCGTTTACGAGTCGGTTTTAATTTTTTTTTGAAGTGGAAAGAAATTCCCACGTAAATATTATAATTGATATAAAACTTTGTGAAAAATTAAACTTGCAGGGTAAAATTGACGTCATTATAGCTCTAAAGTTTTTTTTTTTTTTTTTTCCTCGAGAACCTCGAGAATGTCAGTTTTTCAATATTTTTCTTTGTTTTTCTATATGAATATTTCTGTTGTTTTTTATATCTGTTGTGTTGTTTTATATATCTGTTGTTTTATATATATATATATATTTCTTTTCACACGCGTACACCTTTTATTTATTTATATATTTATTTATTTATTTACTACATGTTGTACACCTATTGCTTTTGTAAAAAGCAAGTAATCTGCTAGGCATTTCAGCCTTCTAAAGCAATTGTTCTTTAGGACTTATTTCCAGTTGGAATTCAAAGGAATGCTTTTCACTGATAATATAATGTTGCTAGATTTACTTTTAACAGAATATTTGTTGGACATAACATTTTTTTTTTTTTTTCATTGTAAGAATAATATTTTACATAAAAAATTTATATTGAATAGATAGGATTTATATGAAGAAAAATTCCACTTGTCTACGTCACTAAATATTTTTAAAAGTTTAAAAAAAATAAGATTATAATAATGAGCCTTAAATTTATCAGAAAAAAACATTTCACAGATTATTACGCTGATAGTTTAATATATCATATATCTATGTGTGATAACTTAATATAACTTTAAGAATTTAGAGAGATAAGATAATAAAATATTGCAACATGTATTGTTATATTTGCCTGAATCTCAAAAAGTGTTAAATGATAAAACTCTAGTTTCCTTTTTTCTGTTCACTTCTGTTTTTCGCACACTGTTAAAACTGGATTTTTAATTTTAAAATAAAATTACTTATTATTAAGCATCTCAAGTTCTAGAAATATCCGAATCAGTATGAGTTAGATTAAAAAAAAAAAAAAAAATCTCATTTTTGAAATATATCCTATCATTATAAATGATAGAACATGTTTTTAACTTTTAGACATATCTATAATCAAAAACAACTCAACATGATCACGTTTTTGAGCAAAAAACGATTAAAATGTGTGATACGTGTTGACAAATGCTTTTTCTCAATGAAAGTGATAACATTTCTTTCTTATGTTTCCTCCCTGAAAGTAGTCAGAAGAAAGCTGGGGAACTACAGAATTTCTACTCATTAAGTCGAAATGATTTGGAAAAAGTTTGCAGATACCTATTCTCATAATTAAGTACACACTTTTTAACAATTTTTTCAAGATCCCATTCGGTACCACAAACTTAGTTGTGAAACATGTAGAAATTGAAAAATTATTCATAAGGGCTAATATTGAGGGTAATATGCTAAAACGATTTTCTAAGGAAAACTTCTTATAAATAAGTATAATTAAAAACAAGACGAGTTTTTATAAATACTTTAATCTCCATTTCATTTTTCTCAAAACTGCATCACAAGAAGATGCTCTATTCATCTTTATGATGAATGGTTTGAATGAAAGAATTATCATGATGAGATTTTATTTGTAAATTTTTTCTGATAATGAAGTTATATTTTTGGGGAGAAAATCTTTCTTTAAACAACAACTAGTTAATACCCGTCAAAATTTGACGGATCATGTGCATCTTAAATTTTTTCACGGCATAAAGTTTTTAACATCCCTGTTTTAATAATCCGCATTGCTCTTAACCAGTTTAAAATCCACTACTGTAATCAATTATTTTGGTTGGAGGGGAAGGGGGAATAAATTTCATGAAATTTGTATTTACAAAATTTAAGCGTAATCCATATAATAAAAGTAAAATCCGAAGATATTTTCTAATTTTACTCTAAATATGACCAAAAGAATGTTTGCAGTAATTAAAAGAGAGACAGAATTTATAAATTATGGTAAGAATGGAAAAAGGAAGCACACATCAATATTTAATGTTTTTCATGCATATAATTTTAATTTGCTCGCATCTATAATATCACACTTCAATTACAATATGACAGTGGCGCCATCTATAATCTGTCAATAAAAAAAAAATATCTCTCTCTCTCTCTCTCTCTCTCTCTCTCTTTTTTTTTTTTTTTTTTTTTTTTTAATAAAAATACTTTTAAAATCACATAAATTTATAAGGCAAAATAATTTAATTTAAAATAAATTTTAATAGTGTTTTGTGTTTTGTGTTTTTTTTTTTTTTTTTTTTTTTTTTTTTTTTTTTTACATTCTATAATTATAATTTATTTGCCCTTAAAAATAGAATATGCTACTCAGGACCCGAATAAATAAGAATGCATTTAATACTTTAACAAGTTAATTTGCTCATTAAATTTCTAATAATAAATTATTCTATGCATATTTTTACTCGTATAATTATTCAGGCGTCTGCCATAGACATGCGAAATATGAAATGAATGTCGTCTGCTCGAGTTCTATCATCGATATTCATATTGCACTACATGAAGGGGAAGGAATAATCCCGTTCCGAATTGGTTCATAATTTTCTCGCGCATGCCCAGATCGGGCGATTTTGGTCTTAAAAAAATACCCTTTGTTTTAATATTATAGATTAAAAGAAGGAAGTCGTGGAGATTTTCTGTTGTTGCTCAGTTGTCGTTTAAACCTTAGGATTGCTGTATTGAAAGCTCATACCTCTAAGGTACTTCACAAAATGATGTGGCTAACAAAATCCATTATTAATAATTTGAAATATTTTTATTGTGTGTGAAAGGCTTTATAAATTAAATTACCTAGATATCATCTTGTGACGCTCAGGGTGATACCAGCAACAACGAAAGTGGCGAGAGAATAAGTTCCTTATTTTGTTTGATCAGTAATATTAGCATGTTTTTTTATAAATATAACTACCAGTGGTTATTTTGGGAATAAATAGTTGATCCCCTAAAATGCAAAATCCTTTGGATTGGAATTATCTTTTGCAGTGAGAAAAATTTATTCGTTTTCAACAATTTAATGTTATATATTATATTTTAAATTTAGAAAACAATTTGTTCAGTATATAATGATTGCAAGTTAGTAATTATATAAAAAATGTCGTGTGAAACAACCACACGACTTCCATTACCTACTATAACACGCATTATACGCATTTTTTGGTGATAATGTGATCGGAAGACATAAAATTGACCTAACGGAAAGACACCTAAATATTTTCCGGTAAGAAAAACTTGACGCAAGTGTAGAGACTTATAAATTAGAGTTTACATAGCGAATTAATATATATATATATATAAATGGTAATTATTTTTTGAAACACCGATTTCCGAAACCTAAAACTGACCTTCCTAATCAAGATGACTGTTAATTTTCCTGTAACAACCTCGTAATACATGACAAAGTATATATAAAATGGATTTATGTAACAATTTTCAAGAAAATTGTTAGAGCCGTTTTTGAGATGCCGACTTTTACAAAAACTTGGCATATTCAATTATTTACCGGAAAACAATAATTGCATACAAAAGGATATTTAAAAGGCAGTTAATATGACGAGTTTGAAAAATATCCGTACAGCCGATTTTAAAAGAACGCACTTGCGATACCTGAAATTGAGCTATTTATACAGGACGCCTCTCAACCATCCGATTTCCGGTTTCTGATGCCCCACTTTTGGTTTTCCAATTTTCACCAAAACTTGGAAAATTTATGTGTGAACTAGACCTGTCTCAATTCTGAAGTTTCGTAGTTCTGTTATATCCAAAGCTACCTCTCTTAGCTCAGATCACCCTGTGAGTGAGGCTGTTTTCATAGCGAAGGCCAATGATGAAACGCTTACATAGAAGCGTTCGTCATCAAAACCCACGAGACCTCGCACCCAATGGAATTTAGTAATAAACTTTGTAGTCAGCAGCCGTTTATCTTCCAGAAAGGTTCGCAGTGTTCCGTTTGCGTGTTTATTTCTTTTGAAATGTTCTAAAGTATAAAATGTAGCGCCACTTTCACAGCGCTGTTTATGTTTTTATTTAAAATGTAATCCTTGTACTCCGTATATATTGTGTTTATGTCTTCATTAAACTTTGTCATGTGCTAAAACGGTTGCAGAATTTCTTCATCTTCATCTTCTTATTCGACGCTTCCAATTAAATTGGTTTTATGGAAAAGCAAAAACAGTTAAACTTCTGTTTATTGTACGTGCTCTGTTTCAAATTGTGAATGATGATTGGTAATATATTATTTAAATTTTAACATTCAAGAAGCTAAAAATCACACATATTTTGTTTTAAATCAATTATTTAATAAATAAATATTTGTTAATTGAAGTCTAATTTCCATTTATATTGAGTCAATAATTCTTATTTAAATCTCATTTCGTCTTAATAATTGTTCACCATTTTTTCTAGCCTTTTATCATGTATTTTTTTATTTAATTAAAAGTTTAGCATTTGCAAAATTATTGCATTCACGCAAAATACATTTGGTAAGCTTACAACTCCTTTCCTTTTGCATGCTTATTTTCCTTTTTCATGTTTATTTTTCATGTTTATCTATGTGTAACAATCAGATGGACTCAGTTTTGGTGGATGTTGTGTGATAGCCAAGTTTAAGGGGTTAAAATTTTTATACGGGTTGTTTTCTGCACAACAATTACAATAAATTCAGATAATAGATCAAAATATAATCTGTCAACACACTGCAAACATTACCGAATTTTATGTTATTTATTCACAATAATCAAATGAAATTGGCACTTATCACTACTTTTGTACTAGTTATTCTTAATAATCAATTTCAAGATAAAATCACGATAAAATAAGAAGAGTAAGATCTGACTCTAAAAGAGTGGCACATCACTCTTTGAACATGCCAAAATGGAACCAACCTCTAAAGAGTGAAAAGTATCTTTCCTAAAGAGTGAGACGTTTTACTTTCTGTTAAGAGTGAAAATATTCCGACTAATTCAAATAATTTAACTGCTTATTTTTTCTTTAAAAAAATAAATAAATAAATGATAGGATACAGTAGACGATATCGTTTTCTATCGCATTGACTCTAGTTCAACAGTGGAAAGAGTGCTGTTTGGATCTGTCAGGAATAGAACCCAAGCCGTCTCCGCTGCAAGCGAGTGTTTTAACATTGAACCACTGAGCACTTACTCAAAGCGCTTAATTTACAGTAGTAAATCATTCTCACACGGGATTAATCATATATAGTTATACATTTTTACTCCATTCATTAAAAATATAAAATTATAACGAACATTTTGAAATTTAAATTTAGAATTATTTTAAAGTACTAATATTAGGATTATTTAAAATTCAAAATGAATACTTGAAAACAAACTCACTAAAACAAATAGTTCTTTTAAAAGTAGCTTACGGGGAAAACAAAAGTTATTAAAGTGTACATGTTAAAGAAAAAAAAAAAAAGTTAAATATTTGCATACAAATCAATAGATTTCTTATCTGCCCAGGAGTATAAATCTTGTTAATTTTATTTATTAGTAAAATGTTATAGCCAACTCTTTGAATATCTTATATGTGTTAAGTGTGAATGAATGTAATAAAAATATAAATTCCAATACGTTTTAAGGCGTTATGCATTAAATATTTGCAATGATATTTTATTTCATATACACAATAAAATAAAAAAAAAAAATGCAAAATCACGGTATTTGACCACAGTATAACTTTAGGGGAAATGACCGTTTTGCTGCCTAAACGGTCATAATCCGTAAATTAATGTTTTGAATGCATAATTTAGGAATTGACCGTATAATTTTACGGGAAATGACCGTTTTGTTAGCTGAACAGTCGTACCCCGTAAATCGATGTTTTGAAGGTATAATTTTGGAATTTTTACGAGAAAAAGCCGTTAATGTATGCAAATTGTTCTTATCTCCCACCAAACCATTTTCTTACGAGCAAATTCCTTCAAATGCTATCATTTCAGTGACGTCATAAGAGAACGCTTCCATTTTCGGACTGAAACTGTGATTGTTATTTGTGTTTAATTATGCATGCATGACGCATAGAAACATCAATTGGTTTTAATAAGCTATTGTTTGCTTAATTTAATTCAAAGAATTTCTATCTGACTGAAACTGAATAATTGATATTAATGAAATTGCTTTTCTTTGTGTATTGGCACGAAAACATTAAAAAAGAAAGCTAAAATCCTTTCTTGATTTGAAACCAGATTTGTAAAACATGAACTACAACCTAATGGTTATTTTATCCACTAAGCGCTTTTTTTTTTTTTTTTTTTTTTTTTTAACATACAGCATTTTAACTTCTCTTAAACCTATAGTTGAGCCTTATAAAATTTTAATGTTGTTTCCGCTAGCAATTTTTACAATATGCTAAAATAAAGTTTATTTCAATATGAGATGAATATGTAACTAGCCATTTGAAGATAAGTCTTATGATTATTATGTATGATCGTTAGCTCGTTACTGTTAAAAAACAAAACTGTTTTGTCTAAATATGACCATTAGACATCTACATGTACATCATATATAACAGTTCTGCTCTCGAAATAGTGCAACCCTTCCTCCATTCAATGGAATACAGAAAAAAAAAAATATATATAGATATTCTGCTATTCTGAAAAGTGCAACTACGCCTAACACTTCATAAACACAGTTTGAAATTGGTCCTATAATGAGAACTTGTTTGGATGAGTAAGAGTTAGGCTCTAGTTATTTCTGCTTTGCACATACTACAGAAACCATAAAGATCGAAAAACATGGAAAAAAAAAAATCGTATTAATTGGAGATACAAATTCTCTGTGTCCATGTAAAAGATTTATTGTTATTATTCAAAGTTTATTTGGGGTCTCGATTAATTTTCAGTCAGATGTCTCACATAGTTTTCAAAACTTTCATTTTGTTTTTGAAGAAAGATGAAAAATCCTCACCTATTATTTTCCTCTAATGCGAACCTTGAAATAAGAATACCTCTTTCGTTCTAGTGTTTACGGAAAAAAAATAATTTCGAAAAATATATTAGATTTTCTTTATCAAAAATCAGTATCAGAGTCTTTATAAGAAATAAAAGGCTTTAGTTTTTCCAATATGAGAATTGACTGACTTCTTAATTTTGTCAAAAATAGTAAATTAGATTTTAAAATTGTCTTAAAAGAAAATAATTTTTATGCATAATTTGGACTTTAACAATATTCAGTATTAAAAGTATTCGAGAAACTCAAACTTTAAGTTTTAATTTTACGGCCAATACTACTTTTTTTACACGTTGGTCGTATGTTTCATCACAACATAAAATTACTGGCGATACATCATTCATTGTCTAAATGTTTTTTTCCGGGCTTTGTTTGCAATCTCTGCTGCCGAGCTCCGCCCGTAATTTTACTGTAGCATTTTTAATAGTGTATTTCTGAATAAATCTGCTTGCTTTGTATTACGAATTTCGATGTCCTTCTCATGATTTTCGATTCAAATATGAAAAAAAAAATTTTGGACGATCTCATGCATGTGATTTGTTTAGCAGAATTTATTGAAGATATTTGAGAATAAGAATGGAAAATAATTATTTTAAAAAATAAATTGGTATTTTTTTTTTTAATAAAATCGAAGTGCCATTATTAGTAAAGGATCGACATTTCGATAATAACACTTCAATTTTATCAATCGTATAAAAATATATATTAGGTCGCAAAAGTTCGTGCGGTTTTTTATTGCTTCATTTCATAAAAATACATCAAATCAAACGACAATTTTTAATCAAAATACTCTCCATTACTTTCTACAACCTTTGCCCATTTTTCGGGTAACAAATGTATACCACGGCAATAGAAGCTCTCGTCTTTGGAGGCAATAAAATGATCCGCGTCCGCACGAACTTTTGCAATGATCTAATATATATATTAACCAAATTATCTTTTAACATAAATATTTTCTTTTTTAATTCTCAAATATCTTCAATAAGTTCTTTTAAAAATATCATATGCATAAGATCGTTCAGAAATTGCTTTTCATATTTCATTCGAAGCCTGGTTAACTGATGGTGCCATCAATTTTCCGCTCTACAGAAGGCTGATCTTACAATAGATGATGACTTCACTTTTTGTGACAGAGTGACTACAAATCACTGTCTCGTAAACAGGGAGAAATGTCACGTTTTCAAGAATGATGATAGTATTTTCTCACCTTAACCAATGTTCAAATAGTGGTAACTTTTTTTAAGAAGTAAGATTCTCCTCCAAAAATTTTAGCGAGCAAGCTGAATCAATGGCTGTAAATACATTAGGTGATAAAGATACTTAAAAATTCTGGTGTCATTTTGTTATAAAAGCTTTCATTCTTACAAACTTATACCTGAAAATTACAATGATGAGTTACTCCCCAGTGGTTAGTAGATCGTTTAAATTTATTCTGCATCTTTTTGAAAATAATTTAGCTGATACCGAAATAAATAATTTTCCCGTTTGAGAAACTTTATAAAAGTGTCTGTAGTGTCTTTTTAAAATTCGTCAATTTTTAAAAAGTTTTTGTTTAAATTTCGCTAATTTTGTGAAGAGTAGTTTTCGGATCATCATTTTTTGAGAAAGGTTAGTTATCGAATAATTATTTTTACTGGATAAACAACCTCGTAATACATGACAAAGTATATATAAAATGGATTTATGTAACAATTTTCAAGAAAATTGTTAGAGCCGTTTTTGAGATGCCGACTAATACAAAAACTAGGGTATTTTTTTAGGCAATTGATGAAATTCATGCTTTTTCTCTTTTATTGACTAGTACAATACTTTTGCGTCTGATTGCCGAAATTTGAAATCAGTATCCGCAATTAAACCCTTAACGTTTTAGCACGAGTATGACCGGACATCCATTTTTTTCACTAGAACAAGTTAACCCGGCTATTTAAAATAATTTTCCAATTTTTTTGTTCGGGTGCGAGAAACATCGTGTATGGTCAACTTACTACGTTATTTTACTTCATCACTAATAAAAATTAAAAAACATAATAAAAAAAAAAAAAAAAAAAAAAACATTTTGTAACAGCAATTAAACAAACTCAAAAATAAAATAAAATAAAAATAGGAACGTTAAGCTGTTAATTAAAAAAAAAAAATACGTTTAGTCGCTACTAATTGCTGAAATGTATTTTATTTTTTTTTACCAATAATTGTTAGAATAAGCCGAGAAAAAAGTTCTTCTTTGGTTGAATTTACCTATAATAACCCTGGTGCTACACCTTTATGGTCCAAAGCTGAAATAATCACTGCTCCTTGTAATAGTCAAGACCTACTTCTAGCTGAAGCTATTAATATTTTAAAATGCAATAATACAATTAATTATAAAGACTCAGCAATTTTACACAAAATATGGCATTTATTATGTGAATCAAAATATTAATATACCTATATTTTCAGTTTACCTTGTATTAATAAGTCGTTTGCTACCTTGTGCAACCTGTCTTAGAACTGTCTAGCCCTGACCTAAGACAAAGAATCTCCTGTAGATAGTTTTCTGAAAATAATCCTAGTGTTACTGTGTTTAAGTTCAACCAAACCCCTATTTCAGAAATTTTTTAAAATATCTAAAAAATTACTGAACAATTCATCTTGAAACTTCAGGAGTGTAAAAAACATGTTATACCTCCTGTACTTCAGTTAAAGTTTTGCGCCAAAAGTGAAATGGGGACCAGTAAAAAATGAAAGAAAAATGAAAGTATTTAGCATCACCCTGTAAAATGCAATTCTTGAAATATAATCTGGGTTATACGATCTAATGCATATGATTATGGGGATATTTTTGATTTTCTGTATGAATGTTTATGTCTCTATTGCATATCATTGGGTATATATAAAGGTTTCATAAGAAAAAAAAAAAAAGCAAAGAACATTTTCTCTTTTTTTTTAGCTATAACACGCAAGGTATTAAACCCAGTGCAAAGCTATTTTCGGAAAACGTGACATACAGCATTAGGCACAGCATACTACAATCAGAAAGAAAAAATATTAAGTATCTAATGAAATGTGGGCATTTTTACTATATAATTTTTAACTGTGATTGCGTAAGATCTAGAGAAATTTCCTTTGCATAATTTAATAGCCAAATGCATTGAACTATTTATATAAAAACCCCAAACAAGTATCGTGGAAACTCAAAAAGTTCTAGGCAATATAATGAACTGCTATTCAGTTTCTCTCGAAAAAAAAAACTAAACTATAAGGGGTTTTACTCACATTTTTATTTCGATTCAATGAATGGTAATACAGTTTTCTGTGATTGTAAATACATATTTGAGAAAACCCCTTATCAATTTCTTATTTTTGGAAACTGCTGAAATTCAGTTCATTCTATGGCGTAGAACATTTTCAGTTTACACGATATTTGTTTGGGGTTTTTATATAAGTAGCGCAATACATTTGGCAATTAAATTATGCAAATGAAATTTCGCTAAATCTTACGCATGCGCAGTTAGAAATTATTTAGTAAAAATACTGATATTCCATTATATATTTAATATTGTTTCATTCTGATTGAATTATGCTGTGCCTAATTTTGTATGTCCAGCTTCCTAAAAATAACTTTTCACTGTGCTTAATACCTTGCGTGTTATAGGTGAAAAAGTGAAAATAATTTTAGTAATTTCTTAAAGAAATCCTTATATCTCCCCGATTATATGAGGTATAGACATAACAATTTATACAGATAATGAAAAAGAGTCCCGTAATGACATACCACAGCCAGATCGCATTTCAAGTATTACTTTCTACAGGTTGATGCCAAACATTGTCACTTTTTTTGTCATTTCTTATTGGTCCCCCTATCACTTTTGGCGCAAAACTTTAACTAAAGTATATGAGGAATAACATGTGCTTCATACTCCTGAAGTTTCAAAAGGATTTATTTAGTACTTTTTGAGAAAATTTGAAAACGTCTGAAATCGAAAATGTCTGGTCATTTATGGAAAAAGCTAGTGTATGTAGTATATCATATAATTTGTAAATCTAAAGTTTAAAGAGAATCCATAAAATATTTCTATGAATATTTGACAAAAAATCTGGATTCAAAATTGTGCGTACACGATGTCAGTGACTATATATTGAAGCCTGTAGTTTATTCCGAGAACTGCTTTTTAAAATTAGAACATAACTGATATCGCTGTATTGTATAAATAAGACAATTACAATTTTTCAAAAGAAAAAACTTTTCTCGGTACCTGATGATACATATATATATATATGCAATTTCGGGATCATTTCGGACTACTTTTATTATTTAACTAGCAGGCTTTGCCCGCTTCGCGGAGCATTATACTTAAATGAATGTTCAACATTCCATATCATTATTAATAACCTAAATTAAAGTTTCCTCTGTGTTTCGTAGAGAATTTCCCGCTTGTAACGTGAGGAGTCCGGGTACACACTGCCTTTGGCAGCAACTTCTACTTAAAAATCTACTCAAGTTCTACAGAGTTCTACTCAAAAATCCGGAAGTAGCGAAATTTTCCACCAAAAATCGATTTCCCCCCCTTCCTCTCCTTAAAAATCGAAAATTCCTAAATTGCAGATATTGTGTCATTTTTACTCGTATCTACTCTCCCCATGTGAAATTTCTTCACTGTGAAGTGATTTGGAGCCGAGTTATGCTTACAAAGACTTCTCTCCTCCGCAAGGGGGGGGGGAAGGGTGTAATTTTGTTAAATCCTGTTACTTTAGATGTTGGATACATATAAACAATCCAAGCACCGAAATTCGTGCCTGCAGCTCCCATAGATTTCTCAGGACAAATTTAACGCTAAAAGGGGAGTCACGATTTCGCTCCCCTCCAAAAAAAAAAAATATGTGTTTTCGGAAGTATTCTAAGAAAGTCGCATAGCCTTTTTTTAACATCTTTGTTCCATTTTTGGTAGCGTTCTACTCAAATCAGTAATTTTCGAAATTTTCCCACCAAAAATCGATTTTCCCCCTTTCTTCCCTTAAAATTCGAAAACTCCTAAATCGCAGATAACGTTTTATTTGTACTCATGTTTAGTCTTCCCGTGTGGAATTTCTTTATTATGAAAGAATTAGGAGCCGAGTTATGCTTACAAACGTGTTTTTTTCTTTTGCCCACCGCAGGGGGGAACGGGGGGGGGGATTTCGGAAAAGTTGATAAATATAATTTTAAGTTGGGTAAAGACCTAAATTCCTGCCAAGCGCAGTTGAATTCTGTTTGTCCGGTTTCAAGTGATACCCGGACAAACGTGTTTTTGTCTTTTGCCCCCAGGGGGAAACGGGGGGGGGGAATTTCCGAAAGTTGATAGATATAATTTTAAGTTGGGAAAAGACCTAAATTCCTGCCTAGCGCAGTTGAATTCCGTCTGTCCGTTCTCAAGTGATACCCGGACAAACGTGTTTTAATCTTTTGCCCCCAGTGGGAACGGGAGGGGGGGGGATTTTCGAAAAGTTGATAGATATAATTTTAAGTTGGGTAAAGACCTAAATTCCTGCCAAGCGCGGTTGAATTCCGTCTGTCCGTTCTCAAGTGGTACCCGGACAAACGTGTTTCTGCACCTGAAGAAGAAAGGCCACGCCTTTCGAAATCGGTAGTGCTTTCTTTAATTTTATGACGTGAGAATAAGTTTAAAGTTTAAATAAAAAAATGCTTTAATAATCAATTTTGTCACATGACTTGAAAAAAACGTAGTATTCGTATATTTTTCAAGATTTCACTATTCTTTTAGATTCAGAAAAATCTGGAAATAAAAATAATTGAAGGAAGTTCTTGTATAAAAGGTTTATATTGATTTTCCTTTGTTTTAATTCCTTTTTTCTTTATAAATAGTATTTTCATACGATGCATTTAATGAGTTTTTAGTGAAATCGGAAAAGAAAATTTTTAATCTTTAATTTGAAGTTCTAGTAAATTTCCGTTTTTCAGTAATCTTCATTTTCAGTGAACTTTAAGAGTATTTTTATTTCATTTATTCATTATTTTCTAAGCCAATTTTCATAAAAATGAAAATTATTTAACTTTAGATTATTTTATATTTTAAAATAATTACAAGATAAAAAGAACTTTTTTATATACGACGTTTTTAAATTTTCTGTAGAAGCTTATAAACTTGACAGTTCTATGCATTAATAAATACTTTTTTTTTTTATTGTTTGGTGAATTATCCCATTAACTTAAAAGAAAATGATATAATGCGTAATAATAAGAGCAATTATAAGAAATTTTCAAATATTTATTAATTGAATAAAAGTATTAAAAGAATGCATTATTATCATGTTCTGAGATATTTTAGAAGTTTCAAATGTCTAGCTACTCGGGAAATTAGTTAAAAATAGGTTGCAAAACTTGTACCGGACAAACAAATAAGAAAGCGAGTTAATAAAAACGTGGTAATTAAATTAGCATTAGTAAAAAAAAAAAAAAAAAAGTCGAGAGCTGATATGTTATATATTTTTTCAAATATTGGTTACTTTTGCATGAGATTAAAATAAAATGCATTGCGATATTTATAACAATATTTGCTGCTTCCTTTTTAAAGTATAATATTTTCTATAATATTTAAAAAAATTTCCTTAATATTTTTATGGTAATGCCTGTTTAAGTTTTATTATTATGATTTATTTTATTGCTTATTCTTTATTAGATATCTTAATCAACACTTTAAACCGGAATTAACAGTGAAATTTCATATTAAATTCTTTCAATTCTAAATTTAAATATATATAAATCTTCTTACCACTTTCAGTGTTCATCGCATCAGAATATGGTTTCTTCCCTTTGCTACAATATGATCTATACTTAAAGATTATTAATAACTTTTTTTTTTTTTTTTTTTTATCGTTATTGCATTATAATAAAATTATGAGCTATGATATTTATAATGAATACAACAAAGTAATTTGTTTCCTTTGTATTCGCTTTAATTAAAGTCCCATGTGCTGCCAGCATTCTTCAATATTCATCCAGATGTTATTAAAGATCTATTGTAACCACTTATATCTTCCTTATTTAAAAGTAAAAACTGCAAAGTTTACATTTTCTCATACTATTTCGATGGCGAAGTTCTTATTTCATAATATATATATATATATTTCAGTGTAGTATTTTTGTTAGCCTTAGCACCGTTTCGCATACAATGGTATATGTTCGGTATTCACTTCAAGCTATTGTCCGTTCTAAATGTTAGTTGGTAATAATTAATTACATTGTTATAGTTTGAGATACAGAGTGTTAGTTTCTGGTCACTTTTCCTACTTACCCTTTTCTTTTCAAAATTACCCTTTCGAAGTTGGAAAAACATATATGTATATCTCTCACAGTATGAATAGTATATCTATACAAGTGTTTATTTCAAAATTGTCAACCTAAATGTTTAAAAATATGTTTAAAAGATTATATTGGTTACGTTTGGAAAGAAGTAACCAACAGATTTATCAATTCTGAGAGTTGCTTGGAGAGTAATTTCACTTTTAAGACTGATTCAGTTAAAATTTTCTACAGGTCCAAATCTATATATGAACTCGATTTCCTTAAATCTTTCGATATGTATAAGGATCATATATATATTCTTAATTGTAGCTTCGTGTCTTATGGTTTAGGTCTTATAGATTAATTTCCAAAACAAAAACCATATTTTGTTAATTAGTTTTTCGTAGTTTACCCAGCACGCATTTCTCGAGGCGCAAGTAAAATCTGTCATAGCTGCAGAGTCCCCTTTATTCCATATAAATAACATCTCTGTGTGTTACCGAAGAACAGGAAACGATTAAACATCTTTAGTTTGATACCATGTATCAGCAAGACCCAATCATCCCGTTTTTTACCCACCGCACTGTAAAAATAAAATTTTAAGTTGAATAAATTTATAATTATAGTACAATTAATTATATTAAAAAATTATACATAAATATAATTGTTATAAATATTTATCAATATTTAAAATTTCATATGTTTAATTTTTTCTATTGTATTATCATTAGATATCAATAAATACAATAAATGAATTATATAAGTAAAAAATTAAACAGTTTAACAGCCGTTGCTTAAAAAGATAAAAATAAAAGTAAAAAAATTTGCTTTCAAATGAATGAATTAATTAAATATAAATATAAATATAAAAGATTTCGATTCCAAATGAAAAAATTAAATAAATAAAACAAAAGTAGCTTAAGAGCCGTTGCTAAGATACGCTTACAATTGGGATGAAAGAATATATTTTAGGAAATTAAAAAGTCAATGGATAAAATAAAAAAATATACATATAAAAAATAATAATAATTAAAAACATTCAGATTCGAAAATAGAAAATAGAAAATACTCGAAGAAGTACAGAACAGCAGGGTCTGAGATACCTCTCTGCAAAGTTTTGTAAATCACCGATCAGTAGTCTGAGCTGCAGAACGCAGACAGACACACAGATACATACACAGACACTTCTCCTTATTTATATAGATTAACACAATTATTCCTATTTATAAATATTAAATATATATATATATATATACATATTGTCAAATCCTTTTTTTTTTTTCTTTTGAGAAGGCATCAATAAGTATGCATTTGAAAAATTTACTTTTGAAAAATTTGTAGCATTCTTTATTGTATGAAACAATATTTTCACTGAAAAAATATTTTTTTTTAATAAGCGCAAAGTTTTCAGTTTTCAAAGATTTTGAAATTTTTGGATATTAGTAGTAGAAATATAGTAGAATTAAATAAAATCTACTTTTCGGTTCATTTTTTGCTTGTTGACTTTAAATGTCTATTTTATTTTATTATTATTTTATTTTTAATTATGTAGGCTTTTTGTGAGTATGTGAGTAAGATCGCAACGTTACTGTCAGAAAAATCTAGGGCTCCCGTTCGGGCGCAGAAATCTCGCATATTTTTTTCCATTTTTTTCACTTAAAAATTGTAATATTGCGAGAAATTTGCCCACTTTTTCAATTTCCAGGAATCAATTAAATATATATATATATATATATATATATCGATTCGTTTTAGAATTATATTTGCCTGTGACAGAAAAACAAAACATATGTAACAAACAAACCGGCCCCTTATCTGCTCAAGTATATGCGACTTCTTGGTCTCCCCCCCATCTTCCCCACCCCCAACCATTTAAATGACCTGTGTCGATGTAAAAGGTTTATTATTATTATTATTATTATTATTATTATTATTATTATTAAAAACTTATTTGTGGTCTCACTTAATTTTCAGAAATCTCATACAGTTTTTAAAGTCTCACTTTGTTTTTGAGAAGAGTGAGAAATTCTCACCAATTTTTTTTTTTTTTTTTTTTCTGATGGGAACCGTGAGAGAAATCTGTTTTTTCTTCTATTGTGTAGATAAGTTTAGATTAACGAATTCCACTGATTTTCTGAAACATATAATAACTCAAAATCAAAATAAAATATAGGGCTTCGTACGCGATTAGGTCTTGCATAATTCTACTATTTATAAATTTTTATGGATATAGATCTTCTATTTGTATGCAAACTTGTGATGGCAAATAGTCGCACGCATAACATGTAGACGATTTTCTATTAATTGTGATGAAGCAACACGATGGTAAAATATGACATGGTGGTAATTCATATTGTAACAGTATTATTCTTGCAGCATTATAGAATATGAATAATGATGTAATTATTATTTTTAAGATGCGAGACTATTTTAATCATGAAAAGAAAAGCTAATAATATTTTTGTGTTCTTACTAAATAATTTCTGTCAAACTAGAAAACAAAAATCTCACATGATTGCGTTAATTTAAAATAAAATTTAACAAGTTAAAAAGCTAATTAAAAAGTTAAAGTTACAAGTTAAAAAGCTAATTAATCTCACATGATTGCGTTAATTTAAAATAAAATTTAACAAGTTAAAAAGCTAATTAAAAAGCTGTCATAATGTAAATCTATTTAAATGTTTAAATACTTAACCAGTTTGGACTAACTGAAACCGGTATTTTTCAGAGCATTTTCTTTGGATTAATTTTCGACAAAATAGCAAAATAGCATGACGATTCAAAAGTTAACATGAATATAAGTATGCAGTTGTAGTGGTGTGAACTGAAACATAAAATGAAAAAAAAAAAAAAAAAAGAACCTGTTAAAGGGTTAAGAGAATGAATGTTTGCAAACTCGAATATTGCACCTACTTTCTGAAAAGTAAATAAACTTATATTTCACAATGCGTAAAATTTATGGACATTTTTATTCACACATAAGTAAATCGAAATAAAGGTTTATTTATATTTTAATAAAGTATGGGATATTTCAGAAAATATTTTCAAATGTGATACGTCTATCTGAATTTTGACCATTAACAAGCGGAGGACTGGACAGGTGCATTTCATAATCTCTTGAAAAATAACGTTTAGAAAAAATAATTAAAATATAATATTCTTTGAACTGAAGGGACACATTTAATTTCAATAATTCTTCATTGCAAAATCCTTTTTTATTGAGGTTTTTTTTTTTTTTTTTTAGTAATACCTCATACGTTTTTGCTAATTTAAAAACTAGGAATACAGAATTGCTCTAAAATAATATATTTTTCTAGTTTTTTTTTTTTTTTTTTTTTTTTTTACGTTTTGGATGTATTTATTTTAATAATTTCAAAAGCATAATTTCATATTTTAGTATTTCCGTCCATTATCAACATTTGAAATTATAAACTTTAACGTAAAAGTGTTTTTACATTAAACAGATATGCGATTAGCGGAACACGAGACGATGCTTGATTAACCATATAAATGATTTTCTAGCTACAAACCTGCCCATGCTTAATATATAAATAGACAATGAAATACTGAAATGGTGGTTCCATTGGCAAATTCTTTATAGTCTTTAAATCGGATTTCAAAACGAATCCTTTAAGTAAAGTGATCAATTCAGAAATGGGGTTTTGTTTAATATTGTCGCATATGATTAATAATAAAAAAATAATATAATGAGATCCTTTATTTTATACGTTAATATAAATGATTTTTAAATAAAGTTACGAATCTCTAAATAATTATTTTTATTCAATTTCATTTGAAGAGGCTAGTCAAGTTATAAAATGTTAATTTTCTGCATTTCTAGCTTGCTTTGGCGTTAAAACAGCTCGTTTTCCTTTAAAAACCTATTAAAATGCTTCACTAGGGCAGGTAATGAACTTCGCGACAAATGTGGCGAGTTTATCGCTCCTTTTCGATTTTTTGTCGAACTTAGCGAGAAAATGCTTTTTATCAATATATTGGTTATTTAAGCTTTAACTCGTCTATTTCCGAAGATACTGGAAAATTTCCGAATTGCACGGGGCTCTATATAAGAGAATTGCATCACGGCCGTAGTGGGTCAGATTTCGCCAAGATATTGCGGCGTAAAGATCTGTGCTTGGTCAAGTCTCTGCTATCTATTACAGCTCATATGCTGTGTGCTAATGCTATGGTATAGGTCAGTTTGTTTTCAAGGTTTGATTCTTTTTTACTACAAGTTTTCGTACAAGTTTCTTCTAACAGTTGTTAACGCCAGTCCAGTGTTTCAGCTCCCATTCATTGAATCCTCCAAAAGAATGACTTCCATTCACAACCACTGCTCGACACGTTTTTTCACCTTGGTGTTACCATCACGCCAGCCTTTCCAGTAACCATCCAAAACTGACTTTTCCAACGCAAGTTGCAGTAATCAAGTGTTGCCTCAGTATTAATGTAGAATGGCTCCAACCAATGAGCTAAAAATTTTTTTGTATTAAAGTAGCGATGTAACTGTAGCTTTAACCTGATTTATGGTATATATATTTGTAACACAGCTGCACATTGTGTAAAACAATGTACAGTTCCTGATGATGCCCTTCTTTTCAGGGCGAAAAGCTTTGAAATATGCGGTTTTTAATTAAATATATGTTTTTTAAAACTTATATACGTGTTTTAAAGTGTTTTATTTATTAATTTTTGGTATAGTATATGTTGTGATTTTTATGTTGTCAACTAATATTTAAGCAGTGTTTTCTGTTGAAACTGAAGTTGATACTTGGTTAACAGGCCTGCAATCTTTATTCTGTAAAAAAACTTTTAAGCCTCTGCAAGATTTGTCTTTCATTCACAAACAATTCACAAACACCGAGTACGCAACAATATTTTCTATTTTTCTATAAATAAATTATGAATCCTATTAGCCCATAATACAATGTTAATCATCTTTAATATTATACTTAACAATTGATTGCCGTGTAATTTTCTAAATAGAATGTTTACTTATATTAAATTTAAATTAAAGCGTTCAGAGATGGACAGCCTACATAGGATGCATCTGAAAGACTAATCGTGTGTATATATGCTATTGGTATTTTATGTACCTATTTAACGGTTTAACACTTGTATAATTTGTAATTAAATATTTATAATTTGTTCATGTATTTTAAATTTTGAAACATAATATTTTTATACCAGGTTTTAAACAGTATCATAATTGCAAACTTTCTCTTAAAGAATTGCTTCGTTCAGGATATTTACTGTTGAAATTGCAAAAATTTAAGTAAATTAAATAGTTTTTAGAATGTCTATTATTATATGTAAATATATACTATATATGTATATATATATATATATATATATATATATATATATATGTTGTGTAAATGTATCAATACATAGAAATTGCTAATGTTTTTTGACAAACAAAAAGCAATATATTTACCCACTTGAATATTTAAGTGATTTTAATTTACAAATTTTTATAATGCTTTATATATTTTTCTACTGTAACTACGGTAATAAAATAAGATCTCATTAAAAGCAAATTTCCATTTAGTTCTTAGAAATATTTTTTAACAGTGATCTATAATTATATTTAAATTAAAATCTTGGAATATTAT
The DNA here is from genome assembly GCA_963930645.1 of Salticus scenicus. Classification (NCBI taxonomy): domain Eukaryota; kingdom Metazoa; phylum Arthropoda; class Arachnida; order Araneae; family Salticidae; genus Salticus; species Salticus scenicus. Next base: position 308,486,058 of record OZ005649.1, read on the forward strand.
TTAAAAAAGAAAAAAATAGTTATGAAATAAATGTCTATTGATATACTTTTCTAAAAACATTTTTACTCAAAATTTTCCCTATAATATTAATGCTGGAAAGAATTCGATTATGCATGAATCTTGAGATCATTAAATAACAATTAAATAGAAAAAAACAACTTTGCGATTTTTATTATAATAGGTTTTTTCTTTCAAATTAATGCGAAAGTAATAGTTTCATGTTTTGAAAACGCTTTAATAAATTTTTCTTTTAAGATTACAGTGGTTAGGTGAAATGATATTTCAATTTGTTAAAATTTAATGGTTTGCATTTTGTTTGTGCAAACCTAAACCCATTTATTTATATAAAGTATTTAAGCATTTTATTTTTAAGGCATAATAATTGTAATGATATTCAATAACGTTTTCAATCAGATAGTTCTAAGAAAAAGGAAATTTTAAACGTAATCTTTAAAATATGTATTTTAATTACTTCTCTTCTAGTGAATTTTAAGGTTTTCTAAGATATTTGCTCAAAATTGGATAAGTTAAAAAATATTCTAAATTACATTAATGTAACCAATCAAAAAATGTTACTTTATACAAATAATTTCTTGAGTAATTCTGAGTAATTAAGTTATATTTAAATTGACATTTTCAAAGAATAATTACAAATTTATGCTTTACAGATTCCAATAAAAAGCCCAGTTTTTCCCCTAATATAGTAAATTATAATGAAACTGAAATTTTTGTTATATCAGGTGCAGAAAAGGTGTTTTTCATATATGTAGAAGTGTTTAAAAGTCTTTTCTGTTTCCTTACGTTACTACAACCACAGCCTCCTAAACTAGATGCCTGTCGCTTGGCTTGGAAACTGCGCAACAGTTCAATCTGTAGACAGCACCACTTGGTATAGATTGCTTGATTTTTTTATTCAATAGCCACCAAAAATTTTTAAAAGTGGGATATGATATACATAAAAGGCGAATATACTCGAAGAAACGTCGATTATATGTATCATCTATCACTTCTTAAAATTATTGGAGACAGTTGAATAAAAAATTCACGCAAACTGTACCAGGTGGCGCTGACTACCAAGTTTCCAAGCCACGCGACAGGCATCTAGTTTAGGAGGCTATGCTACAACAGTATCCTAATTAATTGTTGCTTTATAGGCTATATATGTATAAATAAATAAAAAGGACACAAGTCTAAACTTTTTTTTTTTTTTTACACGTAATTTATTTAAATTTAAAAATTAATATTTCGTATGCCAAAATAATCAAATCCTTTTTAAGCAACACCTAACACTCGTTGAATGACTAGAACAAATCTCAATTATTATGAATAAATATATATAATATTTGTTTAACACTGTAATGAGTTATTGAAAACACTTCGAAAATTTAACTCTTATATAATCTCTCATGGATTATTGCTGTAATAATACAAATTTACTTACAATTATAATTCATCTTTTACTACGACATAATGACTAGGATTAAAAGAAAGAAACAGAGCGGCTCTAGTTAAAAAATCGAAGTAAAAAAAAAAAAAAAAAAAAAAAAAAAAAAACAGATAAATACATAAGATATTTCGTTCTTATATTAATGCGTTTCTAAAATAAAAATAGGCCAGTATTTGAAATTTTAAAGTGTATACAATTTTAAATGTTTTCACATATTTATTAAGAAAAATGATTTTATTCGTTTTACAAATTAAATCATAATAATATTTCTGCTAAAATTTTTATTTTGATGATAAGATTCACTTAATGCTAATAATATACTAAGTATAGGAAAATTAGGAATAGTTGTTAAATCCATAATGATCAATAATTACAATATATATATATATATATAAGCAAAATAACCAAGGATAGATGAAAATTAATCCCAAAACACATGAGGACCTTCTTCAGGGGATCCTTTATTTCCTTTAGCTGCATTTGCACATTGGTTTATAAATACTCTGTTCTAGTTATACTATCCTTGGTTATTTTGCTTATTTATTATGGTTTAGTATTTCCTTTAGCTGCATTTGTGCATTGGTTTATAAATACTCTTTTCTAGTTATATATTAAAAATTCAAGTTTTATTCCATCTTATATTAAAAATTTATCTTATATCCCCTGAAGAAGGCCCTCATGTGCTTTGGGATTAATTTTCATCTATCCTTCGTTATTTTGCTTATTTATTATGGTTTTATATTTCCTTTAGCTGCATTTGCGCATTGGTTTATAAATACTCTATTCTAGTTACATAATAAAAATTCAAGTTTTATTCCATCTTACATTTAAAATTTATCATATATATATATATATATATATATTCTTAAGCATCTGTAAGTAATTGTAATTATTTTTATGTAAATTCATTCAAAGAGGCTTAGGCAGGTGATAAAATGTTAATTTTCTGCATTTCTAATTTATTTTATAATAACTCATTTTAAAATAACTCATTTCTCGTTAAAAACATGTTAAAAAGCTTCACGAAGACACATAATGCCCTTGGCGCCAAATTTGGTGACTTTTCTCCCATCATCACATTTGGAAATGCCAATTACCATCATATTGCATACTTGGAAGATATAAGTGATCCTCTAATACTTGGCTTGGATCTCCTGAGAAAGTATAACTTTAAACTGGACTTTAAGAATAATGAAATGCATTTAAGTTCAGTAGACATAGCGGCGTTTAACACTGAAAATCCAGACATTCAGCCAATTTGTCAGATAACAACCAAATCCTAAATTTCCATCCCTCCACACACAGAGACAATAGTTTCTGGGACACCTCCTAAAGAACAATACTTCCGCTGTGGATTGATTAAATACCCGAATCCTGACAATAGACTCAGAGGAGTTCTTGTGGCTTCATCTCTGGGTGACATTTCAAAGAACATTAATCCCGTGATAGTCGCCAATATGAGTGATAAAGTGAGGATTGTGAAGAAGGATGATGTGTTAGCAACCTGCACTCCTGTTACATGCATTAACCGGCACGCGTATCTCCATTATGTTAGCGCGCACAGAAAAAATTGACAAATTTTCGCCAAACAACTTCCATATATGTCTTACGGAATATGAGCATTTTATTAAATAAATTTTAACTGCGCATGCGCTAGCTTTTAAAACATTTTATTTGCATAATTTAATAGTCAATAGCATTGAGAAATTTATATAAAACCCCCCAAACAAATATCGTGTAAATTCAAAAAGTTATGAATATAGAATAATTAGAATTTCAATTCTTCTAACAAAAGGAGAAGATGATAGGGGATTTTATCAACATTTATTTACAATCAGCAAACACTCTATTAGCATTTGGCATTGATTGAATCAAAATAAAATAGTAAGTAAAATCCCTTATGATTAGCTTTAGTTTTGAGAGAAAACTGAAATTATGTTCATTCTATCTTTCAAAACTTTTTGAATTTACCTGATATTTGTTTCAGATTCTCATATAAGTTGCTCAATATTTTTGGTTATTAAATTATGCAAACAAATTATTTTAAAGGCTAGCGCATGCGTAGTTAAAAATTATGTAGTAAAAGGGCTCATATTTTATAACATATTGAACATTTTTGCATACTGGTTGCAGTATGATGTGTCTAATGTAGAATGCAAAATTTTCTAGAAGTGGCATTGCACTGGTTCTAGTACCCTACATGTTATAACTAAAAAAGTGGAATTTTATTTTTGCAATTAAAAAAAAAAAAAAAAAAAAAAAAAAAAAGGTTATGTCTCCATGCATATTTGTGGTAGCCACATAAAAATTTACTCAGATAATGAGAAAAATCTTCGTAACTACATGCTATATCCAAAACGCATTTAAAACATTTTTTTTTTCTACATGGTGATCCAAAACTTTTTTTTTTTTTTAATTTTTTCTTGTCTCTATTTTCTCTTCAGGACATACCTTTTGCTGAAATATATGAGGTATAACATGTTACACCATCAAAGTTACAAGGTGATTCCTAAAGCTCTTTTCTCGATATTTGACAAAACGACTAAATTCGAATTTTTCCAAATACTTATTGGTAGATAGCGTAATAGTTACATAAGTTGATTATTAAATTATGAAAATATTCATTTATGCATGTGAACTAATCCGTGAATATATGTGCTAGTCTAATTAAAACGTATAAATATATTTAGAGAAAGCTTCATAATCCCATGCTGTAGACAGAATGCATTTCGAGCATTACTTTTTAGAGGGTCATCCCAAACATTCTCATTTTTCTGTAATTTGTTATTACTCACTTTTTTGTGTTCGGGTGAATTTTTTTTGGTTAAAACATATGAGGTATAATAGTTTCTTTACACGAACTTAATTTAAGAATAATTCACAATGTATTTTTCAAGATATTTGACAATGCGTGTAAAATCGAAATTGTCTGAAATTGAATATGCGAAGGCAGTGTATGAACAGGTAGTTTTCTAAAGTCCTTTTCCCAATTTTATTTCTGAGCATTAACAGCTATTGCTTTAAACATGGTGTCTAGAAATAGTGAAGTAGCTAAACGCTAGCAGATGAGAACAGTTACTGCGTGTTGCAGTAGTAAATAAAATAGTTAACATTCCTAGGTCAAAAATAACGAGATATACTGGACAAAATTCAAATAAAAATCTTTAGATCATCTTTGGTTTAGTGTAAAAAGGCATCTTGGGCATAATAATTTTGTGAAGAGAGCTTTTAAAAAGTGCGTTTGTTTTCTTGCGATTTCCCAAACTCGTGACATTAAAAACCATGCACGAACGGAAGCTGTACGAATATCTATGTACGAAAATCTTCTTGAACAAAAACCAGCTGGTAACATAATTCAGTGGTTCGATGTATGATGCACGTTCGAAATATTTGTGGTTCAGACACATTTCATTTTTACCCTTTCGTAAACTTTTCTTATAGTCACTGATTAAGGGAACGCTGACCATTGAAACACGGATTTTGCACGTTCTTAACATTATTCTGCGCAAGGTACCTAGGTACGAAATTGAGGAAGGTCTACAATTTTATTACTAACATTTTTCCCGTATTTCTTTACGTTTCAGAATTAGGACCATTATTTTTTTCCACTGAAAGAAAAATCCTAACCATTCAAACACTGATTTTGTATGTTCTCAAAATAAAAAACTGCCTTCTATAGAATATTGTTTGATTAGCATTAAGATTTATAATACCACACTAAAATATCCAGTTCCATTTAAGGCAAAGCTGTTATAAGATATTGCTGGAATTGCATTTTCATTTACACTAAGCTATTTTAACACTTTCCAGCAATGTTTAAGAGTTATTATAAATTCGGTTATCCTGTTGGTCTCTATTTCTATCCGTCTGTCTGTCTGTTGTGGGACCTCTTAGGATGTTATTCACCAATGACCAACTCCCGATTGAACACAAAAATCTGAAAAGCGTATAAAGCCGGGGTGCAAATTTTCAGCAAATTTTGACGCGTTATTTCTGCCATCTAGCGGCATACTTAGTTTAAGATTTTTCAGGTGAAAATAACCAATAAGAGATTTTTGAACTCCTCGACGCTAGATGGCAGAAACAGCGTGCCAAATTTTGCTGGAAAACTGCACGCTGCCTTTAGACGCTTTTCAAGTTTTTGCGTTGAACCGGGAGTTGGTGTTAATGGTGAATACGGCAATTAGGCAAATTACATGGAAGATTAAACGATACAGTACTTACAATTGGAAAATGTTAATAATCTATGAGAACTATGTGGATTTTTGTTCTTGTTGCATATATTCTTCCTTTTTGTCATGCAAATTAATTAATTGAAATGAATTGTAATTAATTATTCTAAAACATTTTAGGAACTTCATTTGCATTTAAGGATAAACTAACATATTTAAAATTTAAAATTATCATATATGCATAATTATTTCGTGAAATTACTAAAAATTAATCATATTTTTAACAGAATTTAATAATTCAAGTTCTCTAAGGAATAAATGTTTAATGCAGATTAAATTACATGCAGCATATAACAAAAGCATTTATACCCGTCTGATTTTTGAAAACAGATACTGCATTGGTATATTTTCATATTACTGAATTCAAATGCTTTAAATACTTAATTAGTATAAAATCAAGAGAAAGTTTTATTGGTTGAATAGCTTGTACATCCCACAAATATCTTTTTCTAATGCAAAATACATTTATTGCTGGAAAGGATAACAATATTTACATTATGAAACCTTCGTTTACTAAGCATGGCCTTTAGAGAATATATGATCATTAAAATATTTTTCAATCTGAAAATGTTTATTAATAATTTAAATCTTTTCTGAAATTATTAATAAAAACCTTTTAAACGAGGAATAATCACTTGAAGTATTTCAAGTTACAATATACTCATCTTTAGGAAATCGAACTGATAATTAAAGAGAAAAAGAAATGATTTATACTTTCTAACAATTAGGAAATTATTTATTTTAAATAGCAAATTTTATTTATTTTAAATGTGAAAGAAATTGTTTTTAGTCTACTAATATTCACAATTTATACGCGGCTTCTTTATTTAGGAACATTATTCTTTTTTGTGCAGACGAAAAAATATTTACTTTCAAAATACTAAATTTTTATGCAACTAATCAGTCTTAAAATTTTTTGGTGAAAGTTTAATTGATGTATATGATAAGACAATCAGTTTGAAATGAAAAAAAAAAAAAATCTACTTTTTTTCTATTTTCTTCCATAATTTAACTTGTATTGAATCGAATTATTTTATTTATATTAAATCCTATGCTCCGCACATCAGAATTTTTAATTATTGTCTTTTTACCCCATTAATAGGATTTGCGACAGCAGTGGCAGCCAGTATGGCATAACGCCAACTGCTATCGAGTCTTCAAGAAATGCCACCACAATATCCCAAATGGACGATAAATTTATTGCCTAAAAAATTTCTATAATTTATGCATACATTTTTATTTTTTTTTTATTTTTTATGTATATTTAAAAATAAAATAGAAATACACATATTCATAATTTTTCAATGTAAAGGTTTTTTTAGAAATCGGAATCCATGTATCCAAAAGATACTTCTTACTCTATTTTTTAATAATAATAATAAACATAATGCTATCTAAAAACATTTTTAAAACTTTTCTGGTTAATTTAATATAACTAGAACTATTTTCTGATGACTAGAAATAACTGAAAATATTTTTCAAACTTATTAAGGAAGAAGAATTTTGACTCTCCTTTAAAAATTTTTCTTGAGACTGATAGTTTTATTTTTTTATTTTATTTTATTTTATTTTTTGACTAAATGAAAACTTGTGCTTGAAGAAAGATATTATTCTAGCAATGCTTCAAAATTTTAATTATAATTGAAATTAAAAACTTTAAATTTGGAGGAAAATAATGACGAAAATTTAAAAGGATCGTGAGATATATAATCGTGAGATTTATAATTAAAAAGGAATAAAAACATGTTTCAAAGTACATGACATTAATTAAATCTCACAAAATCAGTAAAATTGATCAAGTTGTTTACAAGAAAACATGTCCTTAATTTGTGTTGTGGACATAATGACATTTTAAATATTAGTTTCCGCTTAAAATGAGAGATTTAAGATTGGAATAGAAACAATTAACAGATATTTTTCAGTAGCTTTTATTCAATAAATATTTTTTATTTTTCACGCAATATTCTTTCCTATGTTGTTCTAAACATTTTTTTTTTTTTTTTCATATTGTTTACTTATTTTTAATTGTTAAAGAATTAAAGAGCATTTCAGAAACATCGGGGCACTTCTGTTTTTTATTTTTTATAAATTTCTAAATTTAAATATTCTTATATAATTTAGTAAATATGATTTAAGCAACGAAAAAAAATATTTATAAGTATTTTGTACATGTTTTCCTTTTGGTTATTTTTTGTAATTCGTGTTATTAATGTTGCTAAAATTTTACTTTAAAAAAGTTTGGAGGACGCTGAAAAAAAGTGATAGAAGAACCAGCTGTCTTAGTAAATGAATTACATGTGAGATACCGTTTAGCAGACATAATTGATTTTAAGTCTGTAAAACAATAGGCCGCAGCTGCTTCTAAAGATGTTAAATAGAAAGGTTCTACACTTGATTCTGACAATATTTTTTATTGAACAGCATATCATTCATAAAATACAATTTCTGTTTTAGTCGATATTTTCAAACTGAGTGAATTTAAATCTTTAATTATATTCATTGTAACTTAAATGTGTTTAAAAATTATTATACTTAAAAATAAGAAAGTTTATTTAAGGCTGATATAAATAAAATACTTAATTTTCATAAGGATAGGTGATATGAATAAATTAAAAATTAACTTTTTTAAAACCCGTAAAACGAAATGTCGTAGTTATAGATAAAAACCTTAGATATGCTGGTTGCATCAATTAAGGACATTCACGAGTAAAGCTTTTGCTAGTAAAAATACAATGTTGGAAAAATAATTTCAAAACAATAATAATTAAATCAATTGGAAACCTACAGATTTACGTAATTTCTGCCACAATGGCTGTTTCTTTCACGAGTAATGTTGGTATTAGCTTCTTAACTTAGAGTGACGCATAATTTTAAAGTGATTCATAATTTTTGAATGATTTTAATCTGTATGATTAAGTGTTCGTGAGTGCATGTGTGTACGAAGCCACAGCAATATCCTGCGATAAGCAAATATGTTTCAATCTATTTTACAACAGGTTTCGAATAACAATGTTTTTATCTTAAACTGCTAGTGAAAATATTTATGCAAATATTTATACTAAGAAAACGTAAGCAAAGCATAAAATTGTATCTAAACTGTAACTTTAAGTTATCGACTTCGAACGCAGGTCTTACAATTAGACTTTTGGATGGGCTATTACATCCAACGAGATATATAAAGTAGAGTGATAAATGGTAACCCTTGAGAAGGTCCAAGATGAGTCATGTGACATGCTCTCCTTGCACCTGCGTATTCGGTGGTTCCCTTGGTAACAACTTATTTTCAGTAAATTTCTATGGCAACGGTTTGGAGATTGTTCTTCGCAGCCAATGTTTTTGTTTACTTACGTAGTTTAATATTCTTTTGTTCTAAATCATTTTGATTTTGATTTTACTTCTTTTTTATTTCGTGTAGTTGAACTTTAACCGATAAAATGTTTAAAAATAGTTGAAAAATTATCATTTGTTGTTAAATTTAGCTCTTTAAAAGTTTAAATTTTCTTTTATAAACACATTTATACTTTGTTGGGAAACGATGAAAAAAAGGGATTTTATTATTTATTAAAATGTGAAATATGTGTAAAATTATTTTAAAAACGATTTATTTCGGTCATAGGACTGTCAAGTTACCTAATAATAATGATAATTTGTCGAACTGATATTTTAAATGCCAAAATAGCGATAAAGGGCCAAACGCAGCAACCTATTGGAGCATGTCACGTGATTCATCTTGAACCACGGAAAGCTAATCCTTCATCCATTGAATCAGCACTCTAATTTATATATCTCGTTGATTACATCTAAGAAACAACCAGCTTCGTGAAGAATCATAATATTGATCTCTGCGGTACGGTAAGTCCCAGACCGTCGCCCTAGTGCAACGTTAATAAACTCAAAATCCAGTTTTCGGCAATCTTTTAAAATTACCTCTCAAAATACTCATTCTGTTATCTTTCGTGAATTGATAATTTCCGTGATTATAATATTTATCGATTTATTTTTGAAACTGCATTTCTATATGCATTACACATATTCACCCCGTGTTATGTAAGAGAAAAATTAAATGAGTCTTCCAAGAATTTTTTATCTATTTTCATACACTACACATGAGATATAATTTAGGACTTTATATACTTACTTGAACTTTTAAAATTTTGTATCGGAGCACTTTTTGATTGTCTAAGAGATCTCTTTTCAAAACATTCTTCTTAATTTTTATTCACTAATCATTACATTGAACGTAGATCTTTATATTTTTAGTGGATCACTGAAAATAAAAGGAATATGAGAAATAAATTTTTTATTCACTATTCATTGAATGAAATCTTTATATTTTAAATATACCACTGAAAATCAAAGGAATGTTAGAAGAAACGATAAGCGAAGAAACAGTTGTCTCGTGTTACAATCCTTATTTTGATTTCAAAAAACATTTTAATTGACTTCTTAAACTAAGAAATAAACATTTAATTTTTTTTTTTTTTTTTTTTTTTTTTTTTTTTTTTTTTGTAAATCACAGATATATCTATATCTATCTGTCTGCCTACCTATCTATCTGTATATTATGTATATATATATATATGTGTGTGTGTGTGTGCATATATATATATACATATTTACATGTATGTATATATATATATATATATAAGTAAATAAAAATCTTTTTTAGGCCAAAGATTATCAACACATATATTTTTAAAAATAACGTTACTGTAAAAAGTTTTATTCTCTCCCACATACAATTTACAACAAAAGCATTTATTTTTTTTCTGATATTACTTAGAACAGAGAAAGTGTCACATAACGCAATATTTAAAAATAAATCGTTTTCCCAAATCTATAAATGTGTTTTTTCTATGTCAAAGTAACTGCTTTTTCTGAACTATCATCGTATATGCTTTCGATGTAGAATTTCGTTTGGAGAATAAATGTTTTAGATAAAGGAAAAATTTCCCATGGTAAAGCATTTTACAATTCTCATTGTGTGAATCAGATTTCGTTTTCTTTCGAATATTGGTTGCGAGAATATTTGATACGTAAAAAAAAATAAAAATAAAAAATAAAAAATACACAAATGTTTTATGCATACATTTTTTTTCTACATCAGTCTCCGATAAAAGATTTTACATATGAGTTTGAAATTCAAATAATATTTGTTCGCAAAAAATTTTGCTTAAAATATTTTTTATAGATAGACAATTATATATACAGGGTGATCCAAAAGTCAAGACCAATTTTAAAATTGAATAATTCGAAAACGAATCAAGATACAAAGATACGGTTTGCACCAAACGAATGGAAAAGAAGCCGGATTTTTTGTGGCAACGAAAAAAAAATGGTTCTGTTGGCGACCAACAGATGGCGCTGTCGTATTTCTGATGTAGGATTATGCAAAGCAACAAACGATATAAAAAGGAACAACTACAGCAGGTAATGGTAGTCGAAGCTTATATGCATCGAAATATCACATTCTCAGTCGCTACTTTAATCACGCATGGCCTCCAAGATCTCCCGATCTGACACCCTGTGACTTTTGGCTGTGTGGGTTCTTGGAAGTCAAAAGTGTACCGCGACCAACCGGCATCACTAGCAGCACTGAAAGATGCCATCCGCCAAAATGTTTCTGCCATAACGCAAGAAATGCTACTAAATGCTGTGAACGATATGGTGAATCATCTCACAGCTGTACTTCTGAATGATGGACATTGAACAGTTACTGTAGTAGTACTAATTAACTGTAATTAAGCTGACTTGTAAGTTGTCAACATTTATTTTTTCATTTGTAAATCATCTTTTAGTGAAATAAAACCCTATAGCACCATCTGTTGGTCGCCAACAGAACTAATTTTTTTCCTTTGCCACACAAAACCCGGTTTCTTTTTCCTCCGTTTGGTGCAAACCGTATCTTTGTATCTTGATTCGTTTTCGAATTATTCAATTTTAAAGTTGGTCTTGACTTTTGGATCACCCGGTATATATATATATATATATATATATATATATATATATGTATTAAAAACTGTTTCAAACATTTCACAGGAAGAAATAATACATCACTTAAAAAATCGAAAAAATGATTAAAAAAAAAAAAATGGGGAAATTTTGAGAATCCCTATGATGGAGTCATAAGCACCAATACGTCGTAGGTGTTTAATTGAACATTATGTGCAAATACGTGTAATTCTTGTTGCACTTTATGCATTCGCAAAAACTTTACAATACATAATATATATATATATATATATATATATATATATATATATATATATAACGATTCTTTTTCTTTTATATAGACTTCTGCAGAAATTTCCCAACGTTGTATAGAAATAATATTTTACAGTTACCCGCTTTAGATAGTTAAAAATATTTATGAAATTTTGAGCCTAACATCATAGATATAAATAAAAATGTATGTTTTAGCCTTTTACTGATACTTTCATATCTGCAAAATATTTTTCCTTCAAAAAGAGCATCAGTTGTCTTACTTTATCTATACTGATGTTACCAAAGTTAATTTTTAACCATATTATAAAGGTTATTAGGGAAAAATAATCGCAAACTGAAACCAGGTATTATATTGGCAGACAATATTATACTTTTATAAAAGGTTGCAAAGGTTTTAAGAGAAAAACAAAAATTTTATTTTTTATACTGAAAATTATTATTTTTTTAATAAAAATAATCTGGTGTGTCACTCACACTGCTTTCTCTTACCCTGAAATTTAACCCTCTCAGCGTTTGAACCGGAATTTTGTAACACGAACAAACTCCCTCAAAACGGTTTGAGACTGATTCTTGTAATGTAAGAAATCTCTCTCTAAATCGTGCGAACCTGATTCTTGTAACTCTAAATAACTACTCCAAAATCGTTAGAGACGGAAACTTGTAACTGACCCTTCCCCCTTTTACCAACAAGGGGCGGACAATGACGATAAGGTAAGCTGACAGTTGATATGCTTCTTTGTTGAAAGAGAGGGTTGATAACAAAAGAATAGAATAGTGAAAAATGTTCAAGAAGAGCTGTTGATAATTTGTAAAATCAGTTAAAATACTGCTCGCCTAAACAGAACTTCGCATAAAACCTTTTTATTTTTTCAATTTAAATTATATCTTTTAGATGACGATTTTTTTTCATAGGAATCTTAAAATTAATAATAAAAGACATTATTGTTAGAATAAAATAATGACAATTATTTGTTAAATCAGCAGCTTTATTATTATTGTTATTATTCTTATTATTTATGAACTAACCGAATATTCTGCATAAAACAGTGTTTTAATTACATATTAATGTAAAGCATTTTAATATCCTGAAACAGGTTTTTCTCTTTTTATATTCAGTACCTGAATTACAGTTTACATGGTTTCATTGTAAAAATTATTCATAGTATATGTATTATATATATAAAGGTAACTATTTTAACGAATTTATGAGTTTACAGATAAGAAAAACAAAAAAAGAGAATTGCAAGCCAATGCGCAGAATTGCTACAAAAAAAAAAAAAAAAAAAAAAAAAAAAAAAATGCAAAACTTAAATATAGGAATAAATTATCAATGAATAAAATGAAATAAAACCCCCAACCCCCTCTCCCCCCCCCCCCCCCAATATATATATATATTTGTTTCGGGGGAGCGCTGGCTACCAGTGAAATCTAATTTTCATGGATATAAGGCAAATTCAAATCGAACTATCATCGGAAACCCCTAAATCTAGCAATTTCCTAGAAAATATTCTTCTAGGTTTTGCGTTTACTAATATTTAAATCTGTTACCTAATAATCAGATATATTTTACGTCTCAAAAAAATCTCTAACACTATTTATATATTATATATATATATTTATTTAAATTGTTCTAGCGATTTCCAACAAAACCAAATTTCTGTCATATTTTTTCCGGATTTAGTGCGAATTACCAGTGAACGATAATTCCTGAAGATCAAAATTTTTAATATCAAAATATCGTCGGATAAACACATAAACTCTATCGTTTTTTTTTTTTCTAATCTTTCAAGTATTTTCGAAGAAAACGCAGTCTTAGCTACTTTTTTTTCCCCCTGACAAAACGCGGGTTTCCCGTGAACGCTAATTTTACTGAAGAAGAGCACAATTCAGATTAAATTGTAAACTCAAAATATTCTTAAATCTGAATTTTTATCAAAATCATTCAAGTAGTTTCTAAGAAAATCACGTTTCTGCCATATTTTCTCACGGACGAAGTGAAGGTTAGCAATGAAAAGTAATCTTCGATAAAAAGAGGATAAGTCAGATGTGTTTCTAATCTAGAAAAACTTATTTTAGTCACATTTTTCATATAAAGACATGCAGGAACTCTTTCATTCCCTAGCAACGGTTACTATATTCATTTCTTAAAATTACTTTAGTACAGCTTTAGCACAGGAGCCCCTTGGCAGTTATTATATTTTTGTTTTCATTTTGACGATAAACTAAAATGGGTATCGCAATTACGTAAGTAAACATCTTGGTGAGAAGCGACCGAGCTATTTTGGCGATAAATTTCAAATTTTGCCAAGAGGTTCAAGCTGCTCCATTGCTTTAGCAGAATTTTTTCAATTTTATTTAATTATTTTTTTAACTTAATGCCAGAGGAGAGGGGGGGGGGAATTATTGGTCTAAATAGACAAAATATTTCCAGATAAAATATTATCCGTTTTTCATTCTGTTTATTAAACGAAAGAAAATGGCCAAAATAGTTTTTTTCAATATCGTTGACATCTCTATATATTGAAATTAAAATATCCAGTACTTTTTAATTTCAATCTACATGCGCACTTTTTATTTTCTCAATTAAATATTATCTAAATCTTAATATACATATCAAGGTGTAATAAAATAAAAGGCGACAGCACAAAATCTGTGTCTGAAACAAATAGTCCTATCGTACTAAAAATAAAATAAAATAAAATAAAATACAAAAATAAATTTTGCTTCAGGTATTCGCTACATTCGACAGTGTTCCTCGCCGGTACTGCGTTGCCAAGGTCCCCACTACCGTCAGTATCTTATCCAGACATTTCAATTTGGTTTTTTATAGAACAACAAGTAGCTCTGCTTTTATTCAAGAAGTGTAATTTTACAGATAACTATATACCAGCTTTTATTAAACATTTTAGTATTGGCACTATGTATTAGTGAGACATGATTACACGTTTTTTCTAGATTTTGCTTTCTGATAATAAAATTGCATGTGCAAAAAATTACAATTATACTGCTATTAATTGTATTATAAATATATGGAACATTCATGGACATTTCATGGAACATTCTAGAAAAATTTAGTTTTCAAAAAATTTTCAGAATTTTCTAAAAGGTTCCGGAGTTACACAGCTAAGATAGATTTTTAGCTATGTAACATAAGTTACACAATTAAAAAGTTAAAATAAAAGAAGAAAAAAAAGTGATATTTTAAGTAGAATACGTTTTTAGAGGAACCCTAAAAAGTGGAAAACAAAGAAAGTTTTGAAAATTGTCGTCAGAATAATGAAAACGAATCAATCAATAGATAAAAAAATAAATAATAATTGAAAAGTATCTAAACTTCACGAAGGTATAGTTACGCCTAGACAAAAAGAAACTACTCAACCTTTAATATTTTGAAAAAAATTATTACATTTTTCTTGAAGCTGACCATAATTTTTCAAAATTTTCTTATTTCTAATATTTTAGGAAACTTTTGTAAATGTTTATTTTCAGAAATGTTTATTTTCATAAAATTTGTTTATTTTCAGAAATTTCCATTTCTTTTATTAAATTTAAGACTTTCGCATTTATTTTAATGTATTAAATGTTGCCATCAATATTTTAGAAACTTTCCTTTCAATAATTTAAAAATGTTAATTATATAAATATTTTTAAATATGTTTCTCAATTAACTAATTATGTTATATCTTTCTTTAAAAATTATAAATAAATGCAAACATACTTTCCTTATAATTATGTTCAACATCTTTTTTATAATAATAAATGGAAAGGTTTGTCTGTCTGTCTGTCTGTTCTTTTATACGTACAGCCCCTATTGAACGCAGATGTACAAGAATTCACATACGGATGCTCTGGAGCCTTTCCGATGTTTTCCTCGAAACAGAATTTAAAAATCTTAAATAGTTTCGGAGATATTAATTAAAATGTTGACCCATGTCGATCGAAAAATGACCAAAAATCCTTATTGCTTAAAAAGAGGCACATTCAGCAGACGATTTTAACGGCTGCCTCTAACGGAAGCAAAACACGTGAAAGTCATTAATGCCACATGATCTTTAACTGGGGTTAAAAATTGCAAATTTCAAAGTGCTTCAAATTTTCTTTTTCGTACACAACACTTAATATACAACCTATTCAGCACAAAACCAACCTGCAGTTAAAATTTCATCAATTTTCATTAATAAACAAAGCAGTTACATTTTAATTGTAAATTAAATTTTATTCTAACACGTAATCTATCTTTCAATAGAAGATAGGAGTTTCCATAGCAACAAAATACATTTGAAGGAACTAAAAAATACTTTTTTTTTTTTCTTTTTACTTCCATTACCCGACTACAGTGGTATATATAGGTTTCGGGAATGTCCTGATTAGGTTTTCTTTTGTATCTCAGCTACTAATTAAAATAATTTCATAAGTAACACATTATTTGAAAGCTTTGTTGATTTGGAATTGAACAGTAGATTACAGAAATTTCTACCGCCAGATATTTTAAAATTTCGATATTTCAAATTCTAATTAAATTATTTTTAATACATCATTCGAAAGATATTTTAAAGTTATTTTAAATTATCGAAAGTTTTCACCAGATATACACGTTTTGAGGTGTCCTGAATCAGTTTTCTTTTGTATCTCAGCTACTAATTAAAATAATTTCATAAGTAATACATCATTAGAAAGTTTTTTTGATTTGGAATCGAACAGTGGAATACAGAAATTTGTACCGCCAAATGGCGCTTCAATATTTTAAAATTTTGAATATTTCAATTTCTAATTATGATTAAATTATTTTTAATACATCATTGGAAAGATATTCTAAAGTTCTTTTAAATTATCGAAAGTTTTCACCAGATTTACACGTTTTGAGGTGTCCTGAATCAGTTTTCTTTTATATCTCGGTTATTAATTAAAAAAATTTCATAAGCAATACATCATTTGAAAGCTTTGTTGAGTTGATACACATTTTAAAGTACTTTTACATTATCGAAAATGGAATTCGAGATTTCACCCGATTTACACGTTTTGATGTGTCCTGATTAGGTTTTCTTTTTTATCTCATCTATTAATTAAAATAATTTCATGAGTAATACATCATTTGAAAGCTTTGTTGATCTGGAATGGAACAATAGATTACAGAAATTTCTACCGCCAGGTGGCGCTGTAATATTTTTAAATTTCAATATTTCAAATTCTAATTATGATTAAATTATTTCTAATACATCATTCGAAAGATATTTTAAAGTTCTTTTATATTATCGAAAGTGGAATTCGAAATTTCACCTCATTTACAATTTTAAGGTGACATGATCAGGTTTTCTTTTGCATCTCAGCTAATTGAGTAAGACCGTTCAAAATTGGTATATGTAAGTTAATTAGGAGGGGCTGGAAGGGTGGGGGGAAGGAATTCTGCGCTACCGAAGGCAGTGGGGACCCGGTCCGACAATTTACCTGATGAGAAATGATGTTTTTAATTTTCTTTTCTTAAGAATAAGAGTTTGATTTCAGAAGGAATATGTGCGCGCACCGCACATATATTTTAACATGTGCGCCCGCAGCGCGCATGGGTTTGCGACCCGGTGCAAGTTTTTACCCGATGATAAAAAAAAAAAAAATTATTTTATTTTCTTAATAATAAAAGTTTGAGTTGAGAAGGAATATGCGTGTACAGCGCACGTATATCCTCAAACGTGCGCGCGCAGCGCGCATGCGTCTGCGCTGCCGAAGGCAATGTGGTCCTGGTGTGAGTTTTTACCCGATGCTAATTGATATATTTTTTTATTCATTTTCTTAAGAATGAAAGTTTATGAGTAATAACACGGATTTTTGAGAAGTCATAAGGATGGTGAAGGAATACGTGCACGCAGCGCACGGGTCTACGCTGCCGAAGGCAGTGGGGATCCGGTACGACATATTTCCCGATCAGAATTTTTTTTTTCTCTTTTTTTATCACATGATAAAAATTAATGCAATTTGGAGAATTCATTAATTATTGGGATTCATTTAAAAATAGTGACCAGCGTAGCGGGCGTAGCCTGCTAGTATATAAATAATAATAATAATAATAATGCATGTTTACCATTCTATACTGTCTCAGTTCTTTAGCATGATTCTTCTAAATTTTATTTTAATTATTTAAAAAGGAAATATGCTTGCAGGTCCCCCCCCCCTCCTTTTTGCTTTTCCCGACATAAAAATAAATATTTTTACTTCTTCATTTATTTATGTTTAAAATCAGTATTTTTTTTCCTTTTTGATTTTAAAGTTGTAACGTGGTTTTTATTTAATATCTTTCGAATCAATATCCGATTGAATAAAAAAATACAGCATTAACTATATTTGGTCCTGATTAATAAGTGTTCGAATTTTTGATAAAATCTAGTAATTCGAACAGATACGATGGCGATTTTTTAATTTTATGTATTTTAAATAAAACAAAAATATCTGCACGTTCATTGAAGGTGTAATACAATATATGGTGACAACTCATAGTCATTGTCTGAAAGAAATAGCACTACGGAAAAAAAAAAAAAAAAAAAAGTGATTTGGATGTAGATAGATTTTGAGAGGATTGCAAATTTGTGACAATGCCACCCCTCTGATATCGTACACAAATCGGATTAGACAAAGAAACATAACCAACTTTGTTAGTGATATCACTTTAAAAATGGATTAGGAGTATTATACAGGGTAAAAACATTTTGCACATTGCACTGTAAATGTAAAAACAGCCAATTCAAAAAAAAAAAAAAAAAAAAAAAAAAAAATGTTTTGTCAAATTTGAATAAAAATTCTAAAAAAAAAAAAAAAAAAAAAAAAAAAGTATATATATATATATATATATATATATATATTCTTATTGACACCTGTAAAATCAGAGTAACCCAATATTTGTTTCAGAAGGAATTATTTAAACTAAATGCATTGCAGAGCTTTAAAAGTTATTGAATAGAAAGATAACAATCTGTGTACTGTGAATTACTGCGGTAAGAATCAAAAGCTTAAGTTTTAATCGCATACTCTTTTTTCTTTCATTTCTTTTAATCATTTGACAGAGATTAACTAAATTTCTTGCAATTACAAAGTCAGAGCAAAATATGTAAAAACTAAATATAGTACAAAATGGTCAATTTTTCTTTAGCCATGACTAAATGTCAGAGTTTTTTTTTTTTTTTTTTTTTTTTTTTTCTTCTTCTTTCCTGATTTATTTCTGAAATCATTTTTAATCGTAAACGTATAAAACTTGCAGGTATATCTGTTTTTTTTTTTTTTTTTTTTTTTTTAAATAGATAATTGAATTAATTTAAATAATTATAATAAAAAACCGTTTTTCGAGAATAAAATGACAAAATGCACGCATTAAGCCGGCTTATTAC
Source organism: Salticus scenicus (assembly GCA_963930645.1). Taxonomy (NCBI): domain Eukaryota; kingdom Metazoa; phylum Arthropoda; class Arachnida; order Araneae; family Salticidae; genus Salticus; species Salticus scenicus. The sequence goes on from OZ005649.1 coordinate 308,505,332, forward strand.
TTTCTTCCGATTTTTTTTTTTTTTTTCAAATCTTTCAACTAAATTTTATTGCAAAGGCATAAAAACACTTGTAATTATGCTTGCTTTTACGACAAAAAAAATAAATGTTTTTTTTTTTTTGTTTGTTTCTATAAAGACATGAGATTTTTGGGAAAAGATTTCAGAAAAGGTGACATGGAAGAATGTCCTTTTGAATTCTGTTATACTCACTGAAAAATAAAAAATGTCATTAGCTTATTTTCTATTTCATCAGACAATCCTCCAAATTTTATTTATTTATTTTTTGGAAAAATAGGTTTGACATGTTAAAAAAAAAAAAAAAAAAAATTAAATGTAATTAAAATATAAAAAAAATATATGTATTATTTGCGATGAGAAAGTGAAGTCATAAAAATTTGAAGTACTTGCTATTAATAGTTAAAAAAAAATTAATGAATAATAATAAAAAAAAATCATTTTTACTACGATTTTCAGCGTTTAGTGATGTGCTAAACATAGCTCATTTGATTCTATAATATCCTTTATAAAAGTTTCCAATTTATCATATATATTTTTTACAAATATGTAATATACAAAATGATATGCAGAATGCATTAATTACGGAAATTCATAAATATAAACGTGAATTTAACAAATCATAATATAATCATTTTCTATATACTCAAAAAGTTTCACACCATAAGTTAGTTTTATGAAGGAATATGAATTTCAAACAAATAAAGTTGTGTCGAAATATAGTCTAATACTTTTCCCAAACAGCTATTTATTATTATTATTTTTTTTTTCCCCCTTTAGTAATTTAACTGAAGTGTTGATGTTTCGATTTATTTTAAGGAAATTCTTTATCATTTCCTTACTATTATTTTTGTTGTAGTTGAACTTTTGAGAGCTCCTTTCTGCGTCTGATCACGTATGTTGCTGTGTTATTGTAGTTATAGTTAAGAAATAATTCATATAATGGAATAAATTTTCTTTGTAAATTGGTTATTAGTAAAATATTAAAAGAAAAAAAAAACATATATTTATATTTTTTTTTACTTAATAATTTTGCTAATTTTATTATATTTCAATATTTATTATATATTTATTGATTAACCAAATTAAGCTGTCATTGAAATTAACATAGTTACAATTTTGAGAAATAAAATCGAAATATATACATTTATTTCTGTTCCTTATATCAAGAGCATTTTTATTTTTATTATAATTTTAAAAGAAAGTGCAATTAAAGAGAATAAAGATAGCTGTAAAATATCATATAAATTAATTCATTCATTCAAATAATAATAATAATAATAATAATAATAATAAATAAAATAATAAATAAAATAAAAAAATAATTTAAAACATTTATAAATTATTATTATTATTGTTATGGTATTTGTATAAATAAGAAAGTTTTACAATTCATTTTTGCACACCATTTTAATTTAAAATATCTATAAAATTAGTAAATATTACTTTCAAAGTGTTTATAGTTTGTGCTGCATATAATTAATTAATCATTTATGATTTCTGATAATAAAAGTTATGGAAATTTAAATTTATGAATTGGAAATACAATGTAGACTAAATTTTGCGCTGCTAAAGCTATTTCAAATTACAGCTTTAATTTTTCTGAACTCATGTTTCTTGCATAGAAATGATAAAGTCTGTTGCTATATTTCCAAAAGGTTTTTGAAATATCAATCCAGTTTCTTCTACATGTACATTCTCTTCCTAATCCCAGTTTGGAAATATCTTCGGTCACAAAGGGCTTTTGTTCGAACGGACACACCCCCAGTTGTGGGGGAAAAATGTTCGAAAATTTTTGGTGTAACTTCAACGGACATGACAGGGGATTTTCAAGGTAGCTTCCTCCTAACAATGAGATTATTTTTGAAGTAGAAACGTGACATTGAGTCAAACGCTGAGAGGGTTAATACTATAAATAGAGGTTGGAGATTAAGAGGTAAGATAACGAGAACTGTTAAGTAAACCTATGTTAAACAATTCAAATTAGGCTTCGGAAGAGATTTATATGATAATTAGTTCTGTATGAAGGGGGCTACCGCCCCCCTCAACCTTCCGTTTCATCAATGCTCCTACATTTATATAGAATTTAATTCGGTTATTAAAAAATAATTCTGTTTTTAAAAAATAATTTATTAAAACTATTATTTAAACAAATTACCTTTTATGATACTGCAGACGATTTCCATATTAGAGAAGTAGTATAACACTAAATATCCAAAAATAATCTGGTGTGTCACTCACACGACTTTCTCTTACCCTGAAATTTAATACTATAAATACAGGTTGCAGATTAAAAGGTAAGATAATGAGTACTGTTATGTAAACGTGTGTTAAACAATTCATATTAGGCTTCTGAAGAGTTTTATATGATAATTAGTTCTGTGTGAGGGGGGGGCTACCGCCCCCCTCAACCCCCCGTTTCATTAATGCAACTACAGTTATATAAAATTTAATTCGGTTATTAAAAAATAATTCTGTTTTTAAAAAATAATTTATTAAAATTTTTATTTAAAAAAATTATCTTTTATGATAATGCAGACGATTTCCATATTAGAGAAGTAGCATAACACCAAATGTCCAAAAAAAGTCCATTTTATTCTCAATATTTAAAAAAAATACGATTTTTTTATTAGATAATTTTTTTTTTTTTTTTCGTTAAAAGTAAAAGAAAATCGATAACTTTGTTTTAAATTATCGCAGATCGATGGTTCAACCATTCGTTTTAAAGGTATTTTCGAGCTCTTTTGAAAGATACCCATCATGAAAATTTACTCCCCTCGAGGGGGGACTTCCCCCCCAGGGGGGGAGGCGATGCTCCTACATACACAAAAAAAAATTTCCCAGTTAACTATCTTTATTACAAAAAATATATATTCGTTTCATTTGGTTTAGTGCAGTCTATAGACGTTAAACTCTACTTACCTGCAATTTCCCCCATAGACGTAATGTATTAGAATCCTCTTGATTGTCCCTGTACACGAACCATTTGCTTGATCTTAACGAAAAGCTTACTGTAGCATCCCTATATGATATACATTTGGAATACCAAGTTTGAACCTTCTGTCATAATTTGTTTTTGAGATATGTTGATAACAGACACACACACAGACCATTTGCTAAAAACATGATTTTCGTATTCAGGGACCTCAAAACGTGTAAATATAACAAAATCTCGCGTTCGAAAATTTGACCCAAAAACAATACTTTCTCTACCTTTCGGGTAAGAGAAAATAAAAAGTTGAATTTATTCTCAATATTACATTAAAAAAAATATGTTAAAAATGAAAAAATCGATAATTTTATTTTAGTCTATCGCAGACCGATGGTTTAACCATTCGTTTTAAAGGTACTGGCGTGCTCTTTTGAAAGATACTCATCATGAAAGTTTACTGCCCTCGAGGGGGAACTTCCCCCCCCCCAGGGGGGAGGTGAGGCTCCTACATACACAATTTTTTTTTCCCAGTTGACTATCTCTATTACAAAAAAATATATATTTGTTTCATTTGGTTTAGTGCAGTCTATAGATGTTAAACTCTACTTACGTGCAATTTTCACTATAGACGTAGTGTATTTGAATACTTTTGAGTATCCCTGTACACGAAACATTTGCTTCATCTCAACGGAAAGCTTACTGTAGCATCCCTATTTAATACGCATTTAGAATACAGAGTTTGGAATTTCTGCAGCTGTTTGTTCTTGAGATACGCTGATAACAGACACAGAGACCATTCTCTAAAAGCAGGATTTTGGTATTCAGGGGACCTCAGGACATGTAAATGTAACAAAAACTCACGTTCGAAAACTTGACCCTAAAACAATACTTTCTCGACCCAATGGGTAAGAGAAAGTAAAAAGTACATATTAAGAATCTAATTGAATCTATTGAATCATGCTTAGTTATTTCAGTTAAATAAACTGTATAATTTACATTTCACACATGTATTATTTGCGAAAATATGTTGTTAAGTTGTATATCATTATTAATATAATGAAATATGCAGTTATCGTGTCATTCATAAATAACGTTGCATGCTTATTGCGACTAATCATTAAGTAAAGATATTATTACCGGCAGACAATCTTGACACTTGAATAATTCTAACGCATTATGTTATTAATAGTATCAAACTGTTTATATGCATTTACTATAAATAAACATATTAATTGGAAACTATAAAATAATATTGTTAGATTGTGATTAACTAACAAATAATATGATAAGAGTCTTGTATTTTATAAATATGAGTTAATAAAACTCATGGTTAAAGAATAAATAAATGAAGAAAGATTTGTAAAATCTTTCAAATATAATTTAAGGTAATGCTTCGAGAATCATAAAAGCTGTCACTATTTTGCCAAAACACTCATTTAATATTAATTTATTCATGATTATAAATTTTCCAGTACAAATAATTAATTGTTTTGTTTTGGTTATGTCTAATTTCATATTTAGAAATCCACTATTTTTACTTTTTAAATTGCATTATAGTTAGTCCATAAATAAATAAACAAATCAAAAGACAATTCTAAACTCCACAGCATATAACTTTAACAATTAAAAGAGCGGATAGTTATTAATTTTTATAGAGACCAAAATAATTTACGTTGAAATGAATAAAGTTATTACATTTTCAATATTAATAGAGGAGAATATATATATATTCCCCCTCTCTCTTTCTCTCTCTCTATAACTATAGGGGGAAAAGCAAAGTTGCGTGGAAGCATTTATCTCTACAAGTATTAGTTGCAGAAATATACTTCCAATTACAAAATGTTTTTTTAAAATGTAAGCATTTGGGATATGGTACGTTTAAATAAAAAAATAAATAAATAAAAATAGAAGTTTTTCGAAAGTTACACATACTAATTTTTATACAATCCTTAAATTCCTATATTCATATTCAGTAAAAGTTGACACTCATCCTTACAAATATAACACAAAAATATCACTTCCGTGCGCTCAAAATTGACTGAGATATCAAAGTTTAAGAGTTTTTAGCATTCTCTCTAGCTTTAATAAGGATGTTTTAACCGACATCTTAATGAAAGCAGAAAAAACGGGGCTCTTTCATACTACTGTAAGTTATAATAGATAATTTAATATTAGACATGTGAGAAAACGTGTTCCCCTAATGAAATTTTCATCTAATACTTCAAATATTTATTACCATTCACAGCATATACATTTAAGATTTTGCTTATTTATCTCATAAGAAACTGCTAAGTCAATAATTATAATATAATTTGTCACCTAAAACCTGGTATAAAGGTTATGCATACGCTTTTAAAAACAATCCTTAAAGAAATTAAATAGAGAAATGATATGTTAAAAGATACACTTTCTTTTTATAATATGTCTAAGAACAATTATTCTAACTACATTCAGTTCACAAACTTTCTTGACAGAATTGATAAATATACTGCCCAAAACAACTAGGTGATATTATGAATTTAGTAGGAAAAAATTTTGTATTGGACAACACGTTTGACAAAAATGAAAAAAAAAAAAAAAGAAGGGGGGGGGGGAAATTAAAAATGAAAATTAAAATATTCAAAAAGTTGGGAATATGCAGATTTTCTCTAAGACATAAAAAACGGCGTGTTGTAGATAAGGAGGGAAAAACATTGTGCAACATTCCTTCTGAAGGAGAAGATTAAAAATAATTCACCTTTGTTGAATGCTTTAAAACAGCGAATGCGATGTTTCGGCAGAATGATTTATCTGAATCGGTAGCCTGAAGGTAGCCTGCCCACGTTTAGAGACGGTTCAAACGCAATCCGTTTTGTAGTGGAAACATTAGGAATTTCTCAAAGTGCCATTTCAAGAGTATGGAATCGGTTTTTGTAACCTAGAAATGTTCACCGCAGATACTAACGATCAGAAGAAACCGCACTATAAACGCCACATTAAATGCAACAGCACAATTCAGAGGGCTAATGGTACCGGTGTTTTGATTTAAACTGTTCAAAGCTGACTCCACAATTTGGTTTTGTTTCGCTCGCAGGAAGTCGACACAGAAGCATCTCACAAGAAAACCACCCCTTACTGTAATCATAAAAAATAAATCAAACAAGCCTTTATCGAATGCGAATATATAAATATGTTTTTTGATGCATAAAACAATTGCCCTCGCTAGCTCGTTTTTGAGTTATAAATTCTTAAATTTCGCAATAATCGGTGCAAACACCTATAAATCGATAAAACCACGCCTTATTGAAATAATGACTGTAATCCAAAACAAGCGATAATCGAAAGAGCATAGACAAACGTGTTTGATGCGTTAATAATTTGCCCATTTCAGCTTTGAGATACAATGTCGAAAAATTTGCTAATATAGAATCTAAACACTGATAAAAGTCATTATTCTGACAAGTTTTATCGGGATTCCTTCCCTTCTTTTCTCAATACTACATTTTTACCCAAACTTAAATATACAGGGTGATTAAAAAAAACGTGGACAAAATGATGTGGCAGATCCGTCATACAACAAGGATAAAAAATCACATAGGAACGCATACGCCTGGAGAGCGCGCTAGAGCCTCGAGAGGGCGTTGCGATACAAACACAAGCTGAGCAAACGGAGATTGTCTTCTTTCGAGCCGTGGATGCGTTGGGCGTAACATGGCTAGTTACATGCACCGTGACATGGCTGATATGCATTTAATGTACGGCATGGCCAACTGCAATGGACGAGAAGCCTTGCGAATGTATCGTGAGAAATATCCTGTGAGAAAGGTGCCTAGCGGCTCATTCTTTGCCACTCTGCATCGACAATTGTGTGAAGCCGGCTCGTTCCACGTGCACAAGCCGGATGCTGGTCGCCTACGAATAAATCGGACAGTTGATGCTGAAGGAAGAGTTGTCCAAGAACTCCAGCGTAATCCTTCAACGAGTACACGAGTTGTATCTCGAAAGACCCATATCCCCCAAGCTACCGTCTGGCGCATCGTACACGACGCAGGACTACATATTTATTATTTAGAACGTGTCCAGGTACTGGAACCGGGAGACTATAACAATGGATTTTGCGTGGAGGTTTTTGCAAGAAAGTGCTGCAGATCGAAACTTCGCAGTAAGTGTTCTCTTCTGGAGGAGGTTGCGTTCTGAGTAGAGGGTGTGATGAACTTTCACAACCTTGATACGTGAGCGAATGAAAACCCGCATGCTAAACGTCCGCACGGCGCACAACGAAAATTTTCCGTTAACGTGTGGGCTGGCATTGTAGGAGACTATTTACTTGGTCCGTACATTCTCCCATAAAGGCTTAACGGTCCCATTTATCTAACATTCTTGCTAGAGGTTCTGCCAGAAATGCTGAATGATGTCCCAATGCCTATTCGTCAACGCATTCGATTTCAACACGACGGAGTTCCTGCAGATTTCAGCACAGACTTCAGAGCACAACTGCAGGCTACTTTTCCTGGCGGCTGGATTAGTCGCGGTGGACCAGTCGCATGGCCACCACGATCACCAGACCTTGTCTTCCTTGGATTTTTCCTTATGGGGATTTTTAAAAGGACTTGTGTATGAAACACCTGTTGCAACGCCGGAACCCTTGGTAGGAAGAATCGTTGTGGCAGCAGGATGTGTTCGAGATACACCTGGTATCTTTGAGAAGGGGCGGCGTTCTATGGAACATAGATGCCAGGCTTGTCTCGATGCATCTGGCAAAAACTTTGAGCATCTCCTGTAGGCTCAACATTTGGCTAGCATTAGTCGCATGTGAGTGAGTAATTATTTATCAATAAAATGATCTGTAATGGTTTTGTTTCTTCTCTTTGTGTTATGTATTATTTTAGACGCCCTGTAGCGGCTCCGGATCGCAGTTGTGACCCTCTGTTCCTATGCGATTTCTGATCCTTGTTGTATGACTGATCTATCATGTCATTTTGTCCACGTTTTTTTTTAATCACCCTGTATATTTCTGAAGAATGGGCGGGCTTATGAGGACAAACATTTTACGTTCCTCATTGATAACCTCATTTATTACACATGCCTCGTAGATATGAGACATTACTTGCTGTTAGGGAAAACTACAACTTTTTTTTTTTTTTTGAAAATAATTTCTATCCGATACATTTCATTTCTAGACTACTTTATTTTTACAGTAATTTTCACTAAATATGATTACGATCAAATAACAAGAAAAATACTCTAAAAAAAAAAGACTGGTGTTTAAATATAAGGCGGGTACTAATAATTTTATGTAATATTTATGAGAATGTTGGCAGGTATGTATTTGTATAAATTTATATAATTATATATAGAAAAGAGGACATGACATAATCTAACGTGATTTTTGGCGCATAAACTGTCAGCCTTCGTAAGCCCGTTTTCGAGAAATCTATATTCATACTTGCCAACCACCTCATTATGAACTGTACAATTATTAGCACCCGCCTTTTTTTTCACACCAGTCATTTTTTAGAGTAATTTTATTCTTATTTAATCGTAACAATATTTGGATAGAATTACTCTAAAAGTAAAGTGGTGTGAAAAATGGGGCGTTTTTTCAAGGGGCGTTAACAATTGTACGGTTATTAATGAGATGGTTGGCAAGTATGTATATTCAAGTTTCAGTAAAATTGTAGTTATGTGAAAGGAGTGGGAGGAGTTTCGTTAAAATCTGTCTTGACCAGCACTTTTATAAATTTTTAGATTCTATTTTAGCAAATGTTTAGACATTATATCTTGATTGAATATATCTCAAAGCTCAAATGGGCATCTGATTAATCCATCAAAGAATTCGTTTATCTATGCTCTTTTGATTTCTGTTGGTTTTAGATTTGATTCATTATTTCAGTAAGGCGTAGTCTTATCAATTCAGGCGTGGTTCCACCAATTATTAGCGAAATTTTCGAATTTATAACTTGAAAACGAGCTGACAAGGGCAGTTGCTTTATACGTCAGAAAACATATTTATATATGCTGCTTCATATAAATTATATTTTATTTTCTATCTAAAAGAGAAAGCACCTCTTCTATTAAGCATATTTTTTTTCTGAATGTATTACATCTTATCATAGAACATTACTATTAAAAAAAATTTTTGATTTAGTAAAATGCTGTTATATTTTTTAAACATAATATGGTACAATATTTATCTAACATTTTAAACATTAGTATTAAAATACTTTATGTAGACATTTTCATATATCATTATAATATTTGTTGGAAAAAATAAATATAACAAATTTTTAAATAATTTCGTTGTTAAAAAAAAAAAAAAAAAAAACATATTTAAACAATTCTTTGCTTAAAAATGATCAATCATCTAAAAAAAATTAAAGTTTTCAAATCAATGAACTTACTATATATTGTAAATATTTTTATTTTTGGAGATGTTTCGAAACTCCTTTCCAATTTAAAAATATTTATAAAATGTCTAATTTTAAATGTTGTCAAACATCTAATATACCACAAAAAATAATTAAATATTAATCTAGCATAATTTAATTATCTCAAGATTCTCTTTTTTGGCAACATCTAGTAATCTATAACAGATATAAGTCATTTTTCCCTCGTTACTTTCCTAAAATGCCCATTTTTATTGACACATCAGATGGTAAAAATTAGCTTATCAATATTATTGAAATGAAGGCTTTCGTAAATTTATTTTTTCTTATTACCATGTTTTTATTAACTTCGATTCTTGTGTGTTTGTGTGTTTGTCAGGGACAAATCTTGCAATCGATTTTTAACTAACTTCCCGACTAGCTAGATATTTGAAATTTTCAGGACAGCTCACAACACGGTGACAATACATTTTTCTAATAATTTTAGTCAACTGCTTCAAGTTCCGCTGCCTTCGGCAGCGTGTATATGATTCGGCAGAAAATTTATTTAACTAACTTCCCGACTAGCTAGACATTTGAAACTTTCAGAATAGTTCAGAATAAGGTTAAAATGCATATTTTTAATACCTTTAGCCAACTGTTTCGGGTTCCCGCTGCCTTCGGCAGCGTTATCAATACAAAGGTTGCAATCGATTTTTTCCTAACTTTCCGACTAGCTAGGCATTTGAAACTTTCAGGATAGCTCAAAACACGGTGACAATACATTTTTTTAATACTTTTAGTCAACTGTTTCAGGTCCCCACTGCCTTCGGCAGCGTTTATATGATTCAACAGAAAATTGATTTAACTAACTTCCCGACTAGCTAGACATTGGAAACTTTCAGAATAGTTTAGAACACGGTGAAAATGCATTTTTTAAATATTTTTAACCAAATACTCCGGGTTCCTGCTGCCTTTGGCAGCGCTACCAGTACAAAGCTTGTAATCGATTTTTCACTAACTTCTCGACTAGCCAGACATTTGAAAACTTCAGGATAGCTCAGAATACAGTGACAATACATTTTTTTTATACTTTTAGTCAACTGATTCAGGTACCTACTGCCTTCGGCAGCGTTTATATGATTCGAACGAAAATTTATTTAACAAACTTCCCGACTAGCTAGACATTTGAAACTTTCAGAATAGTTCAGAATACGGTTAAAATGCATTTTTTTAATACCTTTAGCCAAATGTTTCGGGTTCCTGCTGCCTTCGGCAGCGTTATCAGTACAAAGATTGCAATCGATTTTTCCGTAACTTCTCGACTAGCTAGACATTTGAAACTTTCAGGATAGCTCAGAATACAGTGACAATACATTTTTTTTTTTATAGTTTTAGTCAACTGTTTCAGGTCCCTACTGCCTTCAGCAGCGTTTATATGATTCAACAGAAAATTTATTTAACTAACTTCGTGACTGGCTAGACATTTGAAACTTTCAGGATAGTTCAGAATACGGTGAAAATGCATTTTTTAAATATTTGTAACCAAATGTTTCGAGTTCCTGCTGCCTTCGGCAGCGTTACCAGTACAAAGCTTGCAATCAATTTTTCACTAACTTCTCAACTAGCTAGACATTTGAAACTTTTATAATAGCTCAAAACACGAGAGCAATGAATTTTTTTAAAAATTTATCCAATTGCTCCGGGTTTCCGCTGCCTTTGGTAGCGTCTATATGATTGAACAGAAAATTTAAAAACATGGTATATAAAAAGATCTTTTTATCTTGTAATAATTTCTAAATCTTTTTCATTAAATGAAAAATAAATATTTTTAAATTAGAATTAAAATTATTAAATTTAAAATAGCTATCAATACACATTTCAAAATAATATTATGTAGATAAATGTTATTTTAATAAGCAGATGCATTGCATTTTTGTATATTATACTATTAAATTGTTACATACCTACGATATGTAAGTATGAAAATTACGAAATTTATAGCAAATTACAGATATTTTAGAGAAGTGTTGCTTAATTCAATTCAGAATCGGAGGTTTTTATAAAGATAACTTTACGCTTATTCTTTAAAAGAGTTATTTTATATATACATATTGATATTTTTGCCTAAAATTATTGTGGATTTTTTCTGTCACAAACCCTTTATTAAGTATCTGTGCAGCAGATAATTTATGTACAGACACTCAATTTCCTCGTTGTACATTAGGTATGAAATGAACCCATAATTAAAGCTAGAATAGTTACAATTCGTTAAAAAAAAAAGCTTTTTCTGCCGAATAACATGATGCTTTAGATTTTTTTTTTTTTTTTTCTTTTGTAAAATTTAGTTATAATTTCTTTTCTAGAATAGTTGTCGTTATATTTTTATTTATCATTGTGAAATATACCGGTAATTTTTACTGAAAAAAGTTTTTATTTTTAACAAAAAAAGAGTTCTTTTTTCTTTTTTCTTTTTCTGTAATTCTTTCCTTCCTTCAACCTAAAACAACCAACGACATCATGAATTCAAAATAAGAGTGGATGGCAAGATCCATATTTTGAAATCTTGAAATACCACCAAACATCTGAATAAATATGTAAATGAGTAAAAATTACGAAAGAAGAAAAAAAAAATCCCATCACTGAAAAAACAAACTGCTAATTTACAAAAAAAAAAAAAAAAAAAATCAGCTTCTCTGCCAGAAAAAAAAAAAATAAATAAATAAATAAACTATTTTTTAACAGTACACAAACCAATTTTTTAAACGTTACTTTTAAAGAACTTTAATTTTTTTAACCAAGAATAAATTTTGTATAGTCAATAAATGTGTTGTAATGAATTTTGTTAACTTTCACTGCAAACATCGTTGTGCCAATGTACACTGGAAAAAATAAATAAATAAATGCACGGTATTCATCTAGTACGAATAAGTACTCATTTTTTGAATTCCTAAACTAGAAATACAGATTTCTGAGTTAAGAGTATAAGGTAAGCAAATAACCTAGTATTCTTCGACAATGTTTTATGAAACCATGGAATCCTCTGCGCAGATGCTAACTCAATGAGTCCAGTGTTAAAATAGGGGTGACAGTCCTCTGATTCAGAGAAAATAAGCGATAACAGAGAGCCGAATTACTAGATGTTTTCGAAATTCCAACTTGTAGGTCAAGCTGGCATCCCTCCAACTTTTTGGACTCGTCCTCACTGTCAGTTTTAGGAAACGTAGCTACACTACAGACGAAACGACCGGAAATTTCTAAACTACACTTTTCCAGATTGTGAAACAATATTATGGAGGCTATGAATATTATGAATCCTTTGTATTGCCAGAAATGTTCGTTTCCTTTCGCAAAATTAGGTCAAAAAAAGAATATTATGGTTACTAAAACTTGCCTCTTATGTTCGCATTTATTTACAGAGATTTTTAAATGAGAATGAGCACAATAACATAGGAAAACGATCTAGAATTGTAATGAGGGGTTTTAGATCTCGATAGCAAAGGTAACTGGATTTTTTAAGAATGAGATGGAACTATATTTATTAGATTCACAATTTAGTTTATAGATGTGAATCACAGAATTTTTTTTTTCTGTATGCACTGTATTTATTTATTTATTTTTGTAAATTCACTGAAATGTTTATCCAAAGTATTTCTAAATTTATTGTGATTCTTAGTTAAAAGTATATAATCAAGACTCTCAATATGTATTCAGCATTTTTATCTGTTTTTGTTATTTAATTTATCAATAAAAAAGAAAAATGAAGTAAGTAACAAATATATTTTCGCCAACAATTTATTAAATTAATATTTGTCATTAAAATGCATATATAAAACAGATTTTTTTAACATATCAGTTTATTTTCTCTGTAACTTTATATAATAAATGTTTATTAATAGATTTCTGTAGAAATCATTAACAGTGTTGCTGTAAAACAGATAATTTTGAGCTCAAACCCCAACAAGGCGTGTAACCAAAAGTTGATTTTGTTAAAATTTATAGAGGTTCTTTTAAAATTATGGTTTTTACTGTCATTTTTTTTTTTTTTTTTTTTTTCTTAAAGAATAACTTTTTATGTTAAAAACACAGTGTTTTACTGTTAAACAAATTAATATTCGTTAATAAAAAGCAATTTCTTTCTGTTAAAAAACAGTTTTTTACTGACACAACATCTGATTCTGACACACTAAATTTACAGACTTTTACTTACAGTATAGAAAAGTTTTACAACATCTCTAAGCCTGAAAATAGTTGCATGAAATTTTCTAACAAAATCGAGAAACTTATCAACTATGAATATATAAATTAAATATTGTATATAAAGAAGAAAATTATATATTATGAATAAATAGTTATTTGAAATTAATAAACGTTTCAACGTAATACAATGAAACACAAATATTCAGCGGTTATTCTTTTATGGTCATTTAATGGACAACAAAGGAAAAAAAAACAGAAATTAAGTGTTACATATACTAGTTTTTAAGAATATAGTATAAAAATTACAATGGCATGTATATAATAATATTAAACAGGAATTAAATGCATATAACTGAGGGGGGGGGGGGAAGTTTATTTTAATTGTGCATATCAGAAGAGCATATTAAGTATAGGGACATTTACATAGCTATCTTAATCAATTGCTTTATTACTTGCTATACATATATAGAGTGAAAAATATATTCTGTACTGGTTTAGTTATTTGTAATTTATTTACATATACTTATTCTTAAAGAGCAATCTGTCATCTGCCAAAGTGATCAAACACATTTGAGAAAATTTAACCGTTCACTGACAGACTAAAACAAATCTCAGTATACAAACGCAAAGTTAAAATGTATTAAATTTGTTTGATGTTGTAATACTTTATTGGAAACACTTCGAAAATTTAAATCGTATATAATCTCTCACTGATTATTGTTAGAATAATAGAAACTTCATTTGCTATCATATTCCATCACTCATAATGACATAATGGCTTAGTTTTAGAGACAATGTAATTCTGGTATAGAAAATCTCACTAAATAATTTAGACTTAAAAAGAGATTGATAAAAAAGAACTTTTTATATTAATGGATTTCTAAATTTATATTTATATAAAAATAATAAGTCGGTATACAAGTTTTGAAAATGTACACAATTTTAATCATTTTACTGATATAATGATTTTATTATGTTAAAAAGTACTTCATAATAGTTTACCGTATTATATATATATGTGTGTGTGTGTTTTATTTTATTATATTTTTATTTTTTGATAAGATTTATTTAACACTAATAAAAATAATGTTTAAGAAAATAATTACTAGTTTTCAGTTTTTCAATTACACAACACAGTAATGACTATCTTAACGATAAGTTAAAATTTTGATTAATCTTAATATTGAACATTTCGTAAGTAATATATTATTATCAATGTTACCCGCATAATTCGAATGCATTTATTATTACATGCAACAATCTTGCATATTTATCTTTCTCTTATTTATTTTACTTCAAACATTTTTAAGACACATGTTAATTTCTTCTGTATGTACATATAGAGAAAGTACTGGATTCGTGAAAATTTTCGAACTCCAGTTTTCGATGGATTTACACGTTTTGGGATGTCCTGAACATGATTTCACTGTTTTTAGAAAATGTCTGTCAGTCTGTCTGTATAAAAAATTTTGTGGGCGCTGTATCTCACGAACCAATGAACGAAATTTAATCAAACTTGGTATTTAGTTGTACCCTGACATAAACTTATGCTGATTAGATTTGGGGATATCAATCATTCAACAGGTGGCACTGTAATCGCATTTTTTCCAAATTTTTAACATAGCAGTATAGGACAAAATTTAGTATAAATGCACATAATGAGAGTTATTTTAAACGTGTGATTATAAAATTAATATGAATTATTGATAATAGTAGTAGTTAACTAGGAAAAAAAATTGTGCATGTGGGAGCAATGCTTCCCCCCCCCCTGGGGGGAGTAAATTTTCAATATGGGTATCTTTCGAAATATCTCGTCTCTACCTTTAAAACGAATGGGTGAACTATAGATCTGTGAAAATTTAAAACAAAGTTATCGATTTTTTTTATCTTTTAACAAAAAAAAACTTAAAAAAAAAAAAAAAAAAAAAAATCGTACTTCTTCAGATAATTGCAAAACATTGACTTTCTTTCAGCCTTTAGGGATATGTATAACTCTGTCAAATACAAATCGTCTGCATTTATAATGGGAAATAATTTAATACATAATATTTATTGAATGAATTTTGTGTAAAATTATATAGAAGAAAGTCATGTGGTATCCACATCACACTAGTTTCATTATGGAGTGTTAATGAATTTTTTTCTGAGTAAATGAAAATAATAGGTGCTAAATAAAAAACGCTACCGGTTTTAAGTTCTATTTGTTATTTATTATTTATTTATTTTCCTAGTTACTTTTATTAAATTGACACCAAAGAAATGTGATAATTTTTCGTTTTTGAAAATTATGATATTAGAACATTTATTTATTTATTATTTTTCAACACTAATTTTTTGTGGGTTTTACAAAAAAAAAAAAAAAAAAAAAAATCAAAACATCCCAATCTGTATGCTTCTGAAATAATTTTTTTTTTAAGAACAAAATATTGCTATTTTGGAAGCACTTGCTTTAATTTTAATGTGTGATGAATGAATTTAATTAATTATTGTGTAAAAAAAAAAAAAGAGTAAAAAATATAACGTTTGCTAGAATAATATATATTGTCTCCACGCACGATTGATACAGAAGAGTTTGAGGCTGTAACTTGAGATCCATTTTTAACACTTCCCAGCAAGGTTGAAAAGTGTTAATAACTTCGGTTTGTCTGTCTGCCTGTCCGTCTATCCGTCTGTCCGTCTTTCTGCCTGTCCGTCTATCCATCTGACCGTCTGCCTGTCTGTCTGTCCGTGCTCTAACTCCCGTAAATATTCATAGAATTTCCTGAAACTGATATATGTTATGTTATTCAAGTTCACTATCGTATGTTCTCTATTGAAAATGGAGTGAATACCATTACTATTTTGTATACAGGGACATCCGAAAGTATTCCAAAGCATTTCGTTCAATGAGAGATATTTCTATAAACCATATTTTAAAAACTTTACTTTGCACAAATCTTAATAAAATTAAAATATATTATTCATATGCACAAAAGAATGATTTCCATACAATACAGTATGATTAGCATTAGATTTACAGAGCCACACAAAAATATTCATTTACATTAATACGTATTATTGAAAATTTATTTGAATTGCAATTTCTTTATATTAATCGTTTTTATAATTTTCTAAACGTTTTTAACACATTCCAAGAAGGTTGAAAAGTGTCAATGACTTCGGTTTGTCTCTCTGTCTTTCTAACCGCACTCGCACTCCCGTAAATATTCATGGAATTTCTTGAAACTGATATATGATATTCAGGTTCCCTTTCGGATGTTCCTATTGAAAATAGAGGGAATACCTCTACTGGTTTGTGTACAGGGAAACCCAAAATTATTCCAAAGCATTGTGTTCTATAAGAGGTATTTTTATGAACTATTATTTAATTCATTTATTTTACACAAATTTCAATGAAATTGAGATATGTTATTTAAGTTCACTATCGGATGTTTACTGTCGAAAATGGAGTAAATACCATCACTGGTTTGTGTACAGGGACACCCGAAAGTATTTCAAAGCATTGTGTTCTATGAGAGGTATTTCTATAAATCAAATTTTAATAACTTTACTTTGAACAAATCTCAATAAAATTGAAATATGTTATTCATATGCACAAGAAAAATGTTTTTTACCGAATGTAGTGCAATTAACAATAGATTTACAGGGCCACACAAAAATATTGTTACATTGAGAACTTTTATTGTAAATTTGCTGGAATTACATTTTCCTTTACATTAAGCGATTTATTACTCTTTAAAATTTTTTAGGTGTGAATATTATTTCGATTTGTGTACCTATCTGTCCGACTGTCCATCTGTCTATCTGTCCGTCTGCCTGCGTCCGTAAATATTTTCAGAATTCTTAAACAATTATATATGCTATTCAAATTCACTATGGAATGTTTCTTATTTTAAATGGCATTAGTAGATGCACTTGGTTTGTGTACAGGGACACCCCAAAAAATGTCAAATCATTGCATTTTAAGACAAACATTTTTATAAATTACATTTAAAACACTTTCTATTGTGAAAAGCATAAAGAAATTGACATTTACTACTTATCTGGTAACATAATATTTTGTATAGAATATGATTTTGTTAACCTTCAGTTTTACAGGGCTACATTAAAGACTGCAATTAGAATAAAAGGCTACGTTTTCATTTGTGTTAAGCATTTTTAACTCTTTCTAACAATGTTTAAGAATTATTAGGAATTCAATTATTCTATTTGTATGCCTTTCAGAACTTCTGTCTGTCCGTTATGTGATTACGTAGGCAAATAGCATTGTTATACGATACAACAACTACGTGCATTTGAAGAGTGTTAATAATAAATGCGTACCACATGATTTTTCATCCTTGTTTGTATTGCGTTGTATAATAACATATATTGACAATAATAGGTAAATATAGCTTTGTATTGCATATATCACTTACATATTAAATAAATGAACCTTTTTTTTTTTTTTTTTTAACTTCATTTTCCTGAAGTGGACGTATTATTGTCACCATTAAAGTTTTTTAATCACATTTTTCTTTAATACTTAAGTAACTAAACTTGTGCCAAATTTTCATATCTATTTTTTTCTAGTGATGGGTTAAAATGGGTAGTGATTAAAAAATAATAATTATTATCCCAAAGAAAATGCAATTGTATTTTATTTTGAAACAAGAAAAAGTTTGTTACATAAATTACATTTTTTTTTTTTTTTTTTTTTTTTTTTTTTAAACTAGTATGTTGTAGCCACCACAAGATTTTCTTGCAAAAATTCAATAAATGCGAATAATTTATTAAAACAATTAATTATTAAAATTATTTAACATGATGAATGTAAATCATTTTCCTGTTAAGGAAATTTAACACTAAGTAATCCAAAGAAAGACAGTTTTATCGTCTATAAATATCAGCTTATAAAATGCGTTTTTATAATGGTTATCTCACATATCAAGTTTTGTATAGTTATATCCCATAGACGTTAAGATATAGTTATGCCGTTATCGATGAAACTAGCAGTATAGCAGAGCCACCTATCGGACGATAAACGTCTAAATTGAGTCAACATATGTCTCATAATGGCCTTCTTACATATCAAGTTTTGTTTGATGATGCGCAATAAAAACTGAGATATAGCCATCCTTTAAACTGTGGAAATTTCCGTGTAGCAGCGCCACCTATTGAGTGGTTTAAACCAAAAGTTAACAAGCACTAATTTATGTTAAGATCCATCTACATACAAATTTACATGCAAATCTGTGCAGAAGTTCCTGAGATATAGACTTTTCTCAAATTTCGGAAATCGCTGTATAGCAGCGCCACCTGTTGTCCGGTAAGCATTCAAAATGATTCAGCATAATATATCAAAATGCTTTTTTTCACGTATCGAGTTTTGTTTGATTATACTCAATAGGACCTGAGATATAGTCTCCTCTGAAATTGTATAAATCGCTGTAGAGCAGCGCCACCTATTGAGTAGTTAACACCACAAATTGATAGGTGCTAATTTAGGTTAAGGTGCATCTACATATAAATGTATATGTAATTCTGAGCAGTAGTTCCTGAGATACAGTTGCCACAAAATTTTTGTCACACACAGACAGACAGACGGACAGACCGACAGACATTTTCTGAAAAAGATCAAATCGTGTTCTAGACCTTTCAAAACATGTAAATCCGTCGAAAACTGTATGTCGAAAATTTTTACGAATCCAGTACTTACTTCTATGAATATAGAAGAAAGTAAAAAAGGATACAATAACCGTGATTTATTATTATTATTATTTGAAGCTAAATTCATAGTGGTTTAATTGTAACTGCCATACCGTGGTTTAATTATTCGTATAAATATCGTGGTTTAATTATAACTTCCAAATGAGATTCCATAATTAAATATGTCTCACCGTTTTATAGGAAAACATAACACAATAAATATTGTAAGTTTTACACATTTCACAATGAGAGTAACAGTTTTTGCCAATAATCTTACCAATACATATTTTCACTGAACAGCATACTCTACCATTAACATAGCTAGCAACTACGAGGGTTGCTATTTATATTTCTGGCCTAATAATGAAAAAACAAATATGTAGGATCGAAATTGGTTTTATTGTTTTTCAAAATATTCTCCATGATGATCAATACACTTTTGCATGCGTTTGAACCAATTTTCAAAGCACTTTTTCCAGTCCGATTGAGGTAACTCCAAAACATGCGTTTTGAATGCATCAACCGGTTCTTCGGGGGTCGAAAATCGTTGTCCACGTAATTTATTTTTGATGTGTGGGAATAAGAAGAAGTCATTGGGTGCCAAATCAGGGCTGTACGGCGGATGACCCATCAGTTCGATCTTTCGCTCAGTCAGAAATGCATTTGTTTGAGTCGATGTGTGAGAGCTCGAATTGTCATGATGAAGAATGATTCGCCTGTTCTTCTGCTTTTTTCGAATTTCTCCGATGACTTCTGGCAAACAAATGCTCGTGTACCATTCAGAATTGACCGTCCTGCGTTGCTCTAACGCCACTGTTGCCACATGACCGTTAATGCCGAAGAAACAGGCAATCATTTGTTTCGATGTGCTTCTTCCTCGAACAACTTTTGTTGGTTTTGCCTCGCCTTGGAAGACCCATACAGTTGATTGCTGTTTTGTTTCCGGCTCATATGCATAGATCCATGATTCGTCACCTGTGTAGATGTTATACACAGCCTTTGATGTACCTTGAACGTATTTTTCCAACATTTCCTTGCACCAATCGACACGAGCCTTTTTTTGAGCGTTTGTCAGATTATGCGGGATCCAACGCGAACAAATTTTTTTTACGCTCAAATGTTCATGCAATATTTTATTGATGCTAGTCATACTAATGTCCAAAGACGCCTCAATCTCACGGTATGTCACATGACGATCTTGCTTTATCAGTTCACGCACAGCATCGATCTTTTCTGGCACAACAACGGATTTTGGACGACCTGCACGGGATTCGTCCTGGATCGAACATCGACCACGATTAAATTCGTTATACCAATTTTTTACAGTGCTGTAGGATGGCGCTTTATCGCTGTATAAAGAATTAAGTTCATCGAAGCACTCTTGTCTTGACAATCCACGTCGAAAGTTATGAAAAATAATCGCACGAAAATTTTCACGATTCAATTCCATTTTTTGAAAGAGAAGAACTTTTCAATTTACTGTCAACAACACAAATAAAGCTATAATGGTAAATCGTCTGCTGAATTTACGTTTAAAAATATCAAACTTTCGATTAAAATCGTCTGCGATCGCCTAGCAACACTTACTGTTGCCAAGGCCAGAAATATAAATAGCAACCCTCGTATTTTAATTTATTAATCTTATTTATCACCACTATTTTTTAAAAGGAATGTCTCATACATTTTTTTGACGATGAAATAAGCTGAAAAGAATTATAAACATTTTCCGGTATTAAATCTCACTTTAAACGAGAGACTTGGTACTTCTGCATTATCCAATTACAAGCACTACTTCAGGCAAATTCGAATTGAACAGTAAACTGGAAGCAGCTTACACAGTGTTCACTTTTGATGCAAATGGATATTTCTTTTCTTTTTCTTCATTCTTATTACAAGTACAAAATGTTTCATGTTCAATTTTCTTAATTTAATACCCAATAGTATTTTTCGTTTAGAAAGTGTTTTGATACAACAGCTTCAATCATTATTTTTTAGGTTTACGTTGTACATATTTTACTTTAATGTATGACATTTTTTAAAACTTCTTTTGTTTAGTGTGACTGAAGTAGATGATGTGTAGTATGATTTCCCATTATAGCTCTGATTGATATTTCTGTTACAGTGTCTACAGTTTTGCTTATGTCTTTCTTTGTTGGCGTAATTCTATTTTTACCAACATTGTTAAAAGGATAATCTGCCTATTTTAAAATCCTGATGATATATTATATCTTTAAACCTACAGCAGAGGTACGTTTAAGTAAGAAAGAAAACGTTATGTTTGACACTCTCTGAAAATAATTATTTCTTTAGAATGTTTTTAGAATTATTCCCAAGAAAGTTTTTATTTGAGCAAAACTTCAACATCAGTTTGTAAAATCGTAAGAGATATACGGAGGTAGACAATAGATGAGTATTTTATTGTTTATGGACAGTTTTATTTCCATCATTTAGAAAGTTGATAATAAATTGCTATGCCTAACTTATACCATTTTCTTCTATCATAGAAAAATATGTTCTATAAATCAAATATTCTGAATATATCTTATCTGTTTTTAATCTATGTTTCAGAATTTCCTATAAGTGAATGATGGATAAATGAAAGGATGGATAAATAAATGGATGTTAATAAACTCAATGAAAAGACAAAAAGCGTTTTAAAAATTATGTTTTAAAGTTATGTTAGTTGTTTTTAAGTTATGTTTTAAAAAAGACTTTTTAAACATATAAAGAGCAACCAAACATTTCTTTAATGTATATTATATAAAATATTATGAGTGCTTATAAACTTAAAATAGAAACTGTTTTATAGAAAATAAATGTTGTCAACAAATGATCCAAAAAATTTTTTTTTAACATTTAATATTAACTCCCTAAATGCAACTTATATTCCATTAACAAAATTAAAAAGTACCCATTTTACCTCGTTACTTACCCAATGGACGACTAGAACGAGGCGGAGTTTCCTTTTGTTTGTGGGGATAAGCTGTGCTATGATTGGCTATAGTCCTTTATTTGTGGGGTAAATTAAGACTCTTATAGGTTAAATTTCCCCATGTCGTCGAATGACGACAGAAGGTCAAATCGTCAATTTGTCTCCACCAGACCCTATATAATTAGATTCAATGCCAGTTAAACATTACATTTTAAAATGAGTGAGAGAGAGGGTTTTTTTTTTTTTCCATCAGAATTTCAGATATTATATAGAAAAACAATATGTAGTTAAATTTACGGTCGAGAGTTTTAAGAAAGTTAACTTTACACTTGTTGTATTACAAATATAGCAAAAAAAAAAAAAAAAAAAAAAAACACAAAAGATCACACTATTTAAAATGTCACTTAAATGTGTTTCACTAAAATGTGCCTTAATGTAATTAAGGCACCTATATATGTTATTAAAAAAAAAAAAAAAAAAAAAAAAAGTGATCATTGATTCAAAATTTTTTTCTTAAGATATAGACACGATCATGAATTTACATATTTAATGTACTAAAAGTACATAATAGTTAATTAATCTAAACTTTGTCGAATATTACCGAGAAATTTATTTTTGGTTCAATAGGATTTAGATAGAAGCAATGAAGTTTAGATAGAATTATTTTAATGAGGTTAGTTTAGATATACAACGTATGCTTAGTTGTGATCACTATAATTTAATGAGAAAAATTAAAATATATAAGTTGTAATTTTAATATTTTTTAATAGATGAGATTATGACTAAAACTCAGTGTATAAATGCTATCGTCCTATTTAACCCATTTTATCTCAATTTATTTATTTTGCTGAAATTTGAGAAAATTATATTTTTTAAGGTTAGTTAAACCTAAATAAACTAAATAAAACAAAATTTGAAATATATATATATTCTGTATAAGAAATCTTATCCACTTTGTACGCAGGACATTGAAAAAATAAAGAGGATGGAATTTGCACTAATATGTTTTAGTGTTCTCTTCAATAATAAAAGTGCTTTCCGAATATAAAGTTTTGCTTTATCTGTATAATACTTTCTTATTTACATGATAGTTCTCCAGAAAGAATTTTCAACCGCAAAGAGAAGATAAATCACGCCCCCTAATGTAATGATTAAACAAAGATTTCAGATGGAGGAGTAGGGGGATGGTGAGACACATAACACGCTAGCAGAAGCTTATATATACCATTATATATTCCAGCTGACAAAATATTCGCACCAAGCAAATTTTGATTTCTATATGCTATTTTTCAGTTGTCCTTTAAATAGGACAATGGGATAAAATGGGTTAAATGTATCATATGCCTTAAAAATAAAATTTAAAAAAAAAATGTAAAAGAAGGTAATATTAAATGAAATGAAATTAAGTCTAAATTATTTGTTAATAATTTCTGTCTAAATTATTTCTTCACAAACAAATAACCTTTTTTTTTTAAAAAAAAAAAAAAGCATTTGGCAAAATTTTCAGGCATAAAAAATGTCATTTGAGTAAATTCCAGCTTCCAAAATTCCTGTTTACTATTCAAATCAACTGCGCACGATCACTTAAATCATTACCGTTGTTTATCTGAATTTCACGTTTAGATCTAGATAACGCTACAATATTATACAACAAGATCACCACGTAATGCAGCAGAACAACACATTTATTAAACTGCTATTTTGAAATTAAATTTGTACAATATATTCATTGTTCTGTCACAGAATTTGAAAGCTGCAGTTTTCATGTCTCTAATCAGAATTACCTGAATAAATTTTGAAGCACGATATATACTGCTTTGCCGTATAACCCATAGTTACTAAGCAGTGCTATTTATTATGTTAATTTTGTGGTTTGATTGTGATAACAATTAATGAATATGTACCAGCATTTATTTAGAATTTTGTACAATACTCTGTAGTTATTTTTTTATAGCAGAAAATATATTTGTGTAGAAAACATGTATTATCACCATGTTTCTCTAATACTATGCCTTTCTATTAATGAAACAATAGCCCTAAAAATCCATTTTCAAATGCTTTTAATTTTGAATTATTTATTTAAAATAACCCTTAAAAAAATCAGTTAAATAATATAAATAAAGAAACCGCTTCACGTGTCAAAGAAGTTGTTTATCGTATTCTAAAAGCATCTTTCGAACTCGCTAAGGAATACCCTATTAAAATTATTAATAAGTGGATCTCTTATCTATATTTATATTTAATCTTACTTATACATATACATTCACATACAGTTTTATATATTTATATTCATGAATATGTATGTGTAACAGTTTTGATAATCACTTAACAGTCAAAAACAATGATACATTTAAAAAAATCTCAAACTAATTATTTAACAATATTTTCTAAAGTTTGACATTTACACACATACACCAAACAGAATCAAAATGAATTTGATTTTCAAATGAATTTCAAATAATAAATTAAAACAAATTTCAAGACAAACATAGAATTTTCGTTAGGTTATTATGGATATTGGGGAAAAAAAAATCTTAATTTAAAAACTTTTCTTAAAAAAAAAAAAAATCATAATATGTAATTTAGTATGTACTTTATTTTTACTTTGAATAGAATTTAGAAATCAAAATAAGATATATAAGCACATTTTATTAGAATATTTTATTTTTCTTAAAGTGTTCTTATTTAATCACGATTAATTTATGCATTAATTAAAACATTAATTAATTAAGTGTAAGGAAAGCTTAAATGTTACACTTTAAATATATGCAGTTCGTAATGAAGAAGATCAAAAACAAATTACATTTAAATTAGAATTTATTCCAGTGATTCTGATTCGAGTTACGATTAAAAAAAAAAAAAAAAAAAAAAAAAAAAAGAAAGAAAGAAAGAAAGAAAAGCGTGTAAAGGTGCGCCTTTGTATAAAGATTTAAAATATTAAAATCTACGAATATGATGCTCAAAATATTTTAACTTTTTGAGTATTATACTCGTACTTTTTATGTTGCATTTTAATTACTTTCTCTTACCCATAAGGTAGAGAAAGTATTGTTTTTGGATCAAATTTTCGAACGCGAGATTTTATTATATTTACACATTTTAAGGTCCCCTGAATACGAAAATCATGTTTTTAGCAAATGGTCTGTGTGTGAGTCTGTGTGTGTGTCTGTGTGTCTGCGTGTATGTCTGTGTGTGTGTGTGTGTGTCTATCAGCATATCTCAAGAACAAATAGTAGCAGACATTCCAAACTTGGTATTCTAAATGTGTATCATATATAGATGCTACAGTAAGCTTTTCGTTAAGATCAAGCAAATGGTTCGTGTACAGGGACAAGCAAGAGAATTCTAATACATTACGTCTACGGGGGAAATTGCAGTAAAGTAGAGTTTAACGTCTATAGACTGCATTAAACCAAATGAAACGAATATATATTTTTTGTAATAGAGATAGTTAACTGGGAAATTTTTTTTTGTGTATATCGGAGCCTTGCCTCCCCATCTGAGGGGGGGGGAGTCCCCCCTCGAGAGAAGTAAATTTTCATGATGGGTATCTTTCAAAAAAGCTCGCCAATACCTTTAAAACGAATGGTTGAACCATCCATCTGCGATAATTTAAAACAACTGCGATATATATATATATATATATATATATATATATATATATATATATATATATATATTTTTTTTTTTTTTTTTTTTGAGAATAAAATGGACTTTTTTTGGATATTTGGTGTTATACTACTTCTGTAATATGTAAATCGTCTGCAATATCATAAAAGATAATTTTTTTAAATAATAATTTTAATAAATTATTTTTTAAAAACAGAATTATTTTTTAATAACCGAATTAAATTCTATATAAATGTAGGTGCATTAATAAAACGGGGGGTTGAGGGGAGCGGTAGCCCCCCCTCACACAGAACTAATTATCATATAAAACTCTTCAGAAGCCTAATATGAATTGTTTAACACAGGTTTGCATAACAGTACTCGTTATCTTACCTCTTAATCTCCAACCTGTATTTATAGTATTAAATTTCAGGGTAAGAGAAAGTCGCGTGAGTGACACACCAGATTATTTTCCTTTTGTTTAAGATGTGAGTTAAAATAATTAAATGAGAGCAATAGACGAGGCTAATGTTAAATTTTCTATAATATTTCTTTAAAACTTTCAAACGAATCTCCCCTTAAAGAAATTCAGATACTGAAATGCGTCGGTACTTTATATTTTCATACATGATTTACAATAAAAATTGAATTTATTTTTTAAAGTAAATTATATTCATGTTTTGTTTCTTTTCATGTTTTAAAAATTTTTGTTTCTTGAAATAAAAACCAAATATTCTAACATTTTGCACTTCTAAGTTTGCATAAAACAATACTATTTGATATGGAGAATTGAAATCAAGACAGGACAAACTGAACTTTTTAAATATTTTTCTTTTGATGGGAAAAATGATAAAAATATGTTTTAAAACTTCTGATTTTGAAATGATTGCATTTCTCTTTAGAAAAATATTTTTTTTTTTTTTTTTTTTTTTTGCGATGAAAGTATAAAAGCTGTAAGAGAAATATCATGGTTTTAGTTTTAGATCTTTGGAGGCTGTTATCTATATCATGAAAAGGGAAATTCAGGTTGTTGATAAGAATAACTCTGCCGTATCTCAAATTAAATCCCTACAATAGCATTTAAAGTTCTATCTTCCTAAATGTACATTTAAAAAAAAATCTTATTTTATATAAAAAATGTAATATTTTGTGTACATGTCCACGATTTCATATATATTCTATTTTTGGTTGTGTTGAATTTTTGTATCTTATCTATAACTTACTTTACATTTTATGTATGAGAGAGAACGAATTACACATTCGTGGGTCCTTCATTTCTTTTTTGAACTTCTCCCATTTTTCTATGCTTTATTATAAATTAAGCAATAGCATTTAAAGAAATATAATTTATTTTGCCGATTTCGAATTGTTATTTATTCAAATATTTTCATTTTTGAATTATTATTTATTATTCAAAGGCTTAAAGTGTGCATAAATATACGAAATAAGAAAGTATTATTACAATGAAAACAGTGTTTTACTCACATTTGTAGTAGAATTGTTAAGTAGCACAAAGGTCACATCAAAACATTTGGCATAACATAACATATCTTACACAAGTCTTTCAAAATTTTAAAACAAACATGCTAATTCTGTTGAATCGATTGAATAATAGATGCCAGCACAAAACTGAGGCGGGGATTAGTGTTCCCATCGTTATAGTAGTAGCAAGGCCAGCATATTAAAAGGAGAATTGCACTTCTCACAGGTGTATTTTGTAAGATCATGTGGGTGGGAAGTATTCTTCTCACGGCTTACGAAAAGGTTAGCATAATCTTTAGTTTAAATAGTTGCTATGAATCGTAATCTGATGCATTTTCACTCTTATTGCAAATTATCGCCCTTGATGACATAATTTTGAGAACTTTGTGTATATTTTTATATATATATATATTTTTTCATCTTTTGGCATTTTTATATCACATCTTATGTGACTGATTTCCTTCCTCTGGATATTATTAAGTATCATAATCACATGTATATTCATGATTTTTTTTTTTTTTTTTTTTTTTTTTAAATCAGATTTCATAATTTAATTCTCAATTCCCTTCATTCATAATTTTGCAGATTTGTAACTGATATTTGAATTGATGTTTCATTCATTATTGCTATACAGTAGAACTTGTATAATTCGAAGTTTAAGGGACCAGAGAAAATTTTGAAATATCCAAAAATTCGAATTACATATACTATTTTGTCAAATAAAACAGAGATAAATTTAAAAAATTAAAACTCTACGATCAAAGATTTAACACATCAACTTTATGTCTAAGAATACTGCTAAATCCCCCCCCCCCCCACCCCCACAATAAATAAATATTTTTTACGAGCTTAATTATTCAACACTTTTTAAAAAATAGTCATTTTAGCTATTTTTGATTTCTTCTTTAAGTGCAATCTTTGGGTCATAGCATATGACTTGACACAAAAATAGAATCTCCTTCATTAGACATGACATTCAATTAAAAACAACTTCGAAGTTCACCTATATGCACCATATCTTCTGATGCACTAGCTAGGGTCTTCTCTTGTATTTCCTTATCCTTCTTTTGAAAGACTGTTAAAATATATTAGCTGAGAAAAATCTCGAGAACAAATTTTACAGTAATATTTTAAAGGTAATCGTATGAAAAATTCGATTTATCCAAAATATAATTCGAATTATCCACGATTTTTTAACAATATTTTAATACAAAATTCAAGGGACTGAGTAAAAAATTCGAATTATCCAGAATTTCGAATTAAACAAGTTCGAATTATTCAAGTTTCACTGTATTTGCATACTTTCTAAGATTCTAATTAATATTCCCTAAAATTATTCGTACTCTCCCCTTTTTCCACACCACTTTATTGTTAGAGTAAATTTTACGAAATATATATAAACTTTTAAATATGATGAAAAATACTCTAAATAATCTGGTGTGTCACTCACACGACTTTCTCTTACCCTGAAATTTAATACTATAAATACAGGTTGGAGATTAAGAGGTAAGATAACCAGTACTGTTATGTAAACCTATGTTAAACAATTCATATTAGGCTTCTGAAGAGTTTTATATGATAATTAGTTCTGCCCCCCTCAACCCACCTCAACCCCCCGTTTCATTAATGCACCTACATTTATATAGAATTTAATTCGGTTATTAAAAAATATTTCTCTTTTTAAAAAATAATTTATTAAAATTATTATTTAAAAAAATTATCTTTTATGATAAGGCAGACAATTTCCATATTAGAGAAGTAGTTTAACACATTTTATTCTCAATATTAAAAAAAAAAAAGTACGATTTTTTTTTTTTTTTTCGTTAAAAGTAAAAAAAATCGATAACTTTGTTAATTATCGCAGATCGATGGTTCAACCATTCGTTTTAAAGGTATTTTCGAGCTCTTTTGAAAGATACCCATCATGAAAAATTACTCCCCTCGAGGGGGGACTTCCCCCCCAGGGGGGGAGGCGATGCTCCTACATACACAAAAAAAATTTCCCAGTTAACTGTCTCTATTACATAAAATACATATTTGTTTCATTTGGTTTAGTGCAGTCTATAGACGTTAAACTCTATTTTCCTGCAATTTCCCCCACAGACGTAATGTATTAGAATTCTCTTTCTTGAATGTCCCTGTACACGAACCATTTGCTTGATCTTAACGAAAAGCGTACTGTAGCATCCCTATATGATACACATTTAGAATACCAAGTTTGAACTTTCTGCCATAATTTGTTTTTGAGATATGCTGATAACAGACACACACACGCACACACAGACACACAGACCATTTGCTAAAAACATGATTTTCGTATTCAGGGGACCTCAAAACGTGTAAATATAACAAAATCTCGCGTTCGAAAATTTGAGCCAAAAACAATACTTTCTCTACCTTATGGGTAAGAGAAAGTAAAAAATGATTGGCTTTTAAAAAAAAGCGTGTACTAATAATTTTACGAAATATTAATTAGAATGTTGGCAGGTATGCATTTGTAAGTATTTGTATCATTATATATGTATATTTATTTATGATACTAAAAACGGGATAACCAAGTAACATTTTACTAGCAAAATTAAAATTAAATAAATAGAAAAAAAAAATGTAATTAAATGTATAGAACAAATAGCTCAACATAAAGTAACTAGTGGATCTGCAGATCAGGAGCCTCAACGTCCTATTTGCATCAGACATTATTCAATAGGTCATTTTTATTTATTCCTTATTATATAATAGTGTATATTGATTCGATCGACTTGTTACCATAACCAGATACATTCCTGAGGGGGGCTGCCGCCCCCTAAACCCCCCGCTATATGTCTCTTTGTAAACCTATCTGTATATCTTATGTATGTATTCTTAATAAACGACGGTCTTGTATTATTTCCCTAAAATTCATAAATACCAAATTTCATAAGTATAAAATTTTGTGCAAAAAAAAAAAATTACATAGCATATCGGAAATATTTTGCGTAAACCTGTAAACTAATTACGAATTCTATGCCCAAAATTTTCAACAGAAAAACATGCTTTTAAAATTCTAATAAAATTTTATTATATTTAATGGGGTGTAACCATGTTAAAATACACTTTTAAGAAATACCGACTATAGACCGTAATAGTACGAAATTCTTTTATGTATCCCGGGAATATAGCCACAGTTATTATAAACGCCAATAATAATAATACACCTAATTAATTATAACTCATTAATTTTTCAAACTAAATTGAAATCATTTGGATGATTACAGTACTTCCTCGGAATTATTTTGTGTGGTTCCATAAATTATTTAGTCTATATATACCCTTTTTGAAGAATGAACATTATATTAAGTGCCTTTATAATGTATGTTAATTCTATTAAGTTCAGTGCAGCATAAACGCATTAAAGTGCGGTCTTAACTAAAAATTTGTCCATATGTTCTAATGTTACTAAATTCTTTTGTGTGTCTCTGTAAACGAACTATACACTGCAAATAAAGGTGTCTTAAAGTAAGACAAAAAAATGTCTGAAAATATATTTCAGACATGTAAATGTCTTAATATGAAGTGCAGACATAATAGATATCTTAATTTAAGACACTTTTGTGTCTTAATAAACTGGTGGGGCAAATGCACTGATATAAAGTGTCTTAAAAAGGAAATATGTCTTAAAGTAAGACATTTAAAATAAATCATTTCACATTTCATCGTTAATTATTAGTAGTGGCGCCATCTATCAATGAAAATCAAAATCATTTTCGTCGCATCGTTTTTTTTTTTTTTTTTCATATTAAGATACTATTTTAAAACAATGATGATTACTTTTAAGAATTTTTTAACTTAGCAGCGGATATTTTTTTTTATTTATTGAAATTGTAATGCAAATATCAAAAAATTAAATCTCTCTGTCCCTTTTTTCTTTAGTGCTGGAGGCCTATTTCAGTCGGTACAGTTGTCGAATTTTTATAATACACTCTTAATAGTGCTAAGGGCCTATTTCAGTCGGTTTATTGAATGGGGATTTATTGAATGAAGTCCACCCAAGGCACAACTTTGACATGAGTCCCCCCCAGGCCCAACTTTGACGTGAGTGCCCCCCAAGGTACCCCTATTTCAGTCGGTACAGCATTGTCGAATTTTTATAATACACTCTTAATAGTGCTAAGGGCCTATTTCAGTCGGTTTATTGAATGGGGATTTATTGAATGAAGTCCCCCCAAGGCCCGACTTTGACATGAGTCCCCCCCAGGCCCAACTTTGACATGAGTCCCCCCCAAGGTACCCCTATTTCAGTCGGTACAGCGTTGTCGAATTTTTATAATACACTCTTAATAGTGCTAAGGGCCTATTTCAGTCGGTTTATTGAATGGGGATTTATTGAATGAAGTCACCCCAAGGCACAACTTTGACATGAGTCCCCCCAGGCCCAACTTTGACATGAGTCCCCCACAAGGTACAACTTTGACATGAGTCCCCTCCCCAGGCCCAACTTTGACATGAGTCCCCCCAAGGCCCAACTTTGACATGCGTCCCCCCCAAGGTACAACTTTGACATGAGTCCCCCCCCAAGGCACACCTTTGACATGCGTCCCCCCAAGGCACACCTCCCCCTCATTGGGAAAAAGAGAAAAAACGTTGTTTTGCGGCTATAAGACAGTTTGGACTTCCAACGTTATTTGTTACAATATCTGCAGCTGAAACACATTAGTTTGATTTAATGAAAACTTTATCATGGAATTTAGATCGTCACGAATTAACTAAAGAAGAATTTGTCGATATTAACAAGTTTAGCAGTAGGCCTCTGGCACTAAATTAAAATCTGTCAATGTCAGATTTTTCATGTTTTAAATAATGAAATAATGTCGTGTCAGTATATATATATATATATTTTTAATAAATAAATAAAATTTTCTAGTAAGTATTTTTATTTGTGATATTTTTCTGAAAATCATGTCAAGTGAGAAAGGTTAATCACTCTGATTTTACTTCTAGTTTGAGATTTTTTCAATTCCCTTAAATAGAATAATTTAAATATATCAAATTTCAGTTAATAATAGATAAAAATACTTATTTTAATTACTTTTATTTAAATAAATATGCTATCTACTGTTTTTTTTTTTTTTACTTTCTTCTATATGTAATATAGAGAAAGTATTGGATTCGCGAAAATTTTCGAACTCCACTTTTTGATGGATTTACATGTTTTGGGATGTGGAGAACACGAATTAATAGTTTTTAGAAAATGTCTGTCTGTCTGTCTGTCTGTCTGCATCATTTTTTTGTGGACGCTGTATCTCACGAACCAATGAATGAAATTTAACCAAACTTGGTATTTAGTTGCACCCTGACATGAACTGATGCTGATTAGATTTTGGGATCAATAGCTCAACAAGTGGCGCTGTGATCGCATTTTATGCAAATTTTTAACATGGCAGCATAGGACAAAATTCCGTATAAATGGGCATAATGAGAGTTATTTTAAACTTGTGATTGTAAAATTAATATGAATTATTGATAACAGTAGTAGTTAACTAGGAAAATAATTTTGTGCATGTGGGGGCATCGGTTCCCCCCCCCACACCGGGGGGTTAAGTACCCACCCGGGGGGGCAAAGTTTCAAGATGGGTATCTTTCGAAAGGTCTCGTCAATACCTTTAAAGCGAATGCGTAAACCATAAATCTGTGATAATTTAAAACAAAGTTATCGATTTTTTTTACTTTTAACAAAAAAAAAAAAAAAAAAAACTTAGAAAAAAAATCGTATTTTTTTTTTTAAAACGAAATTTTACCAAACTTGGTATTTAGTTGGTCCCCGACATAAACTGGTGCTGATTATATTTGGGGATCAATAGCTCAACAGGTGGCGCTGTGATAGCATTTTATCTAAATTTTTAACATGGCAGTATAGGAGAAAAATTCGTATAAATGTGCATAATAAGAGTTATTTTAAACTTGTGATTGTAAAATTAATATGAATTATTGATAATAGTAGTATGTAACTAGGAAAAAAATTTTGTGCATGGGGGGCATCGCTTCCCCTCCTGGGGGGGAAGTACCCCCCGGGGGGGGGGGTAAATTTTGAAGATGGGTATCATTCGAAAGATCTCGTCAATACCTTTAAAACGAATGGCTGAACTATAAATCTGTGATAATTTAAAACAAAGTTATCAATTTTCTTTTACTTTTAACAAAAAAAAAAAAAAAAAAAAAAAGAAAGAAAAATCTTTTTTTTTTTTTTTTTTTTTTTTTTTTAAATATTGTTACTGATTGAATAGGAATTCTTTCATGTATAGGAAAATATAGAAGAAAGTCTTGTGGTGGCCACAACATACTAGTTTTAATAAAGCTTAAAATAATAAAATAAATTACAAAAATCGCGTTATTTAAAACGTTTATTTGTGAAATTTAAATAAGCTTATTAGAAAAGTTTTATACTCGTATTTAACATAGCAAATATGCATAAATGACAAATGACGTTATCTTATTTGCGTGGAATTATGCTTGAAATCTATATATATAAAAATGTATGTTTGTCTGTATGTTATTTTTAAAATCGTAAACGACTTGACCGATTTCGATCATTCTTTTTTTGTTTTTTTCCTTATAGGTCAAGGATGGTTTAGGAAAAAAAAATTGAAAAAATCTTTAAAATTAATTAAAATTTGAAAATAATAAACTTATTGACTTATATTGACTTAATATAAGACATTTAAATTTTTAATTGTTGCCAAAAAAAGTTTACGAGATATATTTATTTATTGTTTTCAGCATAAAATGAAATATGCTTTCATGCGAAAAATAAGAAATTACTAAATGTTAAATTGGTCGATGAGAAAATGACACATTATAATTGTGGCGACTTCCTTTTTTGCACCTGGTTCTTTTCTTCCTGTAAAATCATCTTGAGACACATTAAGACACTGATCACGCTTTGTTTACTTTTAAACATTTAAATTTACTTACGGCACAAACATAAAATACATAACCAACACATAAATTAACATCAAGTAAAGTATTTTAAAAACAACATATAGAATTGAAACGTTAGTCCATCATGATTCACATACGCACACGTGTTGCCACACTTTCGTACCAAACTTTTCAGTTCTTGTTTTGGAATACTCTCGAAATCAGAGGTGCGGCGTTCACACCTTCCCTCCAGTTTCACTAGAGGGACAATGGCCTTCACAGTGAAACTACTACCAAAAATTTGTGGATAATTTATATAACTGTTCATGACAGTCTAATTGTCCTTTTAAATTCTTAATTATTGTTTCATCTTTGAATAAATGTTCATGAAAGTCTAATGGTCCTTTTAAATTCTTCATCGTAATTCTTTGAAGCCAAAATAGCATCTCTTAACTCATATAACTTTAAATGTTGAGCTCCTTCCACTCCAAGCTCAGTAGCAACTTCTTGCAAATCTTTTTTATTCCCTTTACCCAAAAATGCCATCTTCGGATGGATGAAATCAAATCAAGTTCAAATTTTCCGTGAATAAAATAAATTTTCTAATATTTATAATCACAAACCCTATTGTTTTCCCCCTAAGAACGCCAGATTTGACATCTTAGTTTTTATCTTAAACAACATTTTCCCCCAAATTAAATAAAATAATCATTAAGTCGGAATGCATACATAAAAGGAGAAAAAAAAATATGTATCGAAATAACAAATTAAAGAAAAAATGTTTACACAATCAACTCTTTCATTAAATAAATCAGAATATACTTTATTACATAACCAGCTTTCAATAAATTAGAAATAATCTTGCTATAGCAACCTTTAATCAAACTTACTTTTAAACAGGAAAAAAAAAAAAACAATTTCCGATTCATTCCTCAAAGTAAAAAAAAAATAAACAAAACCGGACGTTCACAAGAATAATTCACTAGTTTTTTTACTGAGATATTTCATTAATATTCCCATAATAATAAAGATAAATAAAGATAAATCATTATCAACGTCTAACAAATAAACAATCATTCAATAAAACAGAACAAATAAATCAAAACAGAACTCTTTTTTTTTTTTTTCCACAATCTGCTTTAATGAAACAGTTATTTATTCTAAATCACGTGATGAATAAAAAGAACACACAGAAATTAATAACAATGATCTTGAATAGCATAAAAATATATTCTTTTCACCATTCTTTTTAATATTTTCCGGCTTTTTAAATACAAATAAACAAATATATTTCTATTTTTCATTTTTCAAACACTAGAATTATTATTACTTCAACATTACGAAATATTCAATTTCCATTTACCTATTCTTTACCTTGTTGGAATACAAAATCGGAACAAAATATCTAAATGCTTAATCCTAATTATTTAAACATGAAACTTATACAAAATATGACTCTTGATGGAACATTAAAAAAAAAAACATACCCTTTTTTTTTTTTTTTTTCATCATTATCATGAAATAATCCATAAATGCACTTGCTATTTAACATATCCTTGGCGACTGCGCCAATTGTGGCGACTTCCTTTTTTGCACCTGGTTCTTTTCTTCCTGTAAAATCATCTTGAAACACATTAAGACACTGATCACGCTTTGTTTACTTTTAAACATTCAAATTTACTTACGGCACAAACATAAAATACATAACCAACACATAAATTAACATCAAGCAAAGTATTTTAAAAACAACATATAGAATTGAAACGTTAGTCCATCTTGATTCACATACGCACACGTGTTGCCACACTTTCGTACCAAACTTTTCAGTTCTTGTTTTGGAATACTCTCGAAATCAGAGGTTCACAATAATTTTAAAATAAAATAGTAATATTACAAATCTAACATATTTCTTCTGAATTTTATTTCACAGCATTTTTTTTATATACCTCAACTTCAGATTTTTTTTTTTTTTTTTTTTTTTTTTAGTATGGCGGATGAAACACGCTTGGCATAAAAGTTAATTCAGCATTATGGTAAAGGTATTTTCTTATTGATAATTCTTGACAATTTTTTATAATTTTGATGCTGAAGTAGATCGGACATTTTTCGCCAAGGAAAAGATAGAAAGAAATACGCAAGCGAAGTGATGACGTCACTGGCCGTTCGTGGATGCAAGAAAAATATTTCTTATGTTAAACGCCCATTGGATTTTTTGTAAAAAATTATTAAAAATCGAGGAAAAATATTTCCCGATTTTAATCCGCATATTTAGGTATAGATATGTATTAGTTATCATGTCCATGCATTAGATTAAGTTATTTTTGTTGTAAAATTGGCAAAATTTGAATTTTTAATTTCAAAACTCAAGAAAAAAAAATGGCAAACTTCCATATTCGATTGAAAACACAAACATTTAATTTCAAAGGATGATATTAACACAATAAATATCCAACTAATATACTGATTAAAGGGGAAATGATAAATATTCTATCATAATATGCAGTCAAATTTGTTTTCAAATGTCTAAATAAAGTATCTGATATAAGATACTAATATGTTGTAGCGGAATAGATTTGATATCGGTCATCCTTGGTAGAAAAATAAAATATCGCCAAATTATTTGGCGAACATAATTTAATTCCTTTCAAAAATCATGGTTATTTTAACAACTTATTTTAAGACAGTAATGAATAATATGAAACAATATTTCGTACAATGCATATTACGAAAATATACATCTGGCATGTATATTTTCGTATTACGTTTTTGATCACCAAATACAATAAGCGCCAAGAACGAGAGAGTTTTGAAATTTAAAATTAAAATTTTGTCAATTTGACAGCAAAATAACTCAATCTAACACATGCACATGATAACTAATACATTGTGTACCCAAATATGGGGATTAAAATCGGGAAATAATTTTCTTCGATTTTTAATCATTTTTTACAAAAAATCCAATGGGCGATTGACATAGGAAATCATTTTCTTGCATCCACGGACGGTCAGTGACGTCACACTTCGCTTGCGTGTATTAACAATAATCGCATAAATTATATTTTGGTCTAAAACGGCAACAAAAATTTAAAAGTCGCTAAGGGCATTAAGGCTGTACCATTATCAAGTTTACATACTAATTTATCTATTTTTCTGTATACCAACTACTATTAACTAAGCATGAAGTATATATAACCACAAAATAATAATTGTCTCATGCGATAGAAGTTGCCGATCATAGCATATTGTAATATTATATGTGGTTGAAATTGCTGTCATTCTATGGTTGATTGATTAAATCAAATAAATATAGGAAATAACTTGAGAGCAAATATTATGTACATCACATATAATGTTGTTCATATGTAACTGGGATTCAGATATAAAAGAGCTACTTCAAATTTTTCGATACTGTCCGTATCGAAACTGTTATGTATGATAAGCAACCAAATGGAAGCCCACGGGTAAGCCATTGTCGCAGGCAATAGGGACAGGCACCGGAGATTGCAAGGACGAACAAGGCGCTGCCTAAGGCAGCGGAAACCCAAAGCAAGCTTTTGACCGATTTCAGTTTTTTTTTTTTTTTTCATAAAGCGTATAGAAAAGAGTTTGCCAGCGAAGCGGGCAAAGCCGTCCAAAATTGTTTAAGAACTAAAATATTATTCAACAATTCGCCGGGAAATGAAAAAAAAAAAAATCATTTATTTGTAAAAAAAAAAAAAAAAAATTAAAAATTTGAAACTCATAAATATTATATGAATTTCACCACATAGTTAATATTTTAATTAACTAGTCACCAAATTATTATTAGAACCAGATTAATATTGTGCAATAGTGAACTAAAATCATACAAAGAAAGGTTTCGAAATAAAATTCATAATTGACGACTCAGTTTTTATACTTCCACAACGCAGTACTGTTTTAGTACAGAATACCTATGGACGAATTTTAAATTTTTATCGCCATGTTGGCGATAACTTTTTATTTATTTATTTTGGCATTTTATTTTGGCTTTCAATGAGTTACAAATTTTTTTGAGTGTACTTTATTAGACTCTGGTTTAACAGCACCACAATGATAAGGTTTCATTTCATTACATATTATGATCAAACCGTCAGTTCCCACACATACACATCAAAATTTCCACGTGAACGAAGTCGCGGGTAACAGCTAGTACTTAATAAAAAACATTTTTCGGAGCAAAAATAATTTGGTTACAATATAAATAAATATGTAAATAAAAAATGTTACTTTTTATTTAAAGCTCGTTCATTTAATTGAATGAAAAAACAGTAGGATGAACTTGTAGCGAAGAATAACTTATTGCTTAAGAATAACTTGTAGCCAAGAAAGTGAATTTAAATCTAATCTTACACAATTTAGGAATAGCTGCTTCTTTTTTAATATTTTTCGATTTAACTCTTTTTTTTAAAACATTTTTATCTGTACCTGGAAGTAAAACAGAACTTTTCTGGTTTTTTCATAATCATATGCATTTTTTTCTTTCTTTCAAATAGCAGTTTATAAAAAGAAATCGTTTTCAAAACATCACAGTCTGAGGTTTTGATATATTATTCGTTTATATTTTACGAAATTTTAAACTTTTACACATAAAATTTAATAGAATTAATATATATTGAGCTTTAGATTTAATCTCGATAGTTTTAAGGAAAAAATATTGATTATATTATAACACTATAATTTATTTCGCGAATATTAAAGTGTATATTATCAAAACTTTCTGTGTGATGTCGTGGCGTGGTTGGCAAAAACGCTCGTCTGTGGTACCGAAGATAGTGAGTTCAACTCCAGGGACTGGTAGTGGTTTTTTTCTTTTTTTCTTTTTTTTTTATAATTGTTATATTTTATTAGTGCTCTAGATAATTCTAAAATATATTTTAAACAGAAAAGCAGAATCATACGCCACCTTTATTTATTTATTTATTTATTAAAAAGGCTTTAAAAATGGCAGATTTTTTTAAGCCTAGCATGGCGGTGTTTTTAAACCTAAAAAAGATGGCAGTGTTTTAAGACATTTGCAGTGTCTTAATTTCAGATGCAGAAAGTTGTCTTAAAAAGTAAGACATATTTTTTTCGCTTAAAAAATGACCATCCGTTTAAGACACTTTATTAACTGAATTTAAGACGTTTTCATTTACAGTGTAAACATTGTATACACCAGTAAAAACTATTCAGCTTATTTTCACGTATCACTGTACACAATTCATAAAATGTATAGACATAAAAAATTATATAGCTATTTCTTGAGCGAGCCTGAATGTGTGTGTCAATTTGCAAGTCAATCGCAGAATTTTTGTGGCCACTATTGCGGTACATACAAATTCTGCCCATAGGCCGTAATGATAAAAAAAAAAAAAAAAAAAAAAAAAAAAAAAATGTGCGTCTCTGCACACGAACTACAAATGGAATACACACCCAAAACTATACGGCAAAAATTCTGTGTGGTTCATAAATATGTGTACCAAATTGTAAGTCAATGGCGTGACTATCGCGGTACATACAAATTCTTCCCAATGGCCGTAATGATTAAAAAAAAAAAAAAAAAAAAAAAAAAAAAAACATTGGGGTGTCCCTGTACACGAACTACAAAACGGAATATACACCCAAAACTATACAGCTAATTTCGTGGGGATCATGAACCTGTGTACCACTTTTCAAGTCAATAGCGTGATTTTTGTAGCCGATATTGCACGACAGACGGACAGACGGTCAGAGGAAACCCAAAATCTTTTTGAGTCTCAACAGAGGGCCTCCACTGACGTTTCCGAAAAAATTGGAAGTCAATAGCTTGATTTTTGCGGTGGCTTACGCGGTACATACAGGTTCTTCCCATAGGCCGTAATGATAAGAAAAACTTTGGCGTGCCCTTGTACACGAACTACAAATTGAATGCACTCCTAAAACTATACAGCTAATTGCGTGGGGATCATGAATATGTGTATTAAATTTCAAGTCAAAAGCGGTTTTTTTGCGGCTGCTATCGCGCGACAAACACACAGACAGACAGACAGAAAAACAGATACAACCCAAAACCGCTTTGAGTCTCAACAGAGGGCCTCCACTGACGTTTCGGCAATTAAGATTTTTTTAGTATTGAGTAGTTTAGTTTAAATTAGTTCTTGTAGATAATTTTAAAATACGATGAAATTATTTAAATACTTTCTGATGATAATTAAAATCGTTTATATACTCTTTGATATGTCTTATCTAAAGGACTCTTGGTACATAAGCGATGGTAGAAAAATGTAAAAATTCATAATAGTTTAGACACTTAGAAAAGTCTAACTTAAATTTTCACATATTCCCTATACATTCCGAAAATGTTTGTAATGTCAAAGGTTAACTTAAAACCTACTTTTAATATTTAACTTACTTTAACACTAAATGTATGTCCTACAAAATCAGAAAATTGGAAAATGTAATTAACTGAGTAATTTAATTTTCCAATATGTCTTTTCAATTCCTTTCGCATCCATACTTGTCAACGAAGCAGTCTCATTATAAGATGTGAAGTGAATAAAACGAAATATTTAGTTACTTCATATAAATTATATTTTATTTTCTATCTAAATGAGAAAATACATTTGCTATAAAGTATAAATTTTTTCAGGGTGTATTATATTTTATCTTAGAACATTAGTATAAAACAAAATTTTTATTTAGTAAAACGCTCTTAATT
This sequence comes from Salticus scenicus, assembly GCA_963930645.1. Taxonomy (NCBI): domain Eukaryota; kingdom Metazoa; phylum Arthropoda; class Arachnida; order Araneae; family Salticidae; genus Salticus; species Salticus scenicus. Next base: position 308,546,125 of record OZ005649.1, read on the forward strand.
TTTTTAAACGTAATATGCCACCATATTTAGCTAGAATTTTAAACCTCATTATTAAAATATTTTACGTAGACTTTCTCATACCTTTTTATCATATTTATTAGGAAAAAGGAATATAACAAATCTTTAAATAATTTCATTATTGAAAGAAAATACGTATTTAATTAATTCTTTGCTTAAAAATAAACAAACACCATTAAAGTTTTCAAACCAGTGAAGCTACTAAATAAAGTAAGTGTTTTTATTTTTGGAGACTTTTCAAAAACTTCTTTCAAATTTAAAAATATTTATAAAATCTTTAAATACTGTCAAACATCTAATATACCACAAAAAATAATGAAATGTTAATCTAACATAATTTAATTATCTCAAACTTTGTCTTTTCTGGCAACATCTGGTAATCTATAACATATCTTGTAAATCATTTCAGGTAATTACTTTATTTTTTGTCTCTTGTTAATTCCGGAAATATCCATTTATTTTGACACATCAGATGATAAAAATAATATAGTCATGAGTTTATCACAATTTTTTAAATACATGCTTTCGCAAGTGTAATTTTAAACATTTTTTCTTAATTAAAAAATAAATATTTTTTAACCCAGAACAAAAATTGTTGTCTTACAATAGCTATCAGTATATATTTCAAAATAATATTATGTAGATAAATGTTATTTTAATAAGCAAATGTATTGCGTTTCTGTCTATTATACAATTTAAGTGTTACAAACCTACGATATGCAAATACGGAAATTATGAATTTTACAGAATATTGCAGATCTTTTAGAAAAGTTGTGTTTCTTTCAATTAAAAATTGAAGGTTTTTATAAAGATAACTTCACACTTGTTCTTTAAAAGAGCTATTTTCTGTATAAATATTCATATTTTTGCCTAAAAAATTGTGGATTATTTCTGTCACAAATCCTCTGTTAATTAACTATGTAGTAGCAAATTTATGTACAGACTCAATTTCCCCGTTGTACAAGTGGTATGAAATGAGTCTATGCCATTAAACTAGAGTAGATACTATTCGTAAATAAAAGAAAGCATTTTTCTGTCGAATACCATGAGATATTCTATTTGTTTGTTTTTCTTTGTGAAATTTAATTACAATTTCTTTTGAAGAATAATTGTCGTTATATTTTAATTACACATTGTAAAATATACCGGTAATTTTTACAAAACAACGCATTTTTAAATAAAAGCAGTTTTTTTTTTTTTTTTTTTTTTTTTTTCCCCTGTAACTCCTGCATTTCTTCAACCTAAAACAAACAACGACATTAGGAATTCAAAATTAGAGTTTCATTGCAAGATTCACATTATGAAATCTTGAAATATCACCAAACATCTGAATAAATGAATAAATAAATAAAAAATTGCAAGCGAAAAAAAAAAATATGCTATCACTCAAAAAAAAAAAAAAAAAGCTTCCAATTATGAAAAACAACTGTCAGCTGGTGTGCCAGAAAAAGAAATATATAAAGGTTTTTCCAATAGGGATGATACAATTTTAAATGGTTAGAAGGGCATCACTGTATATTATTATTTGAAATTTCTTGTGCCATTTGTGTTTAGTATGCTATGTCATTTAATTATGCTAAGATACACGCTTGAACATGGATTCAAAATTATTAAATTGATTTATAAAAATCAGGGTTCGTATATGAATACTGAGAGAAATTTGAGAAGAATTCATGGACGACATTATTCAGTTAATCGACTCGATCGATTGTGACTTTTTTCTTTGGAGATATGTTAAGTCACAAGTTTATGCTGATAATCCAATAACAATTGAGCACTTAAAAACCAACATTGAACCTGTTGTTCGTGAAATAACACCAAATTTATGTGAAAGAGAGTTGGAAAATTGGGTTGACAGAATGCGGTATGTACAGAGAAGTCGTGGTGCTCACATGAACGATATTATTTTCATACCTAATGGCATAATGTAAGTTTTCAAATTTAAAAAAAAAAAAACTTATATGTGTCTCACTGAATAATTTCTTTTTTTTTTTTTTTTTTTTAATTTTTAAATTATATATCCCTCTTAATGGAAAACCCTTTATATATATATATATATATATATAAATTTTTTAAAACTTTACTTTTAAGGCACATTAATTTTTTTTTAACCAAGAATAAATTTTGTCTAGTCAGTAAATGTGTTGTAATGAATTTTGTTAACTTCCGCTGCAAGCATCGTTGCGCCAATGTACACTGGAAAAAAAAAATAATAAAATAAATAAATAAATAAATACACGGTATTCATATAGAATGAATAAGTACTCATTTTTTGAATCCCTAAACTAGAAATACAGATTTCTGAGTTAAGCGTATAAGGTAAACAAATAACCTAGTATTCCTCGACAATATTTCATGAAACCATGGAAGCCTCTGCGCATGTGCTAACTCAATGAGTCTAGTGTTAAAGTAGGGGTGACAGTCATTTGATTCAGATAAAATAAACGATAACTGGGCGCCGAATCACTGGATGTTTCCAAATCTCAACTTAAGCTGGCATCCCTCCAGCTTCTTGAATTCGTCCTCACAGCTAGTTTTAGGAAACGTGGCTACACTACAGAAGAAATGATCAAGAATTTCTAGGCTGCAACTTTTTAGATGGTAAAACACTATTAGGAATTTTAGGAATATTATGAGTCTTTTGTATTGTGAGAAATTCTATCTTGATTTCCTAGAATTGAGTTAAAAAAAAAATTATAGTTACTAAAATCCGCCTCTTATGTTCGCATTTATTTACAGAAATTTTGAAACGAAAATGACCGCGATAATATAGAAAAACACTGTAGAAATTTAATAGCGATTTTTACAGCTCGCTAGCAAAGAGAACTAGAATTTATAAGGATGACATAGAATTATTTTTACTAGAGCCACAATTTAGTTTCTACATATCAATCTCAGAAATTTGTTTCTGTGTAAAGCAGGACATTAAAATTGTTTTGTAAATTTACTTCAATGATTATCTAATGTCTCTGTAAATTTATTGCGATTCTTAGATAAAATGATATAATCGAGATTGTCAATTTTTATTCTGTATTTTTAAATATTTTTGTTATTTAATTTATCAATAGAAAAAAAAAAAATGAATGTTGTTACTTTAGAAAAAACATTGTTAGTCACAAATATATTCTCGCCAATAATTAATTAATATTAGTCCTTAAAATACATATTTAAAACAGATTTTTTAACATTCTGTTAAACATTTTATTTCTGTTTATTTTTCTCTGTAATTTTGCATAAGACTTACGATAAATGTTTACCAATAGTTTTCTGTAGAAATTTTTAACAGTGTGGCTGTAAAACAGATGATTCTAAGCTCGAAACCCATTAACCCTTTGCCGTTCAGTGTTCCACTACATGGAACACCTAACTTCGCTAGCTTCTCCAACCGTTAAATTCTATTGCAAATGAATAAAAATAGGTTTATTTTTACTTTGAACTTTCTTTTTCATCCATAGATGGCACCAATACACAAGGCAATCCATGATATTTAGCAGGGACGCGTTATTTTAAATCCTCGCATTTACAAGAAATTTTGTATATATTTTTTTTTGTGATACAAAAAAGATTGCTTGAAAAAAGATTTCTATGTTATATCGTTGGCATTACTCTAAATTATTTATTCTATATTATTTTTAATTTTTTTATACAGGAAACATACAAGGAATCGTTGAATAAAATAAGGTGTTCCATCTCCTGGAACACTGCGATACTAGCGCTTTTCATATTATGCAACCGAAAACAATGATGAGAGAAGACAGCTGTGTTTACGTGCTCTGTTTTCCTCTGTTTAGAGGGAATGACGTCAAGCACTCAGATGCTGCGAGAGTTGGTTGTTTATAAAAAAAAAAAAAAAAAAAAAAAAAAAAAAACGCACAAAACTAGTTTCATGTGCAAAACCTGCAATGTTGGTTTGTGCTTCTACCAAAAGAGTGTGACGTGCTTCCAAAAATTTCATGAAGCTAAAAAATAGACTAATTGTAAATATTTTTGCACATAGGACTTGTATATACTAACTGTAAATATCAAATTATTTCATAAAAAAACATATAACCAAGATTTTTTTTTTGAAGGGGAGGGGGTGTAGAGTAGCAGGCCTGCCCGTGTTGCACCATGGGTCATGCTAAATCTACTACACAGGTATAATACAGTGTTTTTTAATTCATATGCAAAATCTTCTACTCATTTACGCGCTTCACTGCCATGCTCTTAGACTCACTTTTCAGAGCTCTAGTGGCGCAGTGTTCCCGCTGATGGAACACCCACAGATTCAAAACGGTAAGTACTATCTTTACAAAATTATACCTGTGCACTCCGTTAGACTTAATTAGATAGCCTACAACTTTTTTGTTGAAATTTCAACTTTAAAGGGTAGTGCGCTGTAAAGGGTTAAGGCGTGTGACCAAAAGTCATCTTTGTTAAAATTTACAGAGGTTATTTTTAAATTATGGTTTTTTACTGTTAAAAAATTAAAATTCGTTTGAAAAAGTATTATTTTTATGTTAAAAACACGATATTCTACTACTAAAAAATTGATGTTCATCAATAACAAACAGGTTTTTTTTTCTGTTACAAAATAGTTATTTCCTAGTACACTATCTGATGATTATTTTTCAGTTAAATTGAAAAGCCTTTCTTTATACAGTATAGAAAAGTTTTACAGTACCTGAAAAACTGAAAAGAGCTGTATTAAATTTTATTCATAAATTGTGAAATATAAATTATGCATTGTTTATAAAAATGAAAACTATGTATTATGTGTAAAACATATTTTAAAATTAATAAAAGTTTCAATGGACACTTTTCCAATGAAACAAATATTTAGCCGGTATACTTTTATACTCATTCAACGAACAACAAGGGAAAAAACAGAAATTAAATTTTAGATAATAGTTCTTACGAACATAGCATAAAAAGTACAATAGCATATTTGAAATAATGATAAAGAGGAATTAAACATGCATAACTGACAAAAAAAAAAAAAAAAATTAATGTTATGTATTAGATCAGCATTAAGTTTAGGGACATTTACATCGCTATCTTAAACAATTGCTTCATTACTTGCTATAAATTTAAATAGGAAAAAAATATGTTCTGTACTAATCTAGTTATTTGTAATTTATTTACATGTATTTATTCTTAAAGAGTAATCCATCATCTGCCAAAGTGATCAAACACATTTGAGAAACTTTAACCGTTCATTGAAAGACTAGCACAAATCTCAGTAATTATGAATAAGTACGCATAAACGCAAAGTTAGAATGTATTAAATTTGTTTGACATTGTAATAATTTATTAGAAACACTTCGAAAATTTAAATCGTGTATAATCTCTCACTGATTATCGTAGGAATAATAGAAACTTCATTTGCTATCATAATCCATCTCTCATAATGACATAATGACTTATAGTTTTAGAGATAATGTAATTCTGGTATAGTAAATCTCAGTAAATAATTTAGAATTAAAAAGAGATCGATAATTTGTATATTGTGGCCACCACAAGAATTTCTTCTACATATTTTTACACAAATTTATGAAGTTCAAATTATTTATTAAATTACTATTTATGAAAATTATTTTCCATGATAAATGCACACGATTTTTATCTAACAGAATTATAACACTAAATACCGAAGGAAAGTCAATTTTGTACCAACATCAGAAAAAAAGCAATTTTTTTTTCCCTAAGTTTTTTTTTTTTTTTTTTTTTTTTTTTTTTTTAATGAAAACAATCAATAACTTTGTTTTAAGTTATCACATATCTAAGATTCAAGTATATTCATTTTAAAGGTATCGACAAGATCTTTCGAAAGATACCCATTTTTACACGGAAAAAGAAGAGAGATACCCCAAAAGTTACACGGGATACTCCCCTCCAGGGGAGGGAGGTATACTCCCACATGCACAAACATTTTTTCCTATTTTACTACTACTTTTATCAATAATTCATATTCATTTTACAATCACACGAATAAAATAACTCTCATTATGTACATTTACACGAAATTTTATCCTACACTGTCATATAAAAATTTAGAAAAACTGCAAATACAGCACTACCTGTAGAGCGATTGACCCCCAAAATTAATCAGCAGCAGTTTATTTCAGGGTTCAACTACATACCAAGTTTGGTTAAATTTTGCGCATAGGTTCATGAGATACAGTGTCCACAAAATTTGTGATACAGACAGACAGAGAGACATTTTCTTAAAACAGTCAAACCGTGTTTAGGACATCTCAAAACGTGTAAATCTATCAAAATTTGGAGTTCGAAAATTTTCATGAATCCAATATTTCCTTTCTGTATAAATAGAAGAAAGTAAAAATATAATTTTTTGTAGCTTATACATTTTTTTTTTTTTTTTTTTTTTTTATAAAAATAATAAGAAGTTTTCAAAACGTACACAATTTTGAATCGTTTACGGATATAATGATTTTATTAAGTTTAAAAATTACTTTGTAGTAAATTTAATAGAATAAATTATGTTTTAATGTTAAGCTTCATTTAACACTTATAAAAATAAAAGTGGGAAAAAGGAAAATAATAATCATTAGATTTCATTTACACAACACAGTAACCAATATTTTAAACATAATTTAAAATGTTGATTAATCTTTATACTGAATATTTGTTACGTAATATGTTTTTATCAATATTACTCGCATAACTAAAATGCATATACGCACACATTTTTTAGTTCCCCATCATAGTATAGGTATGGGGAACTTAGGTAATCATGAAAATTTTCAACCTCGGTTTTTTTACTTTTTTACACGTTTTCAGGTATGAGGAATCCGAAAATGACAAAATTTGTATGGTGTCTGTCTGTAGGATATCCGTTAGTGTGTTAGTCCGTTAGTTTCTTAGTCTGTGTACACGATATCTCAAGAACAAATTTCCACAGAGAGGCCAGATCAGTTTTAAAATATTACTTTCGACACTGGCAAGAACCCTATTCTTTGCAACATTCGAATTTAAAAATTTCGTAAGTTATTAGAAATTTACGATTTTCTTAACATGGGAGAATAGGACTAAAATTCACTTAAACGTGCATTAAATGGAAGCTTTTTACTGTAAAAATGTCAGACCAGTTTTAAAATATCAGTTTTGATGCCGGAATGAACATCAGTAACTATAAATATGCTACTTTGAAAATTTCGCAAGTTATTGGAAATTTACGAATTTCTTAACATAGCACTATAGGGCAAAATTTCACATAAACGTCAATTTTGAGAGATATTTTCATCGTAAAGATGTCAACCCACTTTCTAAATATTATTTAGGATACTGGCATGAATATCATAGATTATGGTTTTTCAAATTTTAAAAATTCGTAAGTTATTGGAAATTTACGAATTTCTTAACATGGCAGAATAGAGCAAAATTTCACATAAACGTCAATCTTGAGGGATATTTTCATCGTAAAGATGTCAAACCACTTTCTAAGTATTATTTAGGATACTGGCATGAATATCGTAGACTATGGTTTTTCCAATTTTAAAAATTCGTAAGTTATTTGGAATTTACGATTTACTTAACATGTCAGAATAAGGCAAAATCGAGCATAAATTTCCATTTTGAGGATCATAAATACATTAGACAACTTCAAAATTACATTTATGATATTTGTTTGAACATGATTGAATACAGATATTCTAATAGAAAAATTTTGTAAATTATTCGTAATCGATTTTATCAACACAGCGAAATTGTAAATTTTTCATATAAATATGAATTTTGAGGATTATTGCATTGGAAATAGTAGCATGAAAACTAAACAACGGAATTGACCCTAATAAAATAAATTAGATTAGAATAAGATAAATATATCGAAGTTGTTGAACTACATATGAAATTATCATCCAATCTGCCATTATTCTCGCCCACTCGAAAACCAATTAACACTGTTTATAAATTACTCATCAAATTAATCTCCGTGAATCTTTCCTCTCTTTTTGTGCAATTCTAATAATACGTTACTCTCAGTGTTCAAGGCCATACTCTGAACGATCACAGGACTCAATTATATCTCGAATGAAACTTTCAACAGTAACTGCACTGAATCTTTTCTAGAGACTGAAAAACCATAAACATTCGATCTCTTTTTCTCTGGACACTAATTACTTATTATCAGTTTGTTTATCAATATAATGATGTTCCCAGTTATAACTATGTATAATATCATATTTTAATTCATTATTTTTGTTTTTTTTTCTATTCTATTTAGTGTTCTTCGCTTTCTGTAACTCAAGCTATTTTTGTTAGTTGCAATGTAAAATTCAGCCGATAAAGACGCGTCATTTCTGGCGTGTAAAAATAAAATTATTTGTGCTCCTACTTATAGAGTACATTTTCATCATAAAAAATACACAGATCTAAATTAAGTTACAAGATGGAAATTACATCAGATATAAATGTGCAGAGGCTGAACAAAAGGATATTTTGAAAATTAACAAATTAACGAGATGCATATCTAATCAAGAGGAGTGGAGTGACCAATTAATTCTGAACTGAATGCAAGGTAAGCGATATTTATCTTACTTACCTGATCTGTAGTTTTCATGCATAATAATACATACATATATAAATATCTATTTGCTGTTTTGTAACAATATAAAACAAAAGAAATTCAGTGCATGAAATTACACCTCAATTTCGTACATTTTATAACAAGATTATGAGCTCTGATATGTGCTCCTCTATATAAATAAATAAATCTGAACATGCATGATAGATTAATCACCCACTCCTGTAGATACTCTAAAGAACTCATTCAAGTGTTATATATTAACTAAGTTATATATTAACCGAATATATTAATGCACTAACTGTAATAACTAAAATTACAAACTCAAATAAATAAATGAAAAAATGACTTCTCTCAAAGAAAGTCAGATTGTAGAAAAACTGAACCAAAACAATTATTCAACATGGAGCTTTAAATTAAAAATGCTCCTTATTAAAGAAGATTTATATGACACTATAACGGAAGAGCCCCCTAACCCTATAACGACAGAATGGACGATAAAGGACAATAAAGCTAGAGCTCTTATTAACTTATTTATAGATGATTCTCAGATCATTTACGTGAAAAATTTATCAACTGCAAGCGAGACATGGAATACCCTGAAGGCAATACATGAAAGAAAAAATCTTCCAAACTGTATTTATTGCGAAAGCTATACAGTTCAAAATTGGAGGAGAAAGGCAATATTCATAATCACATAACAAGGATTTTAGAGATCGTTGACAAATTAAATGCCATAGGTGAAGAAATTAAAGAATCGCATGTGGTTGCGTTGTTTTTATGTTCTTTGCCACCCAGTTTTGAAACACTTATCACAGCTCTCGAAGCTCGGCCTGAATCAGAATTATCTATTGAATTTGTCACTAATAAATTAAAAGATGAATACAATCGCAGGCGCGAAAATACATTATCAAATGAAAGCTCATCAAAAGCACTTACGACAGTAAATAAGAAACATTCTTATAATCATAATTATAAAACAGAAAATAAATTCTGCACTTACTGTAAAAGGAGAAATCATAATAAATCAGAGTGTTATCATTTGAAAAATAAAAACAGTAACACGTATAAGAAACAAAATAATCCTCCTAAACACAAATTTAACAACACATCACTATGTTTTGAAACACAGAGATATGAGACGAACGAAAACCCGCGACAGGAAAATTATGATGATATAGAGGAGTCGACGCGCTCCTTAAAGAATAATTTGGCATTTCTGGCTACAAATTCTAATAATACAGCCTGGATAATTGATTCAGGGAGTTCGTCCCATATCACTAATAATAAACAGTTATATACACACTTAGATGAACAAGATAAATCTGAAGTAATAATAGCAAACGGAGGCAAATTAGAATCATATGGCTCGGGAGAAATAACACTTACTACCCAAACATCGCAAGGCGAAATAAATAAAATAACTTTGAAAAATGTATTATACGTGCCAGACCTAGAATCGAACCTACTGTCCGTTGCGAAGGCAACTCAGAATGGATGCAAAATAATATTTGAAGACAACGGGTGTAAAATAAATTATCAGGGTAAAACATACCTAGAAGGAAAACTTAAAAATAATTTGTATGAACTAAATTTGCCAAAATCTGAAAAATTGGAAAATGCTAATCTTACGTACCAATGTAACAATGAAAATTGCATTCAATTATGGCATAGGCGCACAGGTCATAAAAATTATGACGCGATTAAGGAAATAGTAAATAAAGAATTAGCTCTTGGAATAAAAATTAGTACATGTAAACATGATAATGTTTGTGAAACTTGCGTAAAAGCGAAACTCACTGACATGCCATACCCGAAAGTAACACATCATAGGGCTAATAAAATACTACAACTTATACACAGCGATGTGTGTGGTCCAATGCCTACTCCGACAATTGGAGGAAAACAATATTTCCTAACGGTCACAGATGACTACTCCAGGTACACTATCATCTACCTACTAGCGAAAAAGAGCGAGGTAACCACAAAACTCAAAGAGTATGTCGCATTCACGAAAAATAAGCTTGGTAAAGTACCAGAGGAAATTCGTACCGATAACGGTAGAGAATACATAAACAGGGAACTTGAGGAATTTTTTAAGGAAATTGGGATAAAACATCAAACAACAGTACAATATTGCCCCTCTCAAAACGGAGTTGCGGAACGTAAGAATAGAACTCTCGTAGAAATGGTGAGAAGTATGCTGTCGGATGCAAATCTAGAAAAGAAATTTTGGGGTGAAGCCCTTAATACAGCAAATTATCTCATCAACAGACTCCCAACGAAAGCAAATCGTAAAACCCCATATGAACTCTGGACAAAAAGGAAACCAAACTTAGCGCACCTAAAAATATTTGGTTGTAAAGCCTACGCTTATTTAGATAAGACAAAAAGAAATAAACTAGACAATAAATCTGTAGAAGGTATTTTCGTGGGATACGATGACCAATCAAAAGGGTATCGAATATACACGGGAGGTAGAAACATAATGATCGCTAGAACGGTTAAATTCTTCGAGAATAATTTTCAGAATTCAAACGCAAATACTGACAAAAATCCAGACGAGATAGATCATACAAATAGCACCTTAGATCCAGAAACTGAAGAACAAAACAATACCGTAGAAATTGATGTAAACAACATTTCGGAAACAGAGCAAATAGATCAGGATGATCAAGCCTGTTTACCTAGAAGATCTGAGCGTGTGAATAAAGGGGTCCCACCTGACAGGTTCGCATATTTAGTCAATAATCAAAGAATCGTTGAACCAAAATCTTGGAAAGAGATAGAAGAAATGGGGAATCAGGTTGAAAAAGGAAATTGGATAAAGGCAGCTCAGGAAGAAATAATGTCTTTAGAAAATAATAAAACGTGGGAATTAGTAGAACCCCCAATAGGAAAGAGAGTTATAGGGTGCAAATGGACTTTTAAAGCAAAATATAACTCAAAGGGAGAAATAGATAAATATAAAGCACGCCTAGTAGCGAAAGGATACTCACAAAAATTCGGTAGCGACTATGATGAAACGTTCGCCCCTGTAGTCACTTACACAACCATAAGAGCATTCCTTGCTAATGCAGCATATAAAGGGTTAAGAGTAAATCACCTAGATATTAAAACAGCGTTCCTTCATGGAAATCTTACAGAAGAAATATACATGTCACAGCCAGAGGGCTACATTAAGCCAGGTGAAGAAAATAAAGTATGTAGATTGAACAAGGCGATTTACGGTTTGAAACAGGCTGCTAGAGCCTGGAATCTAAAAATTGGGGAAACGCTAGGAAAACTGGGTTTCTCACAAAGTGAAGCAGATCCCTGCTTGTTTAAAAGAATTGAGAAAGACAATAATACCACTTACATAATTTTGTACGTCGATGTCCTTCTTGTCTCAGGTAGCGAAGCAGACATAAATAAAATTGTCGCACAATTAAATGAAGAATATGAAGTAAAAGATCTTGGGGAGGTAAACTACTATTTAGGAATAAATATCGAGAGATTACAGAACGGCAACTCTGCCTTAAATCAGATTAACAAAATTAATCAATTAATTGAAAATTTTAACCTCAATGACGCAAAGCCCACGAATACGCCAATGGATACCGGATACATTAGAGCAGACACCGAAGAGAATCTATTAAAAACAAATACAAATTACCGAAAAGCGATAGGTTCACTCCTATATATTGCCACCGTTACACGTCCGGACATTTCTGCCGCAGTTAACATATTAAGCCGCCGTATAGAAAATCCAAGACAAATGGATTGGATGGCCGTAAAAAGAGTCATCCGCTATCTCAAAACCACAAAGAATCTAAATCTAGAAATAGGCATAGAAAAGAAACCTATATTAACGGTGTATTCTGATTCAGACTGGGCAGGAGATAAGAAGGACAGGAAGTCCACCTCCGGAAATTTATTCAAATTGGGAAATTGCCCCATCCACTGGATAACCAAGAAGCAAACATGCATAGCAATGTCATCAGCTGAAGCAGAATTTGTCTCTGCTGCAAATGCCGCACAAGAGACGAAGCACGTTCTGAAACTACTAGAAGAGCTAGAACTGAAACAAAATCTTCCAGTCATCATATTTGAAGATAACATATCTACAATAAAAATGATAGAAAGTGAAAAATTCCAATCGAAGACAAAGCACATTGATCTGCGATTTCATTGCATCAAGCACATCAAAACCGAAGGAATCATAGAATTGGAATACTGTCCAACAAAAGAGATGACTGCTGATATTTTGACCAAGGCACTTCCGAAAGCAGACTTTTGCCGACATAGAGAAAACCTCCAACTAAAAATTAATACGAGAAACATGCCAGATTGAGGGGCGATGTTGAACTACATATGAAATTATCATCCAATCTGCCATTATTCTCGCCCACTCGAAAACCAATTAACACTGTTTATAAATTACTCATCAAATTAATCTCCGTGAATCTTTCCTCTCTTTTTGTGCAATTCTAATAATACGTTACTCTCAGTGTTCAAGGCCATACTCTGAACGATCACAGGACTCAATTATATCTCGAATGAAACTTTCAACAGTAACTGCACTGAATCTTTTCTAGAGACTGAAAAACCATAAACATTCGATCTCTTTTTCTCTGGACACTAATTACTTATTATCAGTTTGTTTATCAATATAATGATGTTCCCAGTTATAACTATGTATAATATCATATTTTAATTCACTATTTTTGTTTTTTTTTCTATTCTATTTAGTGTTCTTCGCTTTCTGTAACTCAAGCTATTTTTGTTAGTTGCAATGTAAAATTCAGCCGATAAAGACGCGTCATTTCTGGCGTGTAAAAATAAAATTATTTGTGCTCCTACTTATAGAGTACATTTTCATCATAAAAAATACACAGATCTAAATTAAGTTACAAGATGGAAATTACATCAGATATAAATGTGCAGAGGCTGAACAAAAGGATATTTTGAAAATTAACAAATTAACGAGATGCATATCTAATCAAGAGGAGTGGAGTGACCAATTAATTCTGAACTGAATGCAAGGTAAGCGATATTTATCTTACTTACCTGATCTGTAGTTTTCATGCATAATAATACATACATATATAAATATCTATTTGCTGTTTTGTAACAATATAAAACAAAAGAAATTCAGTGCATGAAATTACATCTCAATTTCGTACATTTTATAACAGAAGTGAACGGTGGATAGCCTATTTAGCGGGGATTTCATTCTAACACTTTATCAAGCTCTGGTCAAATTCATTTCTTTTAACATGATTATAGTATGTGTCGCACTAGAAATTTATGAGAACATAAATATGATGGGGATCTGAGCATAGTCCACCTACGCAACTAGTTTTTTTTTTTTTTTTTTTTTTTTAAGTGGAAGTGTCTTGTTTTTTAGCGTGACAGAAAACGCGATGACAACTTCATATAATAATGCATAATATATATATATTAAACTTCTAAAAATATTTATTTATGTATTTTGTATTTGAAACTTTTTATTTTGAGCTTTTTTAATATCTAAAATATTTTGTGTTTTCTAATATCTAAAAAAAAAAAAAAATTAAAAACTCTTCGAAAATTCTTAAGATATTGTGCAGTCAACAAAAATTTTCTTTTATCAATTGACACCATTATTACTAATTATTCTCAAATATTAACACTTCGGACATTCCGGGGACTGAACTCTCGACCATCGCTTTATTAACGTCACGCTCTAACCAACTGAGCAATGGAGCCACAAACGGAATTGCTTATATTTACTTTAATTGTTTACTAGCGTGACACGAAGACACGATGATAAAGTCAATTTCATATAAAAACCTCCTAAAAACGAGGATGCTTAAAATTATTAAAGATAATGAAATGACCTCCTGTTACTATATAAGTATACTTGTTATTTTTTTCTTAGTTTCTTATTTATATTTTTTATAAATATATATATATAAATTCAGAGTCATATTGATAATTCTTCTTGATCATCTATCGCCATCTGCTATGCATTTAGCAGAAGATGCTTGAATTTTGCAGCAAAACAGTGCATCTACCCACTCAAGTCATAAAGCAAAAGTTTGGATTCATTCCAAACAATATTGAAACTTCGGAGTGGTTTGCAAGATATACCGATTTCAACCCCATTAAAAACTTATAAGAGGATTCAGCAAGATGAGTTTACAGTAACAGGAGACATTTTGCCATCATTAGACAATAGGGATCAACCACTGAAGAAAACAAATTCGAAACAGTCTCAAACATTTTGAAAACTAATAAAATTCATCTAAAACAGAATGCTTAAAGTTATTAGTGAAATTACCTCTTGTTAATATAAATGCGGTTTTTTTATTATTCGATGATTATATTTGTTTTATTTTAAAGTTTTTACACAGGACTAAATCGTGTATGTCTGTATCTGATTATTACTTTTATTATTATTATTATTATTATTATTATTTTTTTTTAAATGTTCAAAATTAAAATTTGTTGTTTGTCTTTTTTTTTTTTTTTTTTAAATAGATGATTATTCTATCTGAAACGTTATTAACGCTATTTAGCGTTTCAATTAAAAGTTTCATAGGATTCTTCAATAATTTCTTCTGGCATTAAAGATTTTACACACACTTCCTTGTCTGTTAAACTAACACCGGTTCCTGAGTATAGATGATGCCTGCTTGATATTAATTTAACATTCACTGAATATATTTAAATTTGCAAAAAATAGTAATAATTTAAGAAACTTTGAAACTTGTTTTGAAATATGAGACATTAATACGTTGTAATGATGAAACTCTGTAGTTTGCTTATTAAAATCCTTGAATAATCTGAAAAATTAAATATTTCGAAACATTTTCTGACAGCATATTAAATTCATGTGGGCTTACATGGCTTCTGATTAAATTATATATTTACGGTTTAAGAATTTAACAGTTTACTCTTACAAATTATCTATTTCAAAATAATTTTAAATATATTAAGTTTAAAGCAAAGCTCGAAGTCTCCGCCTTTTTTTTAGGACACTCTCATTGATGAGAAATTATTGCTTTTATTGCTACCACTATTTTTGTACAATAATCTCTAAACTATTTAATCACGACACTTTAATATAACTAGTTGGCATAGGTGGACTCTGCTCAGTTCCCCATCATATGTATGTTCTGATAAATTTCTTGTACAGGACTTATTATATACGAGAAATGAATTTGACCAAACGCTTGACACAGTGACATAACAAAATCCTCGCCTAATAGGCTACCCACCATTCAGTTCGATATCTTATTCTTATCTATTAATTTATTTTATTGGGATCAATTTCGTAGTTTATTTTCATGCTACTATTTCCAATGCAACTTTCCTAAAAATGCGTATTTTTATGAAATATCTCCCCATTTTTCAATGTTGATAAAATCTTAAATTTCGAATAACTTACGAAATTTTCCTATTAGAATATTTGTAGTCATTATGTTCATACAAGTATCATAAATGTTATTTTGAAATTGTCCGATATATTTATGATCCTTAAAATGGACGTGGTGGCGAAGAAGCCGAGCATTTTTCATCTCTGAAAGTGTCCTGAAAAAAAAAAAATGGCGAAGACTTCGATTTATGGTTTAAAGGTTTAAAAAGAAAATGTGCATGTAAAAAATTTAAAATCCCCATGTAAAATGAAAATGACTTGTAATGTATATTTAAAAATCAAAGAATACATTCTGTAAGTGAATAATAATTTTTTAAAAATGCTAAGTAAAATACTACAAATATTGAATTATATAATGCTTGAAACACATGATGAAAGAATGTTTTTAAACAAATATTACTTAAATCAACATAAATTTTGTAAATGATATTTCAGATTGTTTGTCGATTTTTACATTATTATGCGACTGTAAATAAATGTAATATATATGACACAAATAAAACCTGCTATTTGTGGGTTTAAAAGCTTTAACTGTTTAGAAATAATGTCTCAAAGACTATTTTATGCCACTGTTTGTAGGAAATTAATAACAATAGTACCATTAATTCCTCAGTATCAATAACAAATGCAAGAAAGTACAGTACTTAATTCTTATGTACAACGCAGTAGTTTGGCACTCCGTTAGATAGCGATTTAATGCATTGATATATTATTACATTATCAGTTCTCATTTTCTTTTTATCGCATGACATCAATATTTGCATCCGAAAAAATAGTTATCACGGTATTACAATTGTGGTATTGTAAGAAACAATACATCAATTTCTAAACACAATTAAAGGATAAGCTTGACAGGCGTTACCCCGTTAAACTACATTTACATGTGAGAACATATAGCAATTTAGTCACACAAACGGATGAGGCATAAATTATGAGAACTAATTCAATAAACAGTTTATATCGAATATTTCTATTATAAGCATCCTGCATATATGCATAATGGACAAATAAACTTAGATATGTATCTTCATTCCATATTCCACGAAATGCGTCTGAGTAAGGTACATTCATGTGCATTATTGTGTATTATGTGTCCTATTATTATTTAAAGTGATACTAATTTTAATAATTATTCTGCAGAAAACAATAGCTTGATAAATAAAAGCAGATAACAATAATTATACAAGCATATTCTAAAATCGACTATTGTAAAATATCTATTTTTTTTATTTTATTATTATTTTTTTTTTACTTTAAATTTAAAATATTTTTAATACAATTAAAAGGATTTTATTAATACTTATTTACAACCAACAAATTATATATTGCCATTTACTGAACCAAAATTAAAATTCGGGTAATAATAGAGTAAAAGTTTGGCTTAAATTATTCAGTAAAAATACTAATATTTCACTAAATATTTATTTATTTTTTTATAATACGATTCTGTGTGTTGTGGTTAATGTAGTGAGCCATCTTTTCTAAAAAAGGGCTTTGCATTGGGTTTTCATATTAAATAAAAATTATAAATATATAATAATAATAGAGTAAAAATTTGGCTTAAATTATTCAGTAAAAATGCTAATATTTCGCTAAATATTTAATTTTTTTATAATATGATTCTGCATGTTGTGGTTAATGTAGAGCCAACTTTTCTGAAAAGGGCTTTCCATTGGGTTTTCATATTAAATAAAAATTATAAATATATAATAAGAATAAAAGGAAAAATAAGAATAAACTAATAATAAAAAAAGGGGCAAAATTAGACTTTTTTTAAAGAAACTGTTATATCTGCATGAATATAAGAGCAAATTTCATATGAATAATCTTATAATCTCATACAATTTAATACAAATATTTAGATGGAGCTTCATAAATACATGCTACATCTAGAACTAATGTCAAGCATTACTTTTTACGGTGTGAACCCAAACATACCTTTTTTCGTTAATTTGTTAACGATTTGGTAACGTTTTTGATTATGGGGGAAAACTTTTGTTAAAATATGTGAGGTACAATATGTTCTTTACACAACCAATCTTTCAAAATAACTCATTATATTTTTTCTAGATATTTGAGTAAACGTATACAAACGATAATTATCCGGTCATTTTTTGTCAACTAAAATCCTGTCTCTATCTTAGCTTCAGAATGACCAATAGCTATAGTGTTAAACACGTTATCTAGATATAGTACAGTTTTTAAGCACTGCAAAATGTGATCAGATACTGCGTCAATTATCGATTAACAGTGCACTGTTAAAAGCAGAATCTTCATATTTTTTGAGAAGTTTCGTTTTTTATAATAGCTCTCAGTAGAAGCTTCTTTGTTTTAAGTATTTTTTTTTTTTTTTTTAATATTCGTTTCAAATTTTACATAATTTATATACAATTAATGAATTTTCTACAACAAAATATTCTGTAATTCGAAAAGTCTGGAAATTGCATAACGTTAGCTAAATAATTAACATAATCATAATTAACATAATGAATAAATGAAAAATAAACAATTTTGATTTAAAGTTCCTACCCGGAACTATTATAAAAATGAAACTTCTCAAAAATTAGAAAATCCCGCTTATTTTTGAGAAGTGTGTTTTAATAGTGTACATTATTCAAGGGATTTGTAAAACAAATAAAAAGCATTTCAGAAAATTTTGGAGTGGAAGGCTGATTTTTTTTTTTTTTTTTTTTTTTTTTTAAATACGAACTATGTGAAAAATACCAGAGCCGGGAATCGAACCCGGGCCTTCCGCTTAACGTGTGAATGCTCAAACCATTGAGCTACCATGGCTGATTACCAGCTAGGCATTTCTCACATAACATTCGTTGGCAAAGTCACAGAGTCTGTAAACACAGCTGTATCAAGTGACATTAATATTCATGGCACAACTCCAATAGACCACGAAATGACCCGGGTTCGATTCCCGGCTCTGGTATTTTTCACATAGTTGGTATAAAAAAAAAAATCAGCCTTCCACTCCAAAATTTTCTGAAATGAACTTTCATGGTTGATGAATAAATTTCTATATTAAATGAAAAGCATTTATCGTATTGCCTTACAGAAAATTAAATTATTAGTAATTACATTTATTTTTACTAATATTCCCATTTTTGAGAAAGCAACCGCTCCTGCATTTTTTGCAAAAAATCTTTTCTAACAGATATGAGGAAGCTCATCTTCTCACTTTTAAATAGTTTATTTTTAACAGTGTGGAGTTAGCGTTTCTATCTCCAAGACATTAACAGATACGGGAAAAAAGTAAAATACAAAATCTTAGAGCAGCCTCAATTTAGTAAGAGAAGATATCTTGCGCAGAATAATTCTAAGAGTTGCATTTATATGCGCATTTATTTTGCCGTGATTTCCCAATCCCGTGACGCTAAAATCTACAGAAGACTGGAGAAAATATATCACCTTTTCTTTTCGATCAAACAATAGCTAGCGTTATCTTTCAGTAGTCCGTCACATGATAATGCATGTTCCAAAGAACCTTGACTCAAGTACCTTTCATTTTTTTTCCTTTCGTACAATCTTTTTACCGTCACGGATATGAAGACGAAACAAGCCTGCATTTTGCACGTTCATTTTTAACTTTATTTTGCGCGTTCATTCTTAACTTTATTTTGCGCATCGTACCTTTCGTACTAAATAAAGAACGTTCAATAACTTTGTGATTGTCATTTTTCCGTATTTTTGAGCGTGTGCGATTTAAGAACATCATTTAGTTTGTTTGCCACTGTTCTACTTTACTGTGCCTATGTCGAACCACCAAGTTTAAGACAATAGCTATCGACTCTTCTAAATTAAGGAAGAAGCCGAAATTTTTAGAGGACACCCCGTATTCAAATATAAACTAAAAGATTGCAATAGGTTGGTTTTTAAAGAAAAATCTAAAAACTTTTATAAAAAATTCCTTTCTATTTCTACGGTAATTTCTACCTTCATTTTCTCAAATGCTAAATCAAGCTACCAATTATTCTAATTTTATCTGTAATGGTGTTAACCCTTTAACGTTCACTACTTAATTTATTTTAAAGATTACTAAACTAATTTAAAAAATGGCTTTTAGACACATAGCTGTTCATAAATATTTAAAAAATAAAAAATTAGCATTGTTCTTTTTCGAGAAATTTTCGGTTTGAAACATCTGTAAGTAAACCTTATTAAATTCAAATGATATTTAATTTAATAAATAAATCACTTTATAAGTAAACATTATCGACAACAAAAACTCGTAAAAGTTGCATAGATCCCAACATTTCAATTTATTCCGGAGTATTTTAACCCTTTGCGGCGCAAGGTAATTCGGATCATTTAAATTACACTGCCACCGGAATTTACGAACATAATTAAAATAGAAGAAAGTTTAAATTTTCACGTTAAAAAAAAGAGCTTTTTCTGCTATGCTATAAATGTAATTTTTTGCTAAAAAATTTCCGGGATGAGTTTTTGCACTTGAGAATTAAAATTAGGTGTTCCATCAACGGGAACACTGCGACTGAAAGGGTTAAGGCCCGTTTTTCTCCACACTACTTTTATCAGAGAAATTTCTTTCGTATTTAATCAAAATTTCATATTTGTGAAAATTATTTTAAATGAAAGTTGGTATGAGAAAAAATTGGTCCAAACCCTATTACGGAATAAATTATAATAATTAGCAGGTCTGTATATATGAAATAAGAAAGCTTTCTTTTATATTTTTTGACATAGGTTAACAATACAAAACATTGCTACTTTATTCCTGAATATTTACAACCGCATTCTAGATTGACTAAAAAAATTTTATGAATCTCTTTTCATAGTTTGAAGTTATGAAAATCGATATATTATTCATGATCTTATATCTTTAGTTTAGTTCTTAAAATAATCTATACTTACAAAATTATATTAAAAATGTGTTAAATTTAAATTGTAAAAAAATAATTTAAAAATACTGTACTTTTGATACATGAATGTGTGAAATATAGCTCGGGAAAATTTCTTGTTTAAGAGGACTCTCTACTTATCTTCGCCGAAAGCCAAAGCCAATGTTACTCTAAGGAGAATTTCGCCCCATTATAACTCATTTACCAATGCATATTTTATATTCCGTTTTCACTTTAGAAAATTGGCAACTGTTAAACAGGTTTAAGTTGTGAATTAGGAATTTTCCGAATACGAAATTTTGCTTTTTTTTTTTAATTAAAAATGAAACATTGAAAATTAGGAAAACGAATTTTTAGAAAATGATAAACAGTTTAACATTTACGAAGTTCCAAAACGTAAAATTATGTAAAAATTTTCACTCTCTTTCACGTAATCTTCACGTGATTGGATTCTTCTTTCACTTCTTTCACGTGATTGGACTACCAATCAAATAACTAAATTACATTATAATTAACTATTTTAAAATATTTTAGGAATTCCATTAGCATTTAAGAATACATTAATATATCAAAAATTAAATTATAAAACCTATTAGATAGATATTATTATATCGAGAAATCCCTAAAACTCATTCACTTATTCACAATAATTTAATAATTCCTATTCTCGGAGGAATAAATATTGAATACCGACTAAATTACACTCAGATTATAACAAAAGAAATTACATGATTTCTGAAAGCAGACACAGAATTAGAGTATCTACATATTGCTTGATACACACGTTTTAAATATTTAATTATGTTTAAACAAAGAAAATACATTTATCGATTGGTTTGTTTATATGTTGAACAAATTATTTATTTCTAATGCAAAATGCATTTCATGTTTGAATGGATAACAATATTTGCTTTATTAAAACCTTCGTTTTCTGTGTATATGCATTCTCATAAAAATATCTATAGAATTGAAAAATATATATTTCAATAAATAATACCTATTGATGAATTATTAATAAAACCTTTAAAACATAGATTAGTTATTAGTCGAAATAGTTCAAGTTACAATATATTTATCTATTTATTAAAGTGAAATGATAAAAATAAAGAATGATCCCTACCTGTTATGAAGCTTACTTTAAATATAAAAGAGTTAAAAAAAAAAAAAAAAAAAAAAGAAGAAGAAGAAGAAATACTAATATTTACTATCTTTTCAGCTTTATTTATGAACATTATTAATTATCTTTCTTGTTCGAGAAAAAAAATGTTTAGTTTAAAATATCAACTTTGTTTTCTTGTAATTAACCAGTTATGCAGATTTTGAGTTAACATTTAGTTAATATGCGAGATGAAAGTCTCAATTTTAAAAGAAGCACATTTATTTCATTTCTTTTTCGATCTTTATTAATTAGCTCCTATTGAGTCGAATGTTACACAAAAAATTTCTAAAGATATTTTGTTTTTCTTATTAATTAATAGGATTTACGCCAGCAGTGATAGACAGTATGACATAACGGTAAGTGTCATCAAGTCATCAAGAAATTATGTCAAAATATTACAAATTGATGATAAATATTTTGCCTAAAATACTTTTATATTTTTTTTTCTTTCTGTTTCCGGTTTATATTTAAAAAGAACATGGAAACAAGTTATTTTCATACATGTAAAATTTTAGTGAAAGTAAAAATGCTTTTTAAAAATGGAAATCCTGGTATTTAAAACATGCCTCTAAAATTCAAATTTCATTATTTCTTTTGTAACTGTATTAATATTTCAATTTTTGATTTCAAGTTTATTCCATTTACAAAACTGTATACCAGTGCTACATTTAATTTGCTGTGTTGCATTGTGCCTTTTACACTGCACTCGTGCTAACTGTTTTGCCTGATGAATAATCGTGCTAATTGTGAAATTTATAGTATATACTAACTTTGTTCATTTTTCTAAGCCCTTTTTTGTTTATTTTACTGTTTTTATTAGTATTTTAATTTGCTGAAATAATTTATACAACTGGGTCTCTAATTAAACGTTACTGAAAATTAAAGGATGTTTAATTTTTTTGAAAATTAATGGTATTCACATTTTTTCAACAATTCAATTCCACGAATAATCGCATAAAGGGTTAATTATCATTAACCTTTATTTTTCAGTTTCTGTGCAAAAAATACCTATTTTGTTTTACTATTAAATAAGCTCTGGCTGCTCTGGTCTTTTTTCGTGAATGTTAAATTATTTTAGAACAAGGTTTTCTGCATCCTTGTTTATATTATGAACGGGTGTACATTATAATTATGTTATTTTCAATCTGAGTATTTGTATCCATATTAGATTATTAGAATAAATTTGAAATTCAAGTATATTCTTAAGAAATCATATATATATATTATTTTCAATGGCTAGTTAAAAGTTACAGAGGACTATAAAGTTACAAAACAAATTATAAAAAATATAATATAGAACAAAAGACCGAAGTCATTGCCTAAGGAGCGATCTTGCCTCCCAATATCTCGACTCTTCTGTAGAACATCAAAGAGCCACACAACGGAGCAGATGGTCCCTGTCCCTTACTTCTTCAGATTCACAAAGTGGGCAAGTAGAATGGTTTAAGATACCTATGCGCTTCAAATGACCGGCAAGGCAATCGTGTTCTGTAGATAGGCGGAAAGTCGCAACTGCCTTACGTCTTGGTTTAAAATAATATAACATAGAAAATTACAAAAGTAACGTTTACTGCTGGAGTCACAGATTTTCAAATGACGTAAATCACAAGTTAACTCATGATAATTATTTTCGACAGATTTTTAATGACCTAGATAATTCAGAATAATTAAGCAAACAATTAATAAAACATAATCACATAAAAAGACTCACATAAAAGTTGAAATCGAATTATATTCAAGATATTTTACCTTTTCATGAACAAAGAATGACTAGAAAATATTACATAAAATAAACACATACATAAAAACACACACACACATTTCCTTATAAAATAACAGTAGTAGTGACTTAGAGAAAAGAAAGGCTAATACCAAATTTTGCCAATTGTCAATTATTTTCTATGGGATTATTTATATGCCTATTTATTTATATTTATCTTTTATATTTATACATTTTTAGGCTTAAATACGTTTAGATATAAGTGAATATGATTACAACAAAATCAAAACTGCACTAAAGTCTGGTTTACATATTTTGTTTGGGCGAATTTTATCAAATTTTGTTTTTAATGTTTCAAAAAAATGTATTTTTAAAAACATTAAGTTTTATAAAAAACGTGAATCAAGTCCAGCTGTCTTACTACATGGTTAACATGCTAGACATTGTTTAGGAGACATAATTGAATTAAGTCATTAAAATAATGAGGCTCATGTGCTTCGATGGACATTAAATTAAAATGTTCTACACTTGATTCTAACAGTATTTATTTATTTATTTATTTTTTTTTTTTTTTTTTTTTTTTACTAAAAATATGCCCTTTATTAAACATAAATTCAATTTTAGCGGATATTTTCAAAATAATGGAGTGCACACTCTTATTAAAAATCAGAATATTTGAAGAATTTAAAAACGCTTACCATTAAAGAAAAAAAAAAATAAATTTCATTAATAATCAAAAAAAAAAAAAAAAAAAAATTATTTATTATGTAAATTAAACAATTAATTAACATAAGAATAGGTAGTTAATTGAGGCAAAAATTTTGAAATTATAAAAGCATTTCACTGAAACCGCGCTGTTGCAAACTAAACAAATCCAAAATCAACTTAAAAATACTGAACAATTAAAGGTTATTATTATTATTATCATTAAACATGATAGTTATAGAGTAGAGCGTATTAGTTTAGAATAAAGCATGCTAGTTACATCGATTGGTAATATTCGTGAGTAAGAACATTGTCAGCATGCATACAACGTGGAAACAACTACAACATAATAACATTTAAAGTAATTGGAAACAAAAAATCGAAAAATGTTTCCTACATATTTCAATAATTTTGCCCACAATAGCTGTTTCTTTCCATAGACGGGGAACTGTTTTCCAGTTTATGAGAAATGCATGATTTTAATACGTATAGTATTGTGAGTGCGTGTCCATGTGTGTGTATTCTTGTACGTGCGTTTAGATTTTCGTTCGTGTGTGTGTGCAAGTATAACTATGTAACGTAGTAAGGGTAAGTGTATCATCCTACTATATTCTAGGCTGTAAATAACAACATTTTTATCTCAGATTGAAAAAAATAGCAGCTTTTTGGGTTAAAATATGAAATTAGCTTTCGGACTATTTGAATTCATATTGGTAATTTTGCGTGCTTTTGTTACATAATTTATTCCTGCCACTACATTTCTATATGTATATTATAAATTACCACCCCGCATATATGTAAAAGAAAAAATAAATGTGTACGTGAATTCCTTATCTATTTTATTCACTGTTCTTTACATATAATTTAGGACATTATATTCTTACTGGATCTCTGAAAGTCTTCACTGTTAGCATTTTTGTGTCAGGTTTAATCAATGCTACATAATAATGTAGCTGCAAACATATATTAGTGATATTCTACCATTATCTGTTGCTTGGTTGAATAAAACCTTGATACTACAGTAACTGTAACCAAAAGATAATGAAGTATTTTATCATAGTTTGCTTCACTTTTTAACAAGAAGTATTATACCATGGTAGTCGTCTTTATCATCTAATGATTGTAGCATCTCCAGCACTCAGTTTTAGTTCAACATAGTACATAAAAGCTACTATAATTCAAAGCTTTGGTTCCACCTATCACCTAAATTTTTGACAGTTAAAAAAAGGTGATGATAAGCAGGGAAAAAGTTATCTCAATTTGCTTTTCAATCCTTGATTTGATATAAATTTTCGTTTTTGTACAGATTTCCGGAAATAAACATATAACTCTTTATCTACCACATTAAGAGATAGACAAAAAAGGGATTTGAAACACATTTTATAGCTATTTAGGAGTATCTTTTAAAGTTATATGCAAATATATATATATATATATACACAGTGGTGGCCAAAAGTGTGGACATTTTTTGAAAGTTTCATGTTTTTCAACTTTGTGTGCTTGTAGAATATCTTAATTTGCACTTAAATGCAAATATTTATATATCAAAGTGAAGGTAATTTAATGTAGAATTACATAACAAAAACAGAATTAAAATATCTAAATTACAAAAAAAGTTATGCTCATTTCAGTAGAACAAACAAGCACAAATCGTTTTGAATAATGATGTATTTTGTAATAAAAAGCGTACTGTCCAAACACAAACACTGTTCTGAGGACCAATCAAATGTCTGTAACTATAGTTTACGTTATTTGGATGGTAAAAGAGTTATTGTTCTGGAAAATTTTGCGGAATGATGCATACTAGTACAATTAAATAGAGTATTGCTGTTTTTGAATATTTTAAGTGCTTTTTTTTTAATTAAACTAATTATAAACAATGTCACCAACAAGATGAACAGATTGGACATCTACAAAAAGAAACGAATTGTCATATTGAGAGAAAATGGCTTCTCTTTTACTGAAATTGCGAGACAAGTTGGTGGTTCAGTGACTTGTTCTGGTGTACGAAAGTTCTGTTTACGTTATGAAAAAACGAAATCAGTGGAAAATAAGGCCAAATCAGGCCGAAAAAAATGCACAAGTGCTACTGCCGATAGAAAAATTAAACGGCTATGCCTTCAAGATAGAAAAATTTCATCAGATGCCATTAGATGTGAAATGAATGCAGCGGGTATTGCAGCAAGTTCAAGAACAATAAGAAGAAGGTTATCAGGATTTGGACTACAAGCTTAAATTCCAAGGAAAAAACCATATTTAAATCAAAAGCAACGCGAAAAACGAGTTAAGTGGACAAAAGAATACATTGAATGGTCAGAAAATCAATGGAAGCAAGTAATCTGGAGCGATGAGAGTAAAATATCGCTCTTTGGTAGTGATGGTAGAAGATACGTGAGACGTAGAGTAGGTGAAGCACTTCATCCTGATTGCATTGAAGGAACTACAAAAACCCCAACAAATGTCATGATTTGGGCATGTATGTCTGCAGATGGTGTGGGCCGAATTCAAGTGATTGATAGCATCCTGAATGCCAAAAAATACATCGAAACTGTCTTGGAACCAAAATTGATACCTTCCATCAGGGATCTCTTCCACAACAAAGCATCATTTATTTTTCAGCAGGATTCAGCTCCATGCCACATAGCAAAAGTATGCAAAGCATGGTTTCAAAATAAAGGCATAGATATATTACCATGGCCAGGAAACAGCCCTGATCTCAATCCAATTGAAAATTTGTGGTGACGTTTGAAAATTCTTGTACGAAAATAAAAGGCAACTTATTGAATCTATAATTGATTTTTGGCACTATGTGATTACGAAAGATAAACTACAAACACTTGTTTACTCGATGAAAAGACGCTGTGAAGCTGTCTTAAAAAATAAGGGTTATCCTACTAAGTATTGATTGTGTAAGTATCACTTTAAAAAAATGCAAATCTAAGATAGATCTTACTATTAGTTGCATAACATTTTTTGGAATACAGATATTGTAAAACTGTTTTTGTTATTAAATTCTACATTAAATTACCTTTAATTTGATGTATAAACATTTGTATTTAAGGGAAAATTAATATATTCTACAAGCACACAAAGTCGAAAAACATGAAACTTTCAAAAAATGTCCACACTTTTGGCCACCACTGTATATATACAGGGTGGCCATAATTAAATTGACAGTGTGTCCAGTGCTCTGTAGAGTGATCTAATTGCGCGAAAAGCGCCAAATTTTGTAGGATGATTTAATAAGACGAGGGACAAAGGACTGCACTGAAAAAAAAAAAAATATTTCCAAAAGTCACCGCTAGGGGTACATGTGGCGCTGTGTAAAAAAATGAGAGTTCTAAAAAACGCAGAATCAATACTGAAATAAAATTACCCTCTATTTAGTACATTTAACAATTTAATTCAAGTTCAATGTGGTAACAATTTTTAAAAAAGCGAAAAAATTACATAAGTAAACAGCGATAAGGTTTCTTTATCTACAATTTCACCTACTGAGGACTTGGATCTGTAACTACACGCGTTGGGAAGTTTGTTCCGTTAACCAGTTAATAGACTTACTTGACAGAATTGTTATGAAATTGTAATTAATTGTATTTATTTTTGTATGAATTCTTTCAAAGAGGCTTAGTAAGTTAATAATATATCAGTTTTCTGCATTTCCAACTCTTTTTTCTGTTAAAATAGCTTAATTTTCCCTTAAAAACGCATGAAAAAGCTTCAATAAGGCAGGTAATGGATTTGGCGCCAAATTTGGCGACTTTTTGGTGACCTTGGCGAGAAAATACTTATTATCGATATACCAAATATGGAAGCTGTAACTTGATTGGCTGACCACTTTCTAGAATTTTCCACACTTTTCTACAGGAGTATTTAAGTAGATGCTTTACGCCAAGGCAGTCAGTCTGAGATTAGCTTCCGCCAATGTTGCATTGCTATTGAAAGAGCTTCCAGCCTCTTTGAATGAGCCTTGTTTTATGTGTTATTGGTACTGTTAATACAGTTTGTACTGTTAATTTGCTATTGACAGCTGTTATTTAAGCTGTGTTTATTAGTGGAATTGAAGTTGACACCTATTTTAAAGGCCTGTATTTTTCTGGAAGTTTCTATAAATAAAACTCTTGAATTTTTGCAAGTTTCACCTTTTATTCTCGGACAACTTACGGTTTAATGGAAAAATGGATTTTCCATTAAACAAATCCATTGGAATGGATTTTCCAATTTATTTGGAAAGGTTAACTTTCCAAATAAATGGAATGAAAGATAGCCTGAGTCAAGAAATTAAAGAAATGAAAGCAGTGCAAGAGAAAATGGAAACCGGATTGAGAGAAGAAATAAAAAAAATAAAAGAGAGTTTGGGTGAAGAAATGAAGGAAATGAAAACAGTACAAGAGAATATGGAAACCGGATTGATTGAAAGAAGGACAGAAGGATAAAGAGAGTTGAAAGACAGTTTGGCCGAAGAAATTAAATCTAATCAAGATGAGATGAAGAGAGAGCTTCCGAGAGTGAAAGAAGAAATAGAGAGTAAGTTATCAGATGTGGAAAACGGAATAGATGGAATAGAAGAGAATTTCGAAGAGAAAGTTATGAAGGTAAGTGAGAGTGTTACGAGGATAGAACAGAGTTTTGAGGAGAAAGTTAAAGAAAATGTCGATCACGAGTTGAAAGGAAGGTTTTTAGAGATAGAAAGTAAACTGAAGAGAATAGAAGAAGACCTAGAGCGGAAAATCAAAGAAAAGTTAACATCCAGGCCCGAGTGAGATGAAAAGAGAGCTAGATGAATCCAGAATCAAGAATTAATTAAGCTATCCAGCTACGACGGCAGTTCCTCCTGGCAGGTATATAAGACGCAGTTTTTCATCGTAGCTAAAGCTAACGGCTGGGACTCTACTGCAAACACAACTCGTCTGGTAGCATCGTTACAAGGCTACGCCACAGATATCCTAAAAACCCTTTCGAAGGAACAGCGAAATGACTTTGACCATAGCGCTGGAGCTGCGTTTTGGAACAAAAAGTTCCAAAGTATATAGTCGACTCCAGTTAAGGTCCCGCCATCAGAGACCAGGGAAAAGCTTACAAGAACTGGCGTCAAATATCCAGAGGCTGTCACATTTGGCTTTCTCGGACTGTCATTCTGAAACACGCAAGGATTTGGCTCTAGACTATTTCATTGATGCTGTCGGAGATCCAGAAATTCAAAAAGCACTCAGACTCTCCAACGTCAAGGATGTGGAAACAGCTTTAGTGTATGCCCTGAAGATCGAGACGACCCAACAAGCCTCCCGTAAAGACCGCCAGAACAACACAGCAGTCAAAGGGAATGACTTTCAAGATGACCTAAAAGAGATTAAGAAAATTATGGCAGATCTGAATAGAAGACTATACGCATTATTGAGAGTGAGAAAGAAGTGAAGACTCCAACAACTAAATTCTGGGGCTCTGGAAGCGAAGGGCACATCAAATGAAACTGCCCAATAAGAACACCTAGAGAAGTAACCAAGAATGTATCTGAAGTACACCATCAAGGAGGAGCTCTACAGGAGAATCCAGATGCCTTCTTGCGGAAGCCTCCCTCTGAAGATCGCAAGTACTGCTCTAGAGCCGAAGATAAACACCAGCAGATAAAGCCAGTTGCTCGCCAAGTTACAGTCTCAACATCATCAAAACAAGATCCATGGAGTGACAAGGAAATTAGAAAAGTCCAGTTGGAAGATCCTGACATCAAACCAATATTACAACTGAAGGAGACGACCGGCAACAGACCAACCTGGTAAGACATCTCTGCATTTAGCCCCATTACGAAGAGATATTGGGCACTCTGGGATTCTCTGCATGTGAAAAATGGGGTATTGTATAGAAAATGAGAATCTGACGATGGACGAAATTTCAGATGACAGATTTTTCTACCAATATCGAAGATTCCGGACGCTTTAGAGCAGCTGTAACCGGAGGCCATTTTGGAGTGACAAGGACTTTACAGAAAGTTCGAGAACGCTTCTACTGGTACAAAGCAAGGGAGGACGTAGAAAAATGGTGTAAATCCTGTGATGCCTGTGCGGCACGCAAAGGCCCAAAGAAACGAAGTCGAGGAACACTGCAACATTATAACGTAGTAGCACCATTCAAACGGATTGCACTCGACATCTTGGGTCCTTTGCCACGGACATCCAGTGGAAATAAGTACATCCTTGTCGTGATAGTCTATTTCACCAAGTGGCCCGAGGCATATCCCATACCCGATCAGGAGACATGCACAGTCGCAGAGGTCCTAGTGCAGCAATGGGTGTCACGGTATGGCACGCCCCTGCTATTTCATACCGACCAAGTTATGAACTTTACGTCTGCCGTTTTCAAGGGACTGTGTCAATTACTCGGCATAGACAAAACCCAGAGAACACCTTTACATCACCAGTCGTACGGCATGGTCAAGAGGTTTAAGTGTACTATCCTGAATAACATCTCTCTTCTAGTATCAAAGAACCAACAAGATTGGGACTTGAAGTTGCCAGTGTTCCTGCTGGCTTATCGAAGTGCTGTCCATGAAACCACCGGCTATACTCCAGTTCAGATGCTGTTTGGACGCGAACTTCATCTCCCATGTGATCTCCTGTTTGGTTGTCCACCAGATCCTCCTTCATCGGCCGAGGAGTACATCCAAGATCTCCAGGCACGATTCGAAGACGTACACAACTTCTTTCGGGAGCGGATTTATATGGCAACGGAGAAAATGAAGAAAAGGTACTTCTAAAGGCTACACCACATACGTTCCAGGAATGAGACAAAGTTTGATTCCGAAGCCCTGTTCGTCGCAAAGGACTCTCTCCCAAGCTAAAGTATAACTGGGAAGGACCCTTCACAGTTTTAAAAAGACTGAACGATGTGGTTGTAAGAATAGCTAAAACTCCTTCGTCAAAACCGAATTGGTTCATTATGACCGGCTAGCCGCGTATCATACGTAATGGTAATGCCGAAATTCAAAATGTAAATATCTCTTAAATTTGTGCATGTGCACTGTAAATATTTGTAAATATTTCTCACTTGATTTTGCAATCTGTATTTTTATTTTATTGTTATATACAACTTACAAGGAAATATTCAAAAGGTGTCATCTTCAAAAAATATTGAAAAAAATGTATGTGATTCTACTCTTCATGAAACACCAGAAAGTGAAAAAAATTTCTGATGAAAGGAATTACAGACACTAGAAAATATTATAAATATTATCAATTCAAAATATTATCAATATTATCATTTTTGGCGATTTAGCGCTGTTAGATGGTAAGTTCGTTAGCCCCGTTATTGCCGTGTACGAACAGAACCGTGTTTTGTTTCTCCACCAATTACTCAAAATCAATCGCCTAATAATGTGAAATCGCCAAATATGCTTAATTTTGATAATTTTTTGTGGTCGCTGTAATTCATTTCAGCCGATAATTTTTTCACTTTCTGGTGTTTTAGGAAGACTAGAATCACCTATATTTTCTTCAATATTTTTTGACGACGACACCTTTTAAATGTTTCTTTGTTAGTTTTTTTTTTCTTTTTTTTTTTCTTTATATTGTTTAGTTCGTTTAGTTTCGCCTCCTGACCAAGGGTTGCACTGCCCGGAACGTGCAATCCTTGGTAGGGGGTAAGTGTTGCATAATTGTAAATAATTGTATTTATTTTTGTATAAATTCTTTCAAAAAGGCTTAGTAAGTTGATAAAATATCAATTTTCTGCGTTTCCAGCTCTTTTTCGCATTAAAATAGCTTAAAAACGCATTAAAAAGCTCCAATAAGGCAGGTAATGAAATTGACGCCAAATTTGGCGACTTTTCACCTCATTGGCAACTTTTTTGGCGACCATGGCGAGAAAATCCTTATTATCGATATACCAAATATGGAACCTGTAACTTGATTGGCTGACCACTTTCTAGAATTTTCCACACTTTTCTACAGGAGTATTTAAGAAGCTGCTTTACGCCAAGGCAGCCAGTCTGAGATTAGCCTCCGCCAATGTTGCATTGCTATTGAAAGAGCTTCCAGCCTCTCTGAATGAGCCTTGTTTTATGTGTTATTGGTATACAGTTTGTACTGTTAATTTGCTACTGACAGCTGTTATTTAAGCTGTGTTTATTAGTGGAATTGAAGTTGACACCTATTTTAAAGGCCTGTATTTTTCTGGAAGTTTTTGTAAATAAAACTCCTGAATTTTTGCAAGTTTCGCCTTTTATTGTCGGACAACTTACGAAACCTCAAGTACTCAACAGAATCTGCCAATGGATCATCCTGCAGCGCTTTTCATTGGATGGTTGAAGCAGCGCCATCTATAATCGAAGTGTAATATTGTTATTTTCGTTACTGAGCAATGGATCGGTCACGTGACCCAATGGCCCGAAAAATTTTCTCGGTAACTTTGATCTCTGATCAATCCGACCACTCCATTCCACTGAACGACTTTGGTACTTTACACAGCGCCACATAGTGGTGACGTTTGGAACTAATATATTTTTTAGTGCAATCCTTCGTCTTGTTAAATCATCGTACAAAATTTGGCGACATTCGCGCAATTAGATCACTCTACAGAACACTGTAAACACTCTTAGTTTAATTATGGCCGCCATATATATATATATATATACATATATATATATATATATATATATATATATATATATATATACGTACTTGTCATCTTATCAGAGTAATTAGTGAAGATTTACTGCGTTCGTATCACTGGTACATACAGGTTCAAAAAGATATTTGGACCTTAAAAAAGTGTTAAAAATATTTACTTTTTATGTTCTTTACATTTTTTCTAACATTCATGGCAGATTCTTGAAGTAATATAGGAATTAATAACAGGAGACTTGGCGTTGGAATATTAAAACCCGAATAAACTACTACGTCAGAAACGCCAAAGAAACATTGGAAATGCATACAGCTGTTTCGGCAGCCTTAAGCGTGCCGTCATCAGTGCAAAAAGGATTCTGAATCTGCGGAAGTGCTCGTATTTATAGGAGAAAGGCCGAATGTAGTTCAACCAATAGGATTGCGGGACAGGTGGAGAGAGTGGCCAATAGGAATTTATTAAAGTTAGCTGTGTAAACAGTAGAAAAATTAAGAAAATGTGGACTGAATATAAAATTTCCAACAGTCAGACAAATAGGGAATAGCGAAATCACAATTTACAAGGTTTTTAAAATTTTTATAAATATGAAAAGCTTCAAAGAAATCGAGTTCATGAATGGATTTAGGTCTCCAAATTATTTTAGCTGAATTAAATTTAAAATTATGATTTTCCTCCCAGCAATGTTTAGAAATAGCCGATTTATTGGTTTCTTGATTGCGGACGTAATTCATATGTTCTTTAAGACGAAATTTAAGACTGCGTTTAGTTTGGACAATATATGATAAACCACACTGACAGGAAATACTATAAATTCCCCAAGAATTATGCATATCAATTGGATCTTTTAACTGAGAAAAGGTGAGTTTATTGGAAGGCGAAAATATTATTTTAAAATCATATTGTTTGAGAATTTTAGCTATGGTTTGACTAGATTTAGGAAAATAGGGTAATAGGACGTTCATAATTTAGAACATAGTCGAAATCCCCAATAAAAAAACTTTCTTTTACACCAAGCCTTAAAAACACACAACAGACAATATTTTAAAAAATAATGTTGTATCATTTTATTTTTTCCCAATAAATATTGCAAGAACAAATTCTTTTTTATTTATTTATTTATTTATTTATTTTTCGTATTGGTTAGAATAGACAAAGATCCAGTAAGTATTTTCGTGTTCTAAAGTATCAATATTTAAAAAAAAAAAAGTTTTCCGAGAGCCATAAATGTTTCTTTCTTTCTTATTTTTTTCTTTCTGTCTTTTTTTTTTTTCTTTTTTTTTTTTTTTTTTTCGATGTCGAAGTAACTGCTTTTTCTATCATCATACATGCTCTCGATATCGCATTTTGTCTGAAGAATAAATGTTTTAGATAAAAAATAAATTTTCTTGGTAAAGCATTTTAGAAGTCTCATTGTGCGAATCGGATTTCGTTTTCTTTTGAATATTAGTTGCGGAAATATCTGATTCAGAAAAAAAATATTATTTTTTTTTTTTCTTTTTTTTTTTTTTTTCTTCGATATCTGTATGCGATAAATTTTTTTGGAATTTGCATTTCAAAATAGAAATAATGCTTCTTTATGCAAAATGTTATAATCACTTATTTCAGCAATATTCTTTTATATATATATATATATATTTTTTTTTTTTTTTTTTTGTTAGAAATTTCTTACCATAGTGTTAAAGTAATGTTCTACAAATGCCGGTATTAAATGTTGCCAAATGACACTTAAAAAATTATACCTGAAAATTTGAGTCTAACTGCATACATGTAAATTAAAATGTTTTTTTTTTTTTTTTTCATCTTTTTATTGATACTTCGCCCTCTAAATACACTGCTTTGCAAAAACAAAAACAAAAAAAAAAAAAAAAAATCTAGATCTGATACCGTTTTTGCTGACTCTTACATAAAATGACCTCCTGAATCCGAATATGACTCCTATTTTGTCCAATCACCTACACTTTTCTAGATACACCACCTCCTCCCTCAATAATTTCTTTCCCTGTTCGATAATTTTATGACCATGAATTTGATTTGAAGAATGAAAAATAATTAATTTAACACCTAAAAACAAAAAATATATAAAGTTTAAAAAATAACATTAATAACAGATTTAAAAAATATAAGGTATGTAATGCATAATTTCAGTGGAAAATCCCCCCCCCCCCCCAAAAAAAAAAAAAATAATAATAATAACAATAAAAATATCCCTTGTCACAAATGTCCATGTTTTAGAATTTTCCAACTCAGTTAAAATAATCCTCTTCCCACCTAAAAATCAAATTATATCCATAAAATCACCGAACAATGATAAAAATAGAGGTCCATTCCGAAAAAACGGTGGGTGATAGGACAAAATGGACGTCATACTCGAATTCAGGAGGTCATTTTACATAAGAATATGCTGAAATGGTGTCAGAGGCAATTTTCATGCGTGTAGTGATATCTGTTGTAGAGCCAAGGCATTGGTTACAGTTATTTAAAACCTTTTACCCAGATTAACTCCATAATACTTTCTGTTTGATATAAATTTCTTGAAAAAGATTATTTTAAAAGATTTTAGATAAATAATCGTTAATTAACAACAGGGAATAAATTAGTATACTATATTAAGCTTGACTAAAAAATTGCATAAATTTTAAGGAAAATAACAATTTATTTTTTATCCTGAAAACTCATTTTAGAAAAATAAAGTAATAATTAAGAATTATTTTTTTATTATGGATATCGCATTTTTATATTTTTTGCTTATCATACTTAGTTATTTCAGTAAAATAAATGATATAATTTGCGTTCCAAACATGTATTGTTTGCGAAAATATGTTGTTAAGTTATATATTATTAGTAATAGATATCGCATTTTTACATAATTTGCTTTTATCATACCTAGTTATTTCAGTAAAGTAAATGATATAATTTTCATTTAAAGCATGAATTATTTGCGAAAATATGTTGCTAAAATATATATTATTAGTAACATAATGAACGTGCACTTATCATATCATTCATAAAATTCGCTTCATGTTTATGTCTATTAGTCATTAGGTAAAGATACATTACATAAATATGACTTGAATAATTATAATGCATTAAGCCAATAATATTATTTAAAAAAAATTATACATATTTATTCTCAGTGATCATATTTGAAACTGCAAGAATATTATTAAATTGTGATTAATTAACAGCTAATGTGATAAGCTTGATGTTTTACATTTTATGAGTTCATATTTTTTTAGAGCATTTTTATGTATACTGTATAAAACGTATATCTGTAGGGCATTTAAATAAATGAAGATTTCGTAATATATTTCAATTATAATTTATCCCAGTACATATGAGAATCATTGAACCTGACATATGCTTTATTTCAACTAATGTATATTTTGCCGGAAACTAATTTAATATAACATTTTCTTGATTATTAATTTACTAATATGAATAATTAATTAAGACTATTTTGTGTGTGTGTGTATACTCTTCATGCTTAATTTAACCTTAAGTAAGAATAAGAATAATGATCTAAAATAAATTCTGCTCTTAAACATTATATTTTTTTTTCTGAAGTTATTAAATAATAATTGAAAAATTAATAATGTTTGATGTTTCAATTGCAAAATATTATTTTACAATTGCAAAAACAAACATTTATTTGTTCATATTGTAGAAGCAGTTCTAATTGTAGTCTGGAAATTCATAATAGCTTTGAAGAAATTTTCATTTTGGGATTCGATATTTCGATTTTTAATATAAGCCCAATTTCCTTAACACAAAATACAATATTTATGAACAATAAGTTATACTATTTTTAACTCCAAGCAAGAAGGTGGGCTGTAATTAGTTTTAAGATTTCGTCTATCTATTTAACCATCAAGCAAATTATAATAATAATTATAATAATAATAATGATAATGATAATAAAAGGGGGTGTATCAGGGCTTAATTTCTAACAAAAAAAGTTTTGGAACATCATGTTCTACAGAACTTTCGCACGGTCTTTGGTTTTACGAGTCTGTCGATGAATTTTTAAAAATTATACTCTGGTTTTCGAAATTGTAAATCCAATCGTACAAAACGCAGCAAAGTATAGTTTTTCATTTTTCTTCTGAAATGTAGTTAATATGGTGTTTACTCTTTGGAAACAAACTTGCTTAATATTTCACCATTCGTTTTTCTGATTTTGACATTTTATTTAATACATGAAACTTGAAAATATGCTTACATTTGAATAGACAGTGAAAAATAAAAATACAAGCTGTTTCTCATTTAGGGTTGATTCTAGCAATTCTCGTCACTGAGTGAGAAATAAGAGAGAATAGTCACTAGTCTATAGCTGACAAACATAGATAAAAGAAAAAGATTGTGTGCAAAGTTACATTGCACATGGTGTTCCTCAGGAGTAAGTAGTAATGAGAATTGTAGGGGGGGGGGGATACCAATTAACGGGGATTTTGGTTTTCCAGAAATGACCAGTGCTTGTTTTCTGCCGGCAGAAAGTAGTTTCTTTCCTGACGGTGACATGGTTATAACCGGTTTAAACTGGCAAAAATTTGCAAAAACCCACTTTATTACAGTATCCGAGATTCTTTAAATAGCACTAAACTTCTAAATACATGTTATTTAGAATAATTTAAAATATTATAGAAAAGATTGATAGTTATAGGGAAAAATGTAATAAATAATAAGTATTTTTTACTTACTATTATATGGTGTTGAATATGTTTCTATTTATATATGTTCAGCTCAAGATTACCATATATAAATATCAAATTTTAGACTGAAATAAAGTGAGTCTTCAACCTTGAAGATGCTAGATATATTTATTATACAAGCAAAATATATTTATATAATCATGTTTTTATAAATAATCTCTAAAAAATAAAGAGTTAAATTGAACACGTGTCATTTGTATTAAATATATTTAAAACACTTTAAACACACGTAAATATAAATTTATTTAAAAGATGTTAAAATTTTTTTATCCAAAGCTTTAACATTAAAGCATCATCAGGGATTTATGATTCGTTTCCATTGCGCAGTTTTAAATATGTTTTCTTTTTACAGTCAACAGTTAAGTCTTTTAATAACGTGATATATTTTAAATATCAGCCAAAAAACTGTATGAATTCACTGCAATTTTACCAATAATTTGGCACAATATTATAAAATAGTAAATAGTTTATTTCTGCTAATTCATGATGTTTTTTCTCCTACAATAACCTCGTATGATATTCAATAGTTCCAGCTTCTCTCAATTTTCTTAACTCTTTGGTCCAACCTCTACCGGAATTCATATAGTTTTTGGCTGATATTTAAAATATATCACGTTATTAAAAGACTTAACTGTTGACTGTAAAAAGAAAACATATTTAAAACTGCGCAATGGAAACGAATCATAAATCCCTTATGATGCTTTAATGTTAAAGCGAAAAGCTTTGGATAAAAAAAATTTAACATCTTTTAAATAAATTTATATTTACGTGTGTTTAAAGTGTTTTAAATATATTTAATAATCATGTTTTATCATCATTAATAAATTTTTTGCTTCTTTGAATAGCAATCATAATCTTTAGATTTTTTTTTTTTTTTTTTTTTTTTTAACCGCCCCGGCAGAAACTTGCCAGCCGTGGAAATGA
Source organism: Salticus scenicus (assembly GCA_963930645.1). Classification (NCBI taxonomy): domain Eukaryota; kingdom Metazoa; phylum Arthropoda; class Arachnida; order Araneae; family Salticidae; genus Salticus; species Salticus scenicus. The sequence goes on from OZ005649.1 coordinate 308,584,773, forward strand.
CGTACTGATGAATTCCAGTACGCAAAATTAAAGAGCTCCCATGCGTTCCGTTTAATATGTAAAAATATATTGAAATAAAAGAAGTGTGGAAATTGAGTTCTCATGCAAATTAAGTCATGGGGGCAATTAATTTTAAAGTCATTGTCGACCTGTGTATGCATACGGGGACATTGAGTCTCTCTCTGTGGAACTGTACACTGAGAACAAATTCTGTGACATCTAGAATCTAAATTGTAACTCTAGTAAAAATAGTTCCGTGTCATCCTTATAAATTCTAGCTCCCTTTGAAAGCGAGTTCTAGAAACCCCTATTAGAATTCTAGAACGTTTGTCTATATTATCAAAGTCAAACTTATTTAAAAATCTCTGAAAATAAATGCAAATAAAAGAGGCGAGTTCAGGCAACTATAATCATGGTTTATGACCCAATTCTAGAAAATCAAGCGAGAATTTCTGGCAATACAAAGGATTCATAATATTCACAGAAATCATAATATTATTTCACCATCAGAAATGTATAGATTAGAAATTCGTAATCATTTCGTCTATTCAGCTTATTGGCGTGCCTTATACGCATAGCTCGGAAGTCTATATTTCTAGTTTAGAGATTTAGAAAATGTTCACTTATTGAAATTTTATTTTTCCGACTGAGTGAAAAAAAAAAAAAAAAATGTTCACTTATTCATTCTAGATGAAGGCGGTACATATATATATATATATATATTTTTTTCTCGGTGTAGTTCACAAACGAATGCATCGATTTCAAAAAGGTTTATTGTTATTATTATTATTATTATTACTATTACTACAAACCTGAATCATTCGGGATAATTCTTAAGTATGTTCAATGAAAATCTGCTTCAAAGAATATTTAAATAGTTTAGAACGTGATTTTTTTTTCTTTTTGTTTTTACTTCCTTTACCCTACTACCGTAGGTAATGGAAGTATTGTTTATTTATCAGAATATTTTGTCTTGATATTTTAAATTTTGCAGGATGACAAATTTTAAACTCCAAATATATTTTAGATAATAAACAATGAGTCTTTTTTTTTTAAATAATTATTTTTTTTTCCTTTTTAATATAGCGTATTTTAAACCGATATTTCAACGGCAATTAATTATTGTCTACAACTAGTGATTATGAGAGAAAAGTCCAAAAATGTCTAAATTCAGTTGCAAATTACAGAATTTCATAGAAGAAAAGTATTTATATTCAAAACCAGTCATTCATTCGCAATTTATAATTTATGAGATAGCATAATATAACTAATGTTACATTTGTTTTGTACATATAAAAATATAAATGATTTTAAAAAAACTAAAAATGATTACAGTATTAAAAAAATTCGTTCTTGAAGTATTCTCGAAGAAAGCAAGATAATGAAGTGTAAAAGCATATACTATATATAATCTAAAGTAAAATGTATATTTCCTAAGGTATAACTAGAAATATTTTATATATTTAGAGCAATTATGTGTACAATGTGAATATTCCAAAAGAACACAATAGTTAATTATTATAAATGCCAGATATTACAACGAAAATTATTTCTTATTGTATATGATTTTATAACAAACAACCAGATTGAGAGAGCTTTAATTAAATACGATTTGTTTAGATATAAAACATATACGCTTAAGTCTGATCATTATCTCTTACTTATATAAAGCGTTTTAATCACTTTGCTTGTTATATATATATATACTTATATATGAAATATATATATATACAACAGGGGGTCCCATAAGTCTGTAGACATTTTAAAAATTCATAACATTTGAAGGAACTTTTTGATAGAATTGAACGCGGTTTGTGAAAAAATTATTCTCATGAAGGGGGATTTTTTTTTTTTTTTTTTTTTTTTTTTTTTTTTGTTTGGTAATGAAATAGTTGAATTTTTTGTCGACTATAGTTAGACGTTAAATTTTTCGCACGGATGTGAAAGAGACATTTGCCAATGAAAGTCCTATAAATTGAAGAATTTTGCGATTAGAACAGATATTTTTTATTTTGCCTCCTAATTGTGTATACAGTCGGTAACAAAAGTGTCCGAACACTAGCAAAAATTTCTATGTAAAAAAAGTACACTTCATACGGTTTTGTTAAATAAATCCTTGTCGAATCCTGTTCTTACTCAGTGTAAGAACATGATTGGATAAGGATTTATTTAACAAAACCGTATGAAATGAACTTTTTTTGCATAGAAATTTTTGCTAGTGTTCGGACACGTTTGTTATCGACTGTACATGAAGTTTTAATTGCGATTCTTACTTGTTGGATAAAGCGGTAACGCTTTACCACCCGTTATTAAGACGTTTTCCTTGAGGTAAGAACCGCCGACTGATGCTTCAGTTAACAGTGTTATAACTCGTTTGCAAACTGTAATTTGTGATGATGACGGACACATGGAATAAGATTTATATGTCTGTGTACATTTGCATGAGAATAAGTGCAGCTTTCCATGAAAATGCGTGATCTGGTCACGCACAGTGCCCTCTACCGAGAAATAGCATAATTATTACTTTTTCTGCTCACAAAAAAAAAAAAAAAAAAAAAAACCTCTTTTACGCGAAAGATGTTTTCGCAAACTGCGTTGAATTCTATCGCTTCCTTCAATAGTTATCGAATTTTTAAAATGTCTACAGACTTATGGGACACCTGTATGTATATATATATATATATATATATATATATATATATATATATATATATATATATAAATTTAATCATTAATTTTATAAAACTTTTATAAATTATTTGTACAATTAATTTCATTCGAATTTATCTTTAAAGTACTGATTCTTAAATATTAAATCCTTTAATTTTTATTTTCATTAAATGAATTACATCTTATATTTATTTTTTATGCTACATCTCAACTAGTCTCTTAATACGTATTTTACCGTTGCTTGTATCATAAGTTTTTTCTTGAGTTTGTTCTTGGGTTTTTTCATAGCTAATTCAAGAGTTTTAATTATTTTACCATCATTTAATTAAATATTGTTTTGTGCAATAATTAAACAATATTTGCATTAATATTTGTTATAATAAATACAACAATGATAAATTTGCAAATATACATATGTATTAATAAATAAATAAGTACTTTTATTTCATATCACTTTTTAGGAGAGAAAAGCACCGTTTTATTTTTTTTTTCGTGAAATATTTAGACAAATAGATGTCATTAATTTTTTTATACAAATTCTAAGTTCTGTTTAAAATGTAAATCATCTGTGCATTATTATTTAAAGCAGTACGTTGTTTTCACGAACTTCCGATTTAGATTGAGATAACTCTCTTGCAATACGCCACGAGTTAAACATAATATAGACCAACCCGCTTATTAAACTGCTATTTTGAAAGGAAATTCGGCCTATATGTGCATTATTCTCGTCAAAGTATTTGAAAGCTGTTGTATTCATGTCGCTAATTAGAATAATCTGAATGTGTATTTGAAAGGAGCATCTGTATTGCTGTGCATTTTGCGTATAATGCCATAGTTGCTAAGCAGTACTATTTATTATGCTAATTTAGCGCGTTAACTGCGTTAACATTTATAAGATATATACCAACATTTATTTAGAATGTCTCACAATATTTCGTAAATATCCCTCGCTGCTGTAACTGTATTTGTGTAGAAAATGAGAAGAATTATCACCATGTTTTTCCGATTTCTTTTTTTTTTTTTTTTTAATAATGAACATACAGCTCACAAAAATCATTTAAAAGGTTTTTTTTTTTTTTTTTTCGAATTATTAATTTAAAAGAAATCTAAAACTATCAATTAATACATAAGAAAAAATTGCTTCACCGATGAAAAAATTTGTTTATCCATGCTATTCTGAAAGCAAATTTGGAGCTCGTTGCTGCATACTATAATAAAATTACTAATAGATGAATATGCTCATATTTATATTTATATTTATGTATGCTTATACACACACACACACACACACACACACACACATCTATATATATATATATATATATATATACAGTGGTGGACATAATTATAAGACACCTATCTAATTTGACAAATAGTGAAAGAAAAGATTCAGAACTTCAAAATGTTTTATCAAATACGTCAAAAACATAAATTTATTCTGTTATCTTTATATATATATTTCTTTTGTGCGTGTGTATGTCACTGAACTCCTCCTAAACGGCTGGACCGAGTTTAATGAAATTTTTTGTGTGTCTTCAGGTCGATTCGAGAATGGTTTAGATTTACAATTCAGTCCAATTTAAATTGTTATTGATTTTGGAATGTTTCACATTGGATCCGGCAGACTGCGCTACGATCGTAGCATCGAATATTCAATAATACGCAAGCGAAGTGATGACGTCACTGGCCGTTCGTGGATGCAAGAAAAATATTTCCTATGTTAATCGCCCATTGGATTTTTTGTAAAAAATTACTAAAAATCGAGGAAAATTATTTCCCGATGTTAATCCCCAAATTTGGGTATAGATATGTATTAGTTATCATGTGCATGCGTTAGATCGAGTTGTTTTTGCTGTAAAATTGATAAAATTTGAATTTTTAATCTCAAAACTCTGTCATCCTTGGCGGAAAAAAAATATCGCCATATCATCTGGCGAACATATTTAATTTCTTTCAAAAATATGGTTATTTCAACAACTTATATTAAAAGAGTAATGAATAATATGAAACAATTTCGTACAATACATATTACGAAAATATACATCTATATATTTACGTATTACGCTTTTGATCGCCAAATACGAAAACCGCCAAGGAAGACAGAGTTTTGAAATTTAAAATTAAAATTTTGTCAATTTGAGAGCAAAATAACTCAATCTAACACATGCATACAATAACTAATACATATCTATACCCAAATACGGGGATTAAAATCGAGAAATAATTTTCCTCGATTTTTAATAATTTTTTATAAAAAATCCAATGGGAGATTAACATAGGAAATCTTTTTCTTGCATCCACTGACGGTCAGTGACGTCGCACTTCGCTTGCGTATATTCTATTGTAATTCCAGTTTGTCCCGACAGTTGGTGCTGCGATCAAATCCAGGAAAATATTTTGAAACTTCGTGTTATTATTGTTATACAAAAAATTGTGTACTAATTGAAATATTACATCAAGATGTAATTAGTGTTTGAAGAGTTTTCAAGTGTGCATAAAAAACTATACATTTTGCAAATTTAGTGCGGAATTGGAGTGAGTATTTTATATAATTTTCTATCAAATTTACACGCGCGTTGATTAACAACCACCCTAACCTACAAATTTATTTGTGTAGCTAATTTATTATATTTTATTTATTTATTTTTTGAATGGAACACCTTTAATATCAGATCCCTTTGGCTGAATTTGAAATTTGGCACCGAAGTAGCTCGGACGCTTCTCGCCAAGATCTTTAGTTCCACAATTGAGATAGCCGTTTCAATTCATCGCAAAAATGGCTTAAAATATTTAAAGATACCAATGGGGTCCCATACTTTTGTGCGTGTGTATGTCACTGATATTTTATTTATTTATTTTTTGTATGGAACACCTTTAGTATCGGATCCCTTTGGCAAAATTTGAAATTTGGCACCGAAGTAGCTCGGACGCTTCTCGCCAAGATCTTTAGTTCCACAATTAAGATAGCCCTTTCAATTCATCGCAAAAATGGCTTAAAATATTTAAAGTCACCAAAGGCGTCCCATACTTTTGTGCGTGTGTATGTCACTGAACTCCTCCTAAACGCCTGGACCGATTTTAATGAAATTTTTTGTGTGTCTTCAGGTGGATTCGAGAATGGTTTAGATTTACAATTCAGTCCAATTTAAATTGTTTATTTAATTGTTTATTTAATTGTTAATTATGTCTTTTACGTTATAATCGGAATTCACAGTCACCGTTCACAGCGCTCCATACCTGTTTCACTTATATACCACATCCTTACACACTTACAATAAGTTAGTTATTTTTTTCTAGCAAAACATTCTCAAGAAAGAATTTATATGACAAAACAACATTTGTCAGGTCAGCTAGTCATATATAATTATTTTTAAATAATGATATTTTCATACAATTTAATGAAAAAACTTAAAAACATACTGGAAGAATTATAAGACACCAATCGTTTTTTCCAAATACAGTGGTCAACATAAATAGCAGACACTAATGGTCTAAAAGAAAATTCTCTAACATGGTTATTCAATATTTGTTGGAGCCGCCATTGTTTTTTATAACATGAAAGATGCGATTCGACATCGAGTCTATCAATTCTAACAAAATATCGCAAGACAGTTCTTCCCAAGCAAATTTTATAGCATTCTTTAGGTCTTCGACACATATAAACTGCCTCCCATTTCGGTAAACTGCACGAGCTAAGATCTCCCTCAAGTTTTCGATGGAATGTAAGTCTGGGAAGCGAGAAGGCCATGGGAGAACATTGATACTTTGCTCTGAAAGCCACTTTTTCCTTCGTGTAATGCATGAATCGGCGCATTATCGTGCTGGAAAGTTCATCGTATATGGCTAGTTGATCTTTAAAAAGATTATTATACTTTTCAGAATTCATTCTTGAATGCATAAAACCAATATCCGTTTTCCCTTGAGCCGAAAAACCAACCCAAACCATTACAGAGCTTCCACCCTTTTAGCAGCTCATTAGTACATGAGGAGACTTCCGTAAATCATGCCAATAATATTGAAACCCGTCAGAACCATCCAGGTTAAACTTTTTTTCATCCGAAAATAACACAGAGTACCATTTGGAAGTCCAGGCTATAGTTTGTTTAGTGAAATTTAGACGCTCTATTTTGTGCCGGCTTAGAAGCGATGGATTTTTCTTCAATTTTTTATATTTCATATAGGAAGCATTATGCAACGCTCTGCGAATGGTTCTCCTTGAACAATTCAGTTTCAAAGCATTTTTCATGCGTGTAGTGGTCATCTTATTCTGTGTAGCGAGTGAAAACGCATGGCGTTTGTCTCTCGAAGACAAGCAAGGAGTACGTCCAGATCTTTTAATCAACGATCCATTAATTCCTCTTTTCAAAACATTTCTAATTGCACATCTAGAGCGTTTAATAACATTTGAAATATTATTAATTGAAGCACCAGTTCGATTTAATCTCCAAATTTCGCGAATTTCACTTTCTTTTAATTCTGTACATCGTGGCATGTTTGCAAATGCATGAAGTCGGTTATCGTCTGCTTTAGTTAACTGCTGACGTCATAACAGCGTGCAGAAAATTTGCATATTGCACATTATTTTCGAAAAAAAGCAGGTGTTTTAATTAAAATGTTAGGGTGTCTTATAATTTTGTCCATGGTATTTTTATTTATTTATTTTTTTTTATTTTTATTAAACTCTATAAAAAATATCATTTTTGTAAAACAATTACTAAATTACGTGTGATAACAAAATAAATTTATGTTTTTGACGTATTTGATAAAACGTTTTTAAGCTCTGTATCTTTTCTTTCACTATTTGTCAAATTATATAGGTGTCTTATAATTATGTCCACCACTGTATATGTTATTAACGTACGTGTGCGTATAACAAGTCGTAATGAATAGGAATTTCAAATATTAAGTAAAACAAGCATTCAAAAATTTAAAAATTTAGTTAAAAATATCTGTGTTAAGGACATAACAAATCCAAATGTAAAACAATCGTTAAAAAAAATGCAGAATCTGTAATATATTATCTACTTTGCTTTTACTTGGCACAGAATTTATATTTCATAATAATATACTAAGATTCATTGTATTTATTTTAACTAAAATTTTCTTATTCAATCACTGACATTTCATGCAATAAATTTGCCTAAAAATAATTAAAATTGTTACACTTAAAATATCTTTTCAGTTTATAACGAGAAAGAAAGAAAATAAATTACATATTGAGGAAAACTTATTACAGTGATTCAGATTATAACCGTGATTTTATTTTTAAAAACATGTAAAGGTTTGCCTTTGGGTGAGGAATTAAAATTTAAAGATATTTTATAATAGTAAATAAAGAACTATTGTACAATCAATATTTAAACGTAAAAATTTCTTCACACAACATAGAATTGATTGCATTATAAACTAATTACGTGCTACTGCATTGGAGACAAAAGCAAGAGTCTTGCTTTTGCCTCCAAGGCAGTAGCACGCATTTTATACCTGAAGAGGAAAGGCCACGTCCTTTAGAAACCGGTTATGCTTTCATTAATTTTATGGTATGTGAAGATATTTTCAAGTTTAAATAAACATCTTTTATTTTTTATTTTATTTTATTTTATTTTATTTTATTTATTTATTTTTTGTACACTACATTTGTAGTTTTTAACTTATATTAAAATTTTCTTTATGATGTAAGATAATTAAATGAGAGCAATAATTAAGAACAATATTATTTTTTAAATAATATTTTCTACATACTTCCTAAAAATTTTAACCATAAAGAAATTTCAATATTAAAATTCATCGGTATTTTAAAATTTATTTCATGTAATAAAATACCAATTTTGTTAATTTTTATCGCAAAATAATTTCTTTAAAATTCAAGTTTCAGAAAATAAAGAGCAAATATTGTAACTTTTTCTATTTTTAGGTTTGCATAAATAAATACAATTTGCTGTAGAGAATAGGAATCATGACAAGTCAAACTAAATTTCTTTCTTTTTTTTTTTTTTTTTTTTTTTGGGGGGGGGGGGGAGAAAGAAAACATACAAAGATTACTTTTAAATTTTCGATTTTGAAATGATTACATTTATTCTTAGTCAAATATTTTCTCTAATTTTTCGTATTTCGCAAGGAAATAGAAAGTGAGTTCTGTAAAATTTCTTAAATATTTGTTTTAAAAGAGAACTAAAAAAACTTCAACAGAAATAAAAATCATAAAGAGAGATATACAAGTATAAAAGAAAAATGTCCTTCTTTAAAAAAGTTTAATAATTCAAAATTTTCAGTTAAAAATAAACTTAAATTTATTATTATGTTTTGTTTAAAATTTAACTGTATTACAATAAAAATACTCGCTTCATCATTGATAATATTCTTATCTACAAATTACTTTAAAATAAATTACTTTAAAACGTGGCTCATACAATTATAGATCCATGCTTTAAATAAAAATTCTGAAGTATGAAATACAGTCGAATTATATTCAGTATGTAAAATTTACTTTTTTATTTATATTAACACTTTCGCGACCGCTGACGTGAATTCACGTCATTTGAAAATCTGTAAATCCACCGGAGGGGGTTTCTTTTGGTTACACGAGTTACATTACTTCTTACAAATTTAGCCAATATTCACATTTATAGAATCAATGCACTTTGATTAGAATGAGTATAACTGTAATGTATATCCGTTTTTAGTATAAATATGAATTCACAAAATATTGATTTAAAGTAATGCAATCTATCCGAATAACGCCCACAGGCGGAGCTTATTGTGAAAAAAACAAAAACATGCAGTCGCGAAAGTGTTATTACTATTACTTCTCTACGATAATTACAAATTCGAGTTTCAATACATTCTAAGAGAAAGGTTATATGCAATTATTTTTACAATATTTGACTTTTTTTTTTCTTTTTTTTTTATTACATAAAGACTAAGTTTATATAAAATTAATATTTTTTTTATCTTCTCAAATGTATGGATTTTTTTTTTTTTTTTTTTTTTTTTTAAGAAACGATTCTTTATATTTTATAAGCCGAGTGTGCAATGCACAATAAAACTTTAAATGAAAAAAAAAAAAAAGGTGGTTGTGATAGGGGGGGGGGGGGGGAATAGAAGGTTTTTTTTTTTTTTTCATTTTTTTTTAGAAACTCATTTTTGTTGCAAAATTAATTTAAGTCGGTAATGCACATTTATTCGTATGATTTCAAGAAAAACTAAATGAATTAAACATATTTTGATTATCATATTAACAGTGTGGCATACAGCCCCCCTTCCAATTAATTAAAGTTGGCCAGACCTTAATCTCTACACAGAGCAGGTGTGCTGATACTTACAATAGTTTGGCTCCAGACTGTCTCGAACTGTGACACTAAAGTACAAAGAAGCTGCCCTGATGGTACGCCCTGATGGTCGTGAGAACATTGGAGTTTCCGAGGAATTTCTTCGGCCAGACGGGAAGGCGCCCGCCCGCTCAGCGAATGAGAGAGGAGCGCGGGTTGCCATCGAGAGAACGAGTTTTCCCAGGAACAGAGCTGGAAGCAGAGAGTCGGGGATTCGTATCTTGTCTTCGGTCAGTGAAGGTCGGAGGGTTTTTTCTTGTCCCGTTTACCAGGAGAGGTAACGAGACATTTAATGATTTTTTGTGTTCCTCTAGGAGCAGAGAACACAGGTCCGCGTATTTTCTGTCACCGGCGAAGGTGCAGGTCAGCTCATAAGAGACTTTGTACTTAAAATTATCCTAGGACTGAGCTATATCTTTTCTGTACCTGGAACGGTGCAAGGATTGTTTCAGTAAACCGAATTTAGGATCACGGAGATCCACTGAAACTGTTTGTTAAAAGCATCAAATCAACTATCGATCCATACTGTAGCTCCTGGCTATTGTATATAATCCTCCAACATCAATATTGTAACTAAAGGTTGTACATAGAATCTTGTTTAAATTTTAATTAAATTAATTTTCTTATCAACTTCTGCTGTGACGGGATTTTCTTCTTCGTTACCAGAACCCTCGCCCGAAATTCCAAAACGCCACAGCTATACTAACTTGGTGGCAGCGCTAGAGGGATGATTGTTGGAGAATACTACACTGCCTGAAGAAGTACGGACTACGGACGATAGAAGAATCTCTAAGACAGAGAGGAGAGCCCTCAGCCGGAACCCATCCCGAATTCCATACGGAGTGCCGATCCGAGAGCCATCATAAGTGCCAGAAGGAAGGACGGAACTCGAGCAAACGACAACAAAACAGGGGTGAGTCAAACTTTTCTAGTGAGGCTGTAAAAATTTTGTTATTTAAGGTATTAGATGATAAATGTATAAAGTTAAAAGTTATTTAGAAATTTATTAAGGGAGAGTAAACCTTAAATTAACATTGTTTTTGGAAAAATTAAAAATGTGGCATATCACAAATATTAGAAACTCTAAGTAAAAACAGGAAGGAATTTAAATTATAGGTAAATTTAATTTAAATATAACTCATATTTGTTTAGTTTGGAAAAATATTAATTGATTTGCACATATTTGATTATCTTGTTTTAAATGAGAAAGATTATATTTGAAAACAGATATTATTTGAGAAAACAAAAAGGGTGTTAATATATCTTGAGAAAGATAACACAGTAATTTCATATTGTTTTGTGTAATTTATGAAAATTAAAAGTGAATCAAATAAGTTACGGAAAGAGGTTTCTTTCCTGGAAAGGGTTGTGATTTCAAATATTTCAAATTTAATGTGTAGAATTGAATATTAAGTTTTAATTATTGGAATCGTGTTGTATTGGAATTTTATACACCCCAAAAATTTGCAAAATTGAATTATAGGTTTTATTAGTGTAATTTTGTATATGTATTTTTTGGAATTGGGTAAAATTGTAAGAATTGTGTAAAATTGTTAGGAATTGTGTAAAAGTGTTAGGTATTGTGTAGAAATTTTTTTGGGAATTGTGTAAGATTAAATTGTGAATTTAGAATTAGGTAAACATGTCAGAATTAGGGCAGTATAGGAAAGCGGAACTGCAAGAGCTCGCAGTCGAATTCGGAGTGATTGTTGAAACTTCGGATAGGATAAGTGATATCATAGGGAAAATTCAAAAGTCTCCAGATTATGATAAAGACCTAGCCCTAGCTCAAATTAAGTTAATACGGGAGGATCTCTTAGAAAGAAAGGCGGAAGAGAAAAGGAAGGCGGAAAAGATTGCGGAAAGGGAGGCTGAAGAGAAAAAAATCGCTGAAAGAGAAGCGGAAAGGAAACATGAATTAGAGTTAGAAAAACTTAAAATAGCCCAACATTCAGAAACAGTAAGTCTAGCTTCGACTCGTAGCGAACGCCCCAGCCGACAATCACTAAAATCGGTTATGCAAAAATTTGAACCGGAGAAATCGGACATGGCATTATTTCTTGCGTTATTCCAAAGACAAGCTAGGAAGTTAGAAATAGATGACGAGGATCTAGTGACTAATTTATTAGCTTTATTGCCCGTAGAAATCGCGGAATTAATTTTAAAAGAACCCCAAGAAATTAGTGACGATTTTGAGAAAGTCAAACAAATGCTATTAGATCGATTTAAATTAAGTCCGGAAAATTTTAGAATTAAATTTATGCAACACCAAAAACAACCGGGAACTCTTTGGCATGATCTAGCTTATGATTTAGATACATATTTAAATGGGTGGTTAGAGGGAGTAGAAGTGACAAATTTTGAGGATCTAAAGAAATTAATGGTGGCCGACCAGTTAAAGAAACGGGCTAATTTCGAAATGAAAGATCATTTCATAGATTCGTGGAGCTCTCTCAATGAACCGCGAGAGTTAGCTAAGAAGTTTGACGCGTACGAGTCAGTTCGCAGAAATAATAAGAAAAGTTGGACCCCGAAACCACCACTAGAAAAGAAATTAGATAAACCTCGCAACTTTGATAAAAATAGGATTGAGAAAAATGCCCCAGAACAAAAAAATTGGAGGGATAAGTCTGATCTGACGGAAAGATCTAAATTATTTGAGGCCCGAAAACCTATTGTTTGCTATGTGTGCTCTTCCCCCGATCACATTAAGCCAAATTGCCCAGTCTGGAAAAGCAGACAAGAGAAGGCTGAAAAAGTAAATCACGTAGGAGACGCTGAGAATTTAAACCCGGCTTTTGAACCTTATTTAAGTGAAGCCAAGATAAATGGGGAAAAGGTTACCATTTTACGTGATTCTGGGACGTGCCTCGATATTGCCCCTCATAAAATAATTTCTAATGAACAATTAAACGGGGAAACCGTGTGGGTTAAAGCAGCTTTAGCCAACGAAGTGAGATGTCTACCCATAGCCAATATTGAATTAGAAATTGAGGGAATAGGGTTAATTAATACGAAAGCCGCGGTAGCGGATAAGGAAGTTCTCATGGATTATTATTTACTGGGAAATGAGACGCAGAAATTAATCGAGAGAAAAAAACAAAAACCCGAATTAATCCATGCAGTCGAAACGCGGGCGAAAAGGCGTAAAAACGAAACTGCGCCAAAAACCAGTCTGGCGAGTGAAAGCGCTGGGAATGATCAGGGAGAGGCAGAAATGTCGCCAGAGAGCGAGCCTACGGAAACTTAGGGTACGGAAGAATCAATTTTCCTCCCCGAGTTAGAGGAGGATAGGATCACCGCTCTGGCGCACGTTGGGAAAAACGAGTTTCGCCAAGAGCAGGAAAAAGATGAAAGCTTGACAGAGTTGTGGGCGCGCGCGAAAGAGGAGAAATCGAATTTAACAATAGATCAAGGTTTGCTGTACAGAATTGCTACAGATCACAGAGGAGAAAAAGACGTCAGCTAATTATTCCGCGGAAATATAGGAATGAAATTTTGAATCTTTGTCACAGTTTAATATCCGGTCATGTGGCCATGACTAAAACTAAGGATAAATTGCTGCGATATTTTTTCTGGCCAAATATCATTAAAGAGGCTGAAGCCTATGTAAAATCGTGTGATCCTTGTCAGAAAATTGGGAAGGCAGGAGAGCAAAAAAAAGCCCCTCTTAAACTTGATCCCATTATTACTGCAATTTTTACGCATATAAACTGTGATATTGTGGGACCACTCCCACCTTCAGAAAATCAAAATAAATATATGCTCACGGCTATGTGTTTAGCATCGAGGTATCCAGAGGCTATCCCGATACCCGATTCAAGGTCGGAAACAGTGATCGACGCGTTAATGATAGTATTTAGTAGAATGGGATTTCCGAAAGTAATCCAAACAGACTTAGGGGCTTGTTTTATGAGTAACTTAACCTCAACTTTCTTAGAAAAATTTGGAATTAAAATAACTCACAGTAGTGTGCACCACCCACAGACAAATTGCATTGAGCGTTGGCATCGTTCAGTTAAACGGTTATTGAAGGTAATCTGTTTAGAATGTGGAGAAAGTTGGGAGAGGAGTTTACCCTATGCTTTGTTAGCTTTGCGGACGGTAACACATGAATCAACGGGATTCAGCCCAGCCGAGTTGGTTCATGGGAGAAATCTGCGAACCCCGGAAACCCTGCTATTTGAGAAATGGACAGAGCAGGAAGAGGAGCAAAACCCAGTGACGGAGTATGTTTTCGAATTGATAAACAGACTCCAAAGGTGTCAAGAACTCGCAGGGGAGCAGATGGAGGAAAAAAGGGACAAACGCAAAATCTGGTATGACAGAAATGCGGTAAATCGGAAATTTAATCCCGGGGACAAAGTGCTGGTTTTAGCCACAAGTAAACCCAATAAATTATCCGTATCATGGATAGGGCCAGGCACTATTGAGAGTCAAATGTCAGAGACTAATTATATTGTAAATGTACCGGACAGGCGCGAAAAGTCGCAAATTTATCATGTCAATTTACTAAAACCTTACGTGCAGAGAGCATAAATCGTAAATGTATTAATAGAGGAAAATCGGGATAATAAAACGACGGAGGCAGACTTAGAAATACCTTATCCTATAACTGACCCGGAAGAATTTGACCTCAATATGGTAATTAGGGACAGTAATTTAGGAAGTCGTTGCACAAAAGCCCAACAGGAGCAATTAGGAGCATTACTAATTAAACACAAGAAAGTGTTTTCCAATATTCCAGGCCGAACGAATTTAATTGAGCATGATATTGAATTGACTAGTGATAAACCCGTTAGAATGAAGCCATATAGGACGTCACCTCGACAAACCGACATCCTGAAATCCGAAATCCAGCGTATGTTAGAATTGGGCATAATTAAGGAAGGGGAGTCAGATTATACCTCGCCTATGATATTAGTAGAGGCCCTTGGCAGAGAACCCCGCCCGTGCGTTGATTATCGCCAGTTAAATGAGATAACTCGTGCCGAATTTTTCCCTTTGCCTAACATAGAAGAGAGGGTAGAGCAAGTGGCAGCATCAAAATTTATTACCGTGATTGACTTAACTAAAGGCTATTGGCAAATACCTTTAACCCCTAACGCACAACGTTTAGCGACATTTGTAACTAGTTTCGGTTCGTATCAACCTTTGGTAATGCCATTTGGACTTGTCTCCGCCCCGTATAGGTTTTCAAAATTCATGAGTATTCTATTAAAGGGACTGGAAAGTTTCTGTTTGCCTTACCTTGACGATATGGCTATCTTTTCTAATTCATGGGAAGAGCATTTAGAACATTTAGATATAGTTCTAAAGCGGGTAACCAAGGCAAAATTAACCATTAAATTAGCCAAGTGTAAATTTGCCCAGGAGACGGTCAAATATTTAGGGCATGTTGTAGGGAAAGGACGTAGGAAACCGTCCGAGATTAAAATTAAGGCCATTACTGATTTCCCAGCTCCAAAATCAAAAACGGAAATTAGAAGGTTTTTAGGGATGTGCGGGTATTACTCCCGATACATAAAAAACTATGCAATTATAGTAGAACCGCTGACCCGAGCTTTAAAAGGGAAAACGAAAAAGGAAAAAGTAGACTGGAGTCCCGAAATGGAGAAGGCTTTTAGGGAGTTAAAAGATAAACTCACCCGTGACCCAGTACTGTACGCTCCTGATTATACTAAGGAGTTTATTATTCAAAGTGACGCCTCAGATAAGGGGATAGGTATTATCATGGCTCAAAGGCAAGGAGATGAAGAACATCCAATTCTGTACTTAAGTCGAAAATTTACTAAGGCAGAGAAAAACTATAGCACAACCAAAAAGGAATGTGCTGGGATCATTTTCGCAGTGAAAAAGTTAAAACATTACCTGGATGGTCAAAAATTTACCATAGAAACTGATCACAACCCATTAATATGGTTAAAGAGAAATGCGGGAAACAATCCCAGATTAATGCGGTGGGCGTTAACCTTGCAGCCCTTTAACTATGAAATCCGACACAGACCAGGAAAAGACATTCCTCATGTGGACTGTTTGAGTCGGGTGGATTAAAAGTTATCTGTAAGAAATTTTGTATATAGTTTATTATTATTAGTATTGTTTTATTATGTTAATTAATTTGTAATTTGAAACTTGTAACTTTAGTGTAAATTTAAGTATTGTTTAGTCAGGAAGATTAGCCTCTCTAGAATTGCTTTGATGCACCCTAACCTAATTTGATTGCAGAGATTTTCTGGAGTTTCAACCCCAGAAAACCATCTTAAGGGGGGGGGGGGAAGTTGTGGCATACAGCCCCCCTTCCAATTAATTAAAGTTGGCCAGACCTTAATCTCTACACAGAGCAGGTGTGCTGATACTTACAATAGTTTGGCTCCAGACTGTCTCGAACTGTGACACTAAAGTACAAAGAAGCTGCCCTGATGGTACGCCCTGATGGTCGTGAGAACATTGGAGTTTCCGAGGAATTTCTTCGGCCAGACGGGAAGGCGCCCGCCCGCTCAGCGAATGAGAGAGGAGCGCGGGTTGCCATCGAGAGAACGAGTTTTCCCAGGAACAGAGCTGGAAGCAGAGAGTCGGGGATTCGTATCTTGTCTTCGGCCAGTGAAGGTCGGAGGGTTTTTTCTTGTCCCGTTTACCAGGAGAGGTAACGAGACATTTAATGATTTTTTGTGTTCCTCTAGGAGCAGAGAACACAGGTCCGCGTATTTTCTGTCACCGGCGAAGGTGCAGGTCAGCTCATAAGAGACTTTGTACTTAAAATTATCCTAGGACTGAGCTATATCTTTTCTGTACCTGGAACGGTGCAAGGATTGTTTCAGTAAACCGAATTTAGGATCACGGAGATCCACTGAAACTGTTTGTTAAAAGCATCAAATCAACTATCGATCCATACTGTAGCTCCTGGCTATTGTATATAATCCTCCAACATCAATATAAGGTTGTACATAGAATCTTGTTTAAATTTTAATTAAATTAATTTTCTTATCAACTTCTGCTGTGACGGGATTTTCTTCTTCGCTACCAGAACCCTCGCCCGAAATTCCAAAACGCCACAACAGCAAATTTCAAAAAATTACAAACGAGTATAAATTACACTAACCAAATTAAATAAATTTATGTCAGTAGACATAGTATTACGAAAAAAAAATTCCTACAGGAATTTAATAAAAATGAAACTAAAAGATTACAAAAATTATTCTAAAGCTATAAAAAACATATGTCTATTTTTAAAGAGGGTTAAAACATATCTACAATTCTAAAAATGTCCAAAACATATCAGTTTCTTATTTATTGAATAAATCAAGATATTAACTTATATATATATATATAATTTAACCTTTTATACATTTTAGACACGTCATAATGAATTATTTTAAAACATAAATAAAAATCTAGGGAATATTTTTTTTTTATTCTTATCGTTGGGCACAATAATTAAAGAAAAAAAAAAAAAATTGGAATCATCAAGATTTACGAAATTACTATACAATGTAATTATAATAGGTATTTTAATTATTTCATACAACAATTAATAAATATATTAAAAAGAAATTCAAAATATAATAACTTGTTATACTTTTTTTTTTTTTAAATAAAATTCACTAAAAAATATTTTTGTTTATAAAAACTATACAGTGTAAGAAAAAGACGCACCAAGAAGGAGTAATCTAAATTTGACACATATTACTATACATACAGGTTTCGATAGAAAATGCAAAATTTAAAAGTTTTGCGGCCAATGCATGAACATGCGACGCTTCAGCGCATTTTAACTGCATAACTGGCAGAATATTAAAAAGGAGAAATTTCAATTCCAGATCAGAGAACTCTTTGAGATTTTCATTCTGTGTACTCAAATAGATAGTAATTATGTCTCGTATGTACGTGATAAATTTGCGCAAATGTCAGCATTCCAGTAAGAATGTGTAGTTCGGCTCGGGTGTTTTAATCGGCAACTCGCTCACCATTTGAATAGGAATGATGCATTTCTAAACGATGTTGGAAGAAATGCGTGAAACATGGCTGAATACGTAGCGAAGAAGGAAGAGAATGGCATAGCGGGACAACAGAACATAAGGACCAATCAATCGTCAGAGTTGACCTGAGAACCCCATATTCATCATTATTATCGATCCTACGTGCAAGTGGTGCTTCAGTGACCACAAAGATCAATAATAGGCGACTCATTGAAAAGAAACTGAACTCAGGGCGCACCTTCCATAGATTGCCAATTACTTCTGTAAATCAACAAGACAGTGGTGTTGCGTACATTTGACCGATAATGAAACTGAATGGAGTTGAATTTTCCTCATCGAGGAATACCGCTCCAAATTGAGCCCGATGCCAGTGAAGATGTATCTGTGTACGCTCTGAAAAAAAAAAGGGGGGGGGGAATTCCAACCTGTCTATCGCCAGCCATAGACCTTATATGTATAGACTACGCCACCAATAGAACTTCCCATTATAGTGAATGTCTTCAACATGAGGGTGTAATCTGAAACCTTCATCCTTTGTGGTCAGCGCCGTATGTTACGTGACAGAGCGTTGAGGGTGATTTTTCCATAAGAGCACTTATTTTTGTAAGAATTCAAACAAAAAATTCTCCCCTTCAGAATGGTTTCTCAGAAAAGAAATTTTTTTATAATTAATCTATGACATTTTAGCTTTCCAACGATGCGTAAATCTAAAGACTTAAATAAAAAGTGTGTGTACAATACAGAAATTAAAAAACTCAAAACTACTTTCTTTCCTACGGAAAAAATCACATAATATTCATTCTCGTCTCTCTCTCCAGATCTGCATCACGTGATAATTTTGCTGGGGAAGCTACTTCATGTCGCAGACGGATAATGAGGGGGGATGCGTGGTCCATCTATATAAGGTCTATGTCGCCAGCCATGCGGTCTGAAAACCGGTAGTGATGATTTGAGATGTCATTTCATTTCATAGCAGAACCCCTTTGGTTGCCATACACGGCACCTTTAGAACACAGTGATATGTCGAAAAAATTCTGCGTCCCGTTGAGTTTCCCTTCCTATCACGCTATCCTGAGCATATATTTCCACATGATAATACTCACCCACGCACGTAGAGAGATTCTACTGTTTGTTTTCTTGCTCTTGTCCAACGTTACCTTATCCAGCAAAGTCGTCGAATCTCGCCCCTAATTATGTCGTTTGGACCACTATGTAAAGGGCTCGGGATTTTGCTAATCTAACGCACCATTTGGACAGAATTTAGCACAATATTTCACAGAAAGAACTCAGCCAACTCTATCAATTAGTACCAAGCAAACTTATAAAAGAGCCAGATATCGACCAGCGCGTTATTGACTTGTTCATTTTGGGAAGCTCTTTTCTCTTGATAAAATCATTCTTTTTTTTTTTTTTTTTTTTTTTTTTTTTTTGAAACTGTAATAATTCATTTTTCTCTATATGTACATCACATCTACCAATTTTCGTCCCATTCGGATAACTCCTTCTTAGTACGTCGCTTTTTTTTGTCTTAGAGTGTATATATGGTTTATATATCAGTCTACATAGGGAAGCACAGTTGAAATGGCGAATAGAATTGACACAAATAAGGAAAAAAATTCAAAAGAAAAAAAAAGGGGGGGGGGCAGAAACTCAGGCTTTTTTTATTAAATTCATTTCAGCTGAAAAAAAAAAATGTTTAAAAAAGTATTCAGTCTAATAATCAACATTAAAAAAAATATCAAAATTTGAAAATTAGTCCATGTAGCAATTTATAACATTTACTGCACACACACGAAATATTTTATATTATGAATATCTTTTCAGACATTGTAAAAAGAAAGAAAATACATACCCTTACTGTTAATAAATACTGCCTATATCCCCAGCATAGCTATTTAGAGTCATAATCCATTTAAAAGTAATAACACGAATAATATTTATATCGTGGTTTGTAGAAAACTGATAAGAATTGCATAATTTAACTTTTCCTTACCATTAATAAATGAAAGAAAGTGCAATAGATAATTCCTATCAACCAATCACATAAATTTGCATTCAGATAGTTAGCAATTGTAGTATAACTAATAGGTTGTACATAAGCATTTCTAATCGTACTTTTATCAAATACGAACAATAATCATAATTTAAGAAATGTACATACTACTATTACTAATTAGTTATTGTAACAAACAATAGATCTAATTCTGATCACAACTTAAAGATTTACTAGACAGACATTATCAATTTTCACCCTAAAATACATTTACATGTGTGACAGTATAGCAATTATAGTTACATAAATGGAAGAGCATAAATTATTAGAATTAATTCAATCAACATATTGCATCTATTATGTCTATTATAAGCAAACCGCATACATGCATAATAGCTGAATAAACTTAAATGTGTATTTGTATTTCATATTCCACAAAATACATCTGGATTGGGAATATGCATTATCGTGTTCTATGCATGTTATTGCTTTTTAATTAAATACTAATTTGAATAATTGTTGGATGTGTATATTAAACAATAACTTCATAAATAAAAAATAATTACAATTCATGTATACAAGCATAAACTAAAGACAGAAAAATACAAATTATCTTTCTTATAGGATACTTTATATTTAAAGCAGTTTTCTGTTTTAGTACTTTTGGAATGCAACACACAAATAAATTCTATACGAATTCCAATAAATTCGTAAAGCTAAATATAAATTTACACGAAAGAAATGTTTAATCTTTTATTTGAGATATTGATGAATGTCAAAGATTCAACAGAGAGTTTTGAAGTTTGAGGTTTTAGTATTATTTTAATAGCAATAATAGCAATAATTATTAAAATGTGTATGTTTGATAGTAACCCATTTTTTTTTCTTCTCAAAACTACATTTTTGAAGACTGAAAAAGTTTAAAAGATTTATATTAAAAAAAATTCAAAATAAGAGGTAGTATTGAGGATATTTCATAAGTATATGAGGACGCACATGATTAGTAAAAATTATATTTAAACACTTTTTTCTTTACTTGTCTTCATATATCTTTCTTTCTTTTCTTTTCTTTTCTTTCTTTTTCTTAATTGTTTATGACTGTAATTTCTCTATATGCCAGTCCGTCCATCTAACAATCTGTCTGTATGTTTTTCTGTCAGACTGTCCGCGGTCTCACTTTCGTTCATATTCAAAACATTCCTTGAAATAGATAACAGGCCTTAATCCCTACACCATACTTTCAAATTGATATATGTCATCAAAATACACTCTTGAATGTGTCCTACTGAAAATGGTGTAAATACTACCACTGGTTTGTGACCAGGGGCACCCAAAATAAGTTTAATGCATTGAAATCTTTCAGTGCTATTACAATAAATCATATATTAGTATCATTATACTGTAAAATACGTTATAAAATGTATATTATTATTAATATGTACAGAAAACATGCTTTTTAGAAAATATGGTATTTATAGCCATTCAGATTTACAGGACTACAGAAAATTATTCAGATATATTAGAGATTATAATTGGAAATTACTGGAATTACCAAACAATGTCTTCAGCATTGGGCCACAAATCAGATGGAGAGTACAACCATGCAGGCCCCTCCCACCATTTCGACAAAGACAACTGTAGAGCAGTGCAACCTCTGCTAGGAAGGTCTGCTGGATTCACGGAACCAGGGACATACCTCCAAGCCTCTTTGGGAGTCAAACTCAGTATCTCAGTTACTCTATTTTGAACAAAAACTCCCCACGAATCTTCTCTTCTTATCCACGCAAGTACAGTGGTGGAATCAGTCCAGTAATATACATCTCTTACAAGAAGATCTTCTAGTATGTTTGAAGAAAGGCGAGCAGCAATAGTAGCCCCGACAAGTTCCAGACGAGCAATACTAGTCTCCTTATTTTCACAAGGTGCAACTCTGGCTTTAGCTTGAACAAGCTGTATGTGCACACAATTTTCTCTTTCAATTCTCAAAATGACACACGTTGCATAGGCGGATCGACTTGCGTCACAAAATACATGTAAAGATTTCTTCTCATCTTTAATGTCAAATCTAATCCACCTTGGGATTTCAATTGTTGACAAAACTGGCACATACTTCAACCATTTTCGGAACTCTCTCTCAGTTTCTAAATCTACTTTCTGATCCCAAGTCATATTAGTCTTCCACAAGCGTTGTAACAAAAGTTTTAGAAGGAGAGAAACTGGACAGGTGATACCTAAAGGATCAAAGATTTTGTGAGCCGATGATAAAATGGTTTTTCTTTTGTTACTTCCTCACTACACACCTCTTGGAAACTTTCGGTGTTTAATCGTAGAGTGTCAGCTTTTCTATTCCATATTAAACCCAATACGCTAGAAACAGTTGGACTTTCGGCGTTAGGATCGGTAAATTCCCATCCACGTAGGTCAAATTTTCTTTCAGCCATAACTTCAGTAGCTACTTCCATGAACTGTTTACGTTCTGCTTCATTCTTCACGCTGTTAACACAATTGTCTGCGTAGAAACTAGTCAAGAGTTTTTGAACGACATCTTTTGGGTATGAGGATTCACCAACTTCTATTTTCTCCAAAATAGTTCTTAGCAGATATTGAATCGTAGAACTTAGCAGCAAGGGACTGCACGATACACCAAAAACAACTCTACAATGCTTATACTCTTTAATTTGCCAGTCACTGGTGATCCATAGAAATCTTAAGTAATTTCTGTCAGCCGGCTGAAGGCTTATTTGGAGGAATGCTTTTCGAATGTCTGCGGTGACACCTATCTTCTCTTTGCGGAAACGCATTAGAATACTCGGAATCAGCTCTATGAGGTTTGGCCCTTTTTCTAAACAATCATTAAGACTCGGTGATCCTTTTACTTTTGCAGAAGCATCAGATACTGGTCTGATCTTAGTGGTGCTCTTCTCTTTGATTACTGCTCGATGAGGTAAGAAAAGTACTGGTTCTTTACACTCATTCTCCACCTCTTCTATAATTTCGCAATATAGTCACTCATTGAAAACTTCTTCATAAGCTTCACACAGAGACTCCGATTTAAGTCGCTTTATTGTACTATTCAATCTTTTTAATGCTACCTTATAATAGTCTGGAAGTGGGGGATGATTTTTCAACCATGGTAAATGTACTTGAAAACTATTATCTTTAATTTCAATAGTACTTAAGAAATGGTCTGTGGCAGCCTTTCGTAACTCAATTTTGGTCTTCTTCACCGAAGGATCAGCAATTCCAAGTGTATCCAAAGTCCACAAATCAGTAATGGATGCGTCTTTATTCATCATTGAAATCAAAGTTGAAGAGTCACTGGAAGATAGACTCGACGTGCGACCCATAAATGTCCATCCTAACTTTGTTTCGAAGGCTACGAGACCACAAGGTGTTTCACGACGAACACCTGTCATGACTTTTCCCGCTACATCAGCCCCAATAAGGATCTCAATAGGACCTTCACAATCATCCACAATATTAATATTACAATCAGCTAACTCTTTCAGGCAAAGATTATCGACAATAGGTGGCACTGACTTAAAAATAATTTGTTGACTAAGAACTTTAAAGTTACAATTATAATTTCCGTACACACTTGATAGATATAAAGTGTATACATCATGTTTGAATAACTCTGTATTTTTCCCACTAAATAAAGAGTGTTGTAGATATTCACAATTTGGGATTCATAGTTCATTTCTCGAGCTGTACTTTGTAATAAATAGGATCGCTGTGAAGCTGTGTCAATGATAGCTCTTGCAGCACGTTTTTTTCCCATTACCTCTAATTATAACTTTAAATGTTTGCAGCATTACGTCTGGAGTAGCAGATACATTAAAAAGAGCCTGATCCACTTCAGAACTAATCTCAGTTTTCTTTTCAAATTCAAATGATTCTTTGTCTTTAGACCTAGTTATTTGTTGCATTTTTCTACATAGAAGAATGTGGTGTCTTTTACCACAATACAAGCAACTAGCTTTCAAATTCCAATCTCGGACTGAATGCCCAGATTTCAGACATAAAAAGCAGTTACGAGATTGTTGAACAAGTGACTCCCGCTGACTTAAAGGTATTTTTCTTGCTTTTAGGCAATCTCCAGGGTAATGTGAATTGGAACAGAATATACATAGTTTTGACACTTGAGACGATGTTAAAAGATCTGTTGCACCAGGTACATCAAAAAATTTCCCACTCTTAATTTTGTTCTCAATCCCTTTTTTCTCACTGCGAAATCTTATATCTTATATATATTATAAATGTGAATGTCCGTGAATTTATTTGACTGAGTTTCACGCCAAAACTGCTCGACGGATTTCGATGAAATTTGTAATGGAGATAGCTTATACCCTAACTTACAAAGTTGAATGCCTTTTATTCCGAAAAAAACTTTGTTTTTGTGATTTTTATGCATAAAATAGCAATTTTGTAAGCTAATAATAGCAAAAAATTAGCCATTTAATCCATAATTTAATTGTTGCAAAAAAAAAAAAAAAAAAAAAAACGAATTTATTTATTTTTTTCAACAGGAAAATAAATACATTTATCTGAACGTAAACGATAAAAAATTATAAAAAAAAAATTATGCATCTCACAAAAATTGACGTCATTTTTAATTAAAAATTTCTTTTACAGATTGATAAAGTGCTAATACGCAAGCGAAGTGATGACGTCACTGGCCGTTCGTGGATGCAAGAAAAATATTTCCTATGTTAAACGTCCATTGGATTTTTTGTAAAAAAATTTAAAAATCGAGGAAAATTATTTCCCGATTTTAATCCCCATATTTAGGTATAGGTATGTATTAGTTATCATGTCCATGCGTTAGATTAAGCTATTTTTGTTGTAAAATTGACAAAATTTGAATTTTTAATTTCAAAACTCTAGGGGAAAAAAATGGCAAAGTTCTATATTCGATTGAAAATACAAACATTTCATTTCAAGAGATGATATTTACACAATAAATATCCAACTAATATACTAATTAAAAGAAAAATGATAAATATTCTATCATAATTTGAAGTCAAATTTGTTTTCAAATGTCTAAATAAAGTATCTGATTTAAGATACTAATGTGTTGCAGCGGAATAGATTTGATATCGGTCATCCTTAGCAGAAAAAAAAAATATCACCAAATTATTTGGCGAACATAATTTAATTCCTTTCAAAAATCATAATTATTTTAACAACTTATACTAAGAGAGTAATGAATATGAAACAATATTTCGTACAATGCATATTACGAAAATATACATCTGGCATGTATATTTTCGTATTACGTTTTTGATTACCAAATACAATAAGCGCCTGGAACGACAGAGTTTTGAAATTTAAAATTAAAATTTTGTCAATTTGACAGCAAAATAACTCAATCTAACACATGCACATGATAACTAATCTAACTGAACACACACTAACTAGTCGAACTGAACACACACTACAAAGAGATTTTATGAAATTCCACCCTACCGCCCTTTGGAGAATGGGGGGCAAAAACATGTATTCACGCGTAACGCTGCACTAAATTATCTTAGGTTGGAAATTTTTTATGTAAGGGACGATTATATGTATCTAACTCATAGTATGAAGAGATTTTGCGAAATTCCCTCCTCCTTCCCTCCTTTAAGAACGGGGGGAGAAGTTTTAAAGCATAGCTCAGCTATAAATAATTTCAGGATCTCAATTTTTTTATGTGTCGGTTAGGTATGTGTAAGCAACATGCAATATAAAGTAATTTTGGAAATTTACCCACCCCCCCCCCTTCCCCTTGGGGCGGGCGGGGCAAAAACCACATTTTGAAGCTTAAATCCGTCCAAATTACCTAAGAATGGCGAATTTTGGTGTGTGGGTGTTAATTAAGTGTGCGAAATATGCACTTTGATGAGATTTTGTAAAACTTTCAACTGTAACCGCGAGGGAGGGGGAGAAAAAATAAGGTAAGGGACTGCCGAAGGCATTGGGGCTCCAGACTCGACTGTGACGAGCGGAAATACCGCTACAGAAAGTAGCAGGAACTTAAAATTAGATTTTGACGGATTTCAATGACTTTTTTTTTTTTTTTTTAAGATATTTTATTATTATTAATGATATGCTGTTTTGGGGATTCATTTCAATATAATGACCAGCGAAGCGGGCAAAGCCTACTAGTTAATTATAAATGTGTATGTCCGTGAATTTATTTGACTGAGTTTCACGCCAAAACTGCTCGACGGATTTCGATGAAATTTGTAATAGAGATAGCTTATACCCTAACTTACAAAGTTGGCTACCTTTTATTCCGAAAAAAACTTTGTTTTTGTGATTTTTATGCATAAAATAGGAATTTTGTAAGCTAATAATAGCAAAAAATTAGCCATATAAATTTATCCATAATTTAATTGTTGCCAAAAAAAAAAGAAAAAAAAAACGAATTTATTTATTTTTTTCAATAGGAAAATAAATACATTTATCTGAACGTGAACGGTAAAAAATTAAAAAAAAAAATTATGCATCGCACAAAAATTGACGTCATTTTTAATTAAAAATTTCTTTTACACATTGATAAAGTGCTAATACGCAAGCGAAGTGATGACGTCACTGGCCGTTCGTGGATGCAAGAAAAATATTTCCTATGTTAAACGTCCATTGGATTTTTTATAAAAAATTATTAAAAATCGAGGAAAATTATTTCCCGATTTTAATCCCCATATTTAGGTATAGGTATGTATTAGTTATAATGTTCATGCGTTAGATTAAGTTATTTTTGTTGTAAAATTGAAAAAAATTGAATTTTTAATTTCAAAACTCTAGGGGAAAAAAATCTGGAGTGACTCCACTCAACTTTCCGAACATTGAGTAATTAACAGTTTTGTAGATAAAGTAAAAAAAGAGGAGTTGTTAAAAAACAAAAGAGAGAAAACCATAATAAAGTGTTTGAGTACTTTTCTCCATATATTACACGATGTTTTATTTAATGCTACTGAACTTTGAGCCTATAGATCATAATGATAAAAAATTTTCGTTGTGTCCCTGTAAAAAACCTATAAATGCTAGATTCACCAAAATGCTTATAGTTAGTGCAACAGTGATTTATAATATTTATATAAATTTTCAGCTCAATTGAATAAGGCGTTTATATGCTATCGCACTTTTAACTAGTATGTTGTGGCCACCACATGATTTTCTCCTATATTTTCCTATACAAATTCACTCAGTAAAAATAATTTATTAAAATTATTATTTAAAAAAATTATCTTCCATGATAGTGCAGATGATTTCCATATTAGAGAAGTAGTATAACACTAAATATCCAAAAAAAGTCAATTTTATTGTCAATATTACATTTAAAAAAAAATCGATAACTTCATTTTAAATTATCGCAGATCTATGGTTCAACCATTCGTTTTAAAGGTACTGGCGAGCTCTTTTGAAAGATACCCATCATGAAAATTTACTCCCCTCGAGGGGGGAATTCCCCGCCAGGGGGGGGGGGAGGCGAGGCTCCTACACATACAAAAAATTTTTCTCAGTTGACTATGTCTATTATAAATAATTCTGGTAAATTTCATAATGATTATTAAAAAATAATTTTCTTTATGCACATTTATACAAAATTTTGTACTATACCACCATGTTAAAAATTTAGAAAAAGATGGATGGCAAAAATTGATAGGCACTAATTTATGTCAAGGTGCAACTACATACCAATTTGTATGAAATTCTGTGAAGTAGTTCCTGAGATACAGTTGCCACAAAAGTTTGTCACATCCACGCAGAGACTGACAGACAAACAGACAGACATTTTCTAAAAATGGTCAAATCATGTTTTACAGCTCTCAAAACGTGTAAATCCATCAAAACCCGAGGTCGAAAATTTTTATGAATCCAATACTTTCTCCTGTTGTATATAGAAGAAAGTGAAAATTTGGTCCCATAGGCCATAATGATAAAGAATTTTTCTTTGTGTCCCTGTAAAAAAACTGTAAGTGCTAAATTCACCAAAATCTATACAGTTCGTGCAATTGTGACCTATAACACGTGTACAAATTTTTTGTTCAGATTAAATAAGCGTTTAGACGCTATCGCACTTTTAAAAATTTGGCCCCATAGGCCATAATGATAAAGAATTTTTCTTTGTGCCCCTGTAAAAAAACTGTAAGTGCCAGATTCTCCAAACTCTATACAGATTGAGTAACTGTGACCTATAATATGTGTATAAATTTTTTGCTCAATTGAAGAAGGCGTTTAGATGCTATCGCACTTTTCAGATTTTGGTCCCATAGACCATAATGATAAAGAATTTTTCTTTGTGTCCCTGTAAAAAAACTATAAGTGCTAGATTCACCAAAATCTATAGGGTTCGTACTATGGTGACTTAAAATATACGCATCAACTTTCAGCTTATTCGAACGAAGCGTTTAGATCCTAGCGTGTTCACTCACAGATATACACACATACATACATACACACATACACACACACATACATACATCATCGTAAAAATAGTGAAAACGGACTCAGGGGACCTCGAAACGTATAGAAACTTCAAAATCTCGAATTCTGATTTTTGACATGATTACAATACTTTCCTCACTATAGTGTTCGGAAAGTAAAAAATGGCAAATTTCCATATTCGATTGAAAACACAAACATTTCATTCCAAAAGATGATATTTACACAATAAATATCCAACTAATATACTAATTAAAAGGAAAATGATAAATATTCTATCATAATTTGAAGTCAAAGTTGTTTTCAAATGTTTAAATAAAGTATCTGATATAAGATACTAATATGTTGCAGCGGAATAGATTTGATATCGGTCATCCTTAGCAGAAAAAAAAATATCGCCAAATTATTTGGCGAACATAATTTAATTCCTTTCAAAAATCATGGTTATTTTAACAACTTATATTAAGAGAATAATGAATAATATGAAACAATATTTCGTACAATGCATATTACGAAAATATACATGTGGCATGTATATTTTCGTATTACGTTTTTGATCACCAAATACAATAAGCGCCAAGAACGACAGAGTTTTGAAATTTAAAATTAAAATTTTGTCAATTTTACAGCGAAATAACTCAATCTAACACATGCACATGATAACTAATATATACTAATATTATAAATGCGAAAGTTTGGATGGATGTTTGTTATTTAATCACGCCACAACGGCTAAACGGATCTGGATGAAATTTTGTACAGAGATAGATAATAGTCTGGAATAAGACATAGGCTACAATTTTTACCGGAAAAAATGTAAATTTTTAATTAATCTTCTATATAATACCCTCGATTGTAATGAAATGCTCGCCCTCTGTTGGGCTAAGGGGAAATTACAATAAACGTGCTTTAATTCGAATTCCATCAAGCCGCCATTGCTAGCCGATGTTTAGTTTCACATATATTTATTGAATAAAAATGAATAAATCCGGTAAAAAAGATAACACATACTATTGTGTGATCCAGTGTAACTCCAAAGGACCAAGAAATCCAGAATTAAGCTTCCATTTATTTCCAAATGACAAATTTAAAATTTCAGTTGCTTCGGCTAATGGAAGTAAAGAATTAATCAGATGATTTGAAACTAATATTTGTTCAGCTTCAGTTAAATATCTACTTTCGATCGAACTTTGAATAAAATGAAATATTTTTTTTCCAAAAGCAATCAATTTTCCATGATGTAATGGCGGAGAAATTATAGTACGAATATTAAGTAGAATAACAAAAAGAACAAAAATAGATACGCGTGGCTGTAATATTTACTAACAACAAGAGCCGAAAAAGTTCCACCTATCGATCATTACAAACGCGGATAGATATATCTTCTATAATAAAACTTTAAAATAATTTATTTTAATATTTAATTGTTGCCAAAGAATATTTCATGCGAATAATAATAAAAAAAAATATTAAATATTAAATTTGCTTAGGCGCATGACAACATAACGTCATTATCAAAGTTAAATAATAAGAAAATGAAAGCTAATTCAGATCTGTATTAAAGAGCTTTATTTGTTGATAATCCTGGTATATTTTTAATTTTAATACTGAAGTAGATATCACATTTTTCGCCAAGGACTCTATTTTTGTGACTGCAACCTTGAGCCAAGTAGTCCATAAAAAATATAAACAAATCTGTACATATAAAAGAGTAAACTCACTGATTCACTGACTCAACACTGCCATGATGATTCTGTGGGAAAGAGGGTCACAAATTTTAGTGACCAGGTTAGTTTTCGGAGCCTGACCCCCAACTAAGACGGAATTTTTCAAAAAAAAAAAAAAAACCCTGTCCCCCTTGGGGGGCAGAAGGCATAACTCGGCTCTAAATTACTTAACGGTGAAGAAATTACAGATGGAAAGACCAGACTTGAGTACAAAAAAAATTATTTTCTGCGATTTTTGAATTTTGGATTTTTAAGGGAAGGGAAAAGGTTTTCGAAGAATGGTACTCAACACACGAGGAAATCGATCTGAACACACTCTACAAAGGGATTATATGAAACTCCACCCTACCGCCCTTTGAAGAATGGGGGGCAAAAACATGTATTCACGCGTAACGCTGCACTAAATTATCTTAGGTTGGAATTTTTTTATGTAAGGGACGATTATATGTATCTAACTCATAGTGTGAAGAGATTTTGCGAAATTCCCTCCTCCTTCCCTCCTTTAAGAGCGGGGGGGAGAGATTAAAAAAAAAAAAAAGTTTTAAAGCATAGCTCAGCTTTACATAATTTCAGGATCTCAATTTTTTGATGTGTCGGTTAGGTATGTGTATGCAACATGCAATATAAAGTAATTTTGGAAATTTACCCCCCCCCCCCGCCCTTCCCCTTGGGGCGGGCGGGGCAAAAACCACATTTTGAAGCTTAAATCCGTCCAAATCACCTAAGAGAGCCGAATTTTGGTGTGTGGGTGTTAATTACGTGTGCGAAATATGCACTTTGATCAGATTTTGTAAAACTTTCAATTTTAACCGCGAGGGAGGGGGAGTAAAAGCAGGTAAGGGACTGCCGAAGGCATTGGGGCTCCAGACTCGACTGTGACGAACGGGAATACCGCTACAGAAAGTAGCAGGAACTTAAAATTAGATTTTGACGGATTTCAATGTTTTTTTTTTTTTTTTTTTTTAAAGATATTTTATTATTATTAATGATATGCTGTTTTGGGGATTCATTTCAATATAATGACGAGCGAAGCGGGCAAAGCCTGCTAGTTTATTATAATTTACTTCAACTTTTGATTTTGAAGTATTAAAACTTCGAGAAGCCAGGAAAATGCGTTCTTCTGCTTCAACTTCATCTTGTAGAAATTCTAAAATACATTCTAAATCACTTTTCTCAATCATAATTTTACTTTGGTCAGAATCATCTGAATTCACTTCTCGAACTCTGCGATTAGCAGATCTATATCGCTCCCACACTACAAGCGTTTCTTCGGGTAACGATGACTCAACTAGAGGAAATAACATAGCTCCGTATTTTTCTCTAGTAACCCCTAGTAGTTCAAGTGAACGGAGTTTACTTTCCAATTGGTCAAATAATTTTCTTAATGAATTTTTAAATCAGTTCTTTTTTTGAAGAACTAAGGCTAATAAATCTCTAACATATATTTGAATTAATAATACTTCTCTACCAAAACGCATTTTTAACTGTTTTAAAGCTTTTTCATAGCTATTACCACCTGGGAGGAAACTTTTAATTAATTCATCAGCGGGACTTCCGTTTTCCATAGCTTGAGATAAATATGATAATTTATCATGAAAATCAATATTAATGTCCTCATCAATTTTTTGAAACTGTCCCCAAAAGTAGAGCCAATTTCTCACATTACCATCAAAAGTAGGTAATTTTATTTTTGGATAATGTAATAAGGTATTCGGCTGCGAGATAATATTAAAACTTTCATTTTTTGAAGAAAATTGTTCTCTCCCTAATGTTTCTAGTTTCTGTTTTAAAGATCTCCAGCGATCAATATATGTTTCTGACTCATCTACCTCTTTCTCAATATCTGCATCGGATGTTTTCTCAGAATACAGCAACTGTTTAAATGTATCTTCACATGCTATCATTAATAAAGCTTTTTCTTTTAGAATTCACAGAAGAAACTTTTATCAAATATTTAAATTCAAGATTTATATGGTAAGTAAAATGCACTTACCCTGTATATGAGTATCCTATGAGGCTTGCAGAACCAGATGAATTTATTCCATGTATGAAAAGAAGAACCAATTTCTATTTTCTTTTATAAACATCTTTTCTGCTAAGCTATTCAAAAGATAATTTCAAATATATAAATAATGATGTTTCAATTTAATTAAACCAGCCTCATTTAGCTTGGTTTGTGTATTAGGAAATTATATATTATTTTATGTTGCATTCTTTTTTTTTTGTGGGAATAAAAATGAACCCACGTATTATCCTTTTAATCACATCTTTTATTATAAAAAAAACTGAACATCGAAGAAGGAGAAAAAAAAACGAAAAATACATTATTACATGTACATAGAAACACAGACGGCCAATCAGAAAAACAAATGCGTCATAGCGTCGTCACAATGTAGATGTATATATGCATGAAGAAATAAAAGAGTCAAATGAAATGTTTTTAGAATAATATGAAAATGAAAGTTTTTGTAATTATTGAAAGAATGTCATTTTGAGTTTATTTCTCACCAACACCCCTGCGTAAACTCGATGACATTTAATCACAGTTCAACAAGGAAATTCGCAGTTTTCGAAAAGAATGTCTCGGCAGAGGCTTCGTGAGCACATCGGCGATCATATTTTCCGTGCTTACATACTCAATCTTTATTGTGCCCTGCTCAACAAGGTCTCGAATCAGATGATACCTTAGTTCGATATGCTTAGTTTTCTGTCGAAACTTGTCGTTTTCCGCTAATTTAATGCAAGAAAGGTTGTCTTCATAGAGTGTAATAGGACAATTTTGTTGCATATCAATTTCTTCAAAAAGGTTTATAAGCCATTTTACTTCTTGCGCGGCACTTGCTGCAGAAATATATTCCGCTTCTGCTGATGACATTGATACAGATTTTTGTTTTTTGCTTGTCCAGTATACAGTATTTGCTCCTATGCAGAACAAATTTCCTGTTGTAGACTTACGATCACTGGGATCGTTTGCCCAGTCGGAATCTGCATATACCCTCAAGACAGGCTCTTCAATATTATTATATGTCAATTTAAGATTAATTGTACTTTTTAAATATCTCATTAATCTTTTTACCGCTTCCCAATCTTTTGCTCTTGGGCGCTCATTTCTTCTACTCAAAATATTTACCGCGGCGCTAATATCCGGACGTGACACGGTTGAAATATATAACAATGCGCCTACAGCCTGTCTATATTGTGTATTTTCTGGTAAAAGGTTTTCCTCGTCATTTAATTTTATGTAACCTGTGTCCATAGGAGTGTCTGTAGGTTTTGAATTTTCTAAACCGTATTTGACTATAAGTTCTTGTATTTTGTGTGTTTGATCAAGAGTCATTGTATTTTCATTAGGGCGATTAATATTTATCCCAAGATATTGTTTTGCTTCTCCCAAGTCTGTTAACGGGTATTCTTGTTTTAGTTTGTTTACAATTTCATTTATTTGTTGATCATTCCCCGCTATTAACAAATCATCGACATACACAAGTACATAAGTAGTTACATCGTTTTGTTTACGTTTATAAAGACACTTGTCGAATTGACTTTGAATAAAGCCTAAGTTAAGTAATGACTCATTCAATTTTAAATTCCATGCTCTCGCGGCCTGCTTTAGCCCGTATATTGCCTTTTTTAATTTACACACCTTATGTTCTTCCCCGGATACCACGTATCCTTCTGGCTGATGCATATAAACATCTTCACTCAATTTACCGTGTAAAAATGCAGTCTTGATATCAATATGTCTAAGACTTAAATTCTTATAAAGACTCATTGCCAAAAAACTTCTCAAAGTTGTGTGAGACGCCACTGGGGCGAAAGTCTCATCGTAGTCTATTCCATATTTTTGTGAAAAGCCCTTCGCAACCAGC
Source organism: Salticus scenicus (assembly GCA_963930645.1). Lineage (NCBI taxonomy): Eukaryota > Metazoa > Arthropoda > Arachnida > Araneae > Salticidae > Salticus > Salticus scenicus. The sequence continues at coordinate 308,618,769 of OZ005649.1, forward strand.
CTAGCTTTGTATTTTTCAACACGGCCCTGACTGTTATATTTTGCTTTGAATGCCCATTTGCACCCTACTATTTTCATCCCTGGTGAAACCTCAACTAAATCCCAGGTGTCATTCTGCTTGAGTGAATTTATTTCATCTAATGTAGCATTGATCCAATTTTCCTTTTCTACAGGGTTTTCCATACTTATTATATCATCCCAGCATTTTGGTTCACTTATTCTTTCATTGTGTAATGTGAATGCGAATCTATCTGGTGGTACCCCTTTATTAGATCTTTGTGATCTACGTGGAGTATTTTGAGAATTATCTGACACAACACTATCATTAGTTTCATCTATCTCTGAGTCTATTATTTGCAAATTTGGTGATGAATTTTTATTATCACTTTTCTCATCATTGTTTTGTGATGTGTTATATTTAAGTATCGCTTGTTTTTCATTTTCTACAAATTTTACGGTTCGACTAATAATTATGTTTTTGCCATTTGTACAGATCCTATATCCTTTACTTCTATTGTCGTACCCTACGAATATACCTTCCTGTGCCGTATTATCTAATTTTCCTCTGTGTACCTTTTGTACGTATGCATAGGCACGACAACCAAATGGTTTTAACATTGATAAGTCAGGTTTTCGACCTGTCCATAATTCATAAGGTGTCAATTCACACGAAGATGTTGGGAGTCTATTTTGCAAGTAAACTGCGGTATTTATTGCCTCCCCCCAGAAAGAATTTGGTAAATTGCCATCTTTTAATAAACAACGTGCCATTTCAACTAAGGTACGATTTTTACGTTCAGCAGTTCCATTTTGAGAAGCTGAATAGGGAACAGTGAATTGGTGGTCTATACCTAATTTTGTTAAGTATTCATTTAATTCTGTCCCGGTATACTCTCCTCCGTTGTCGGAGCGGATTGCATGCAAAGTTCGTCCGAATTTATTTGATGTCATTGCGATATATTCCCTCAATTTTGCAAAAACTTCATCCTTTTTTCTCAGTAGGTATATTACTGTAAATCGACTAAAATCGTCTATAAAAGTTAAAAAATAGTATTTTCCACCGACCGTGGGGGTTGTCATTGGTCCACACAAGTCAGTGTGTACCAACTCTAGTGCTTTAGTTGCCCTAAACTGAGCCTTTTTGGGATAAGGATTGTCCGTTAATTTAGTTAATATGCAAGTTTCACATGCATTATCATGTTTGCAGTTGTCTAGTTTTATCCCAACTGCCATGTTGTTGTTTACCAATTGTTTTATATGACTAATGTTTCTATGGCCTAATTTAATGTGCCATTTATCAATGCAATTTGTATTTTCACATATTTTTACCATGTTTATAGTGTGTGTTGTATCATAGTTAACTTTGCATTCGTATAAATTGTTGTTAATGTAACCTTCAATGCATGTTTCTCCTTCATGCATTATTTTGCATGATTTGTTTTCAAATATTGCTACACAACCATTTTCAGTAGCTTCTTTTACAGATATGAGGTTTGTCTCTATCTCTGGTACATATAAAACATTTTTCAATATTATAGTATTATGTGTGTTATTGGAATTTATGGTGTTTAATTTCACAGACCCATGACCCAGGGATTCTATCTCCTGTCCATTCGCGATTGTTACGCGTGAATTATTATGATTAAATTCATGAAATTTATTCCTATCATTGCATACATGCGTTGAACAACCTGAGTCTACATACCAATTGTTAGATTTCTCACCGATAAATAGAGTGAATATTTTATCGTTAGGTTTTTTATTTTCACTCTCAGTAATAAGAGCCCTATCCGCGTTATGTCTGTCTTGAGAGTACATACCAGATTTGAAAGTTGATCTGGCATTGCTGGCTTTTGTTTGTTTCAGAGTCTTTTCTTTATTTTTATTTTTAAGATGCCAGCATTCTTCAATAGTATGCGATTTTTTTTTACAATAACGGCAGAACTTTGAATTTTCTGGTTTCGGTTTAAATTTAACCTTTAACACTGAATTATTTTCAGATTTGTTTTCTTTTCTTTTAGAAAATTCATCAATCAATTTCGAGCGTATAAACTCTGGTACAAGATCCTTTTCATCACGCGATTCTAAAGCGGTAATTAATACATCATAACTTGGAGGTAAGGAACAGAGCATTAGGGCTGAAAGGTGCCTGTCATTTATTTCTTCTCCGAGCGATACTAACTTATCTCGCAATTGATAGATGTTAGTTAAGTGGTCTATCATATCGCCACCTTCAGTTAATTTCGTAGAGTAAAGCTTTCTAAGCAAAAATAGTTTACTGCTGAGGGTTGAACGCTCATGTACAGCTTTTAAGGCGTTCCAGCATTCTTTAGCGGTCTCAAGATTTTTGACGTGGATTATTTGATTATCCTCTATTAAGAGGTTTATAATGGCTCGTGCTTTCCTATTTTTGTTATTCCATGTGTCCGTAATAGGATTCGGAGCATCGTTAAGAACCACGGAATATAAATCTTCCTTTTGGAGAAACATTTCTAATTTAAATTTCCACACATCATAATTTTGTGCGTTAAGTTTTTCAATTATAGTGTCCTTGAGGATACTCATTTTAATATTTCAATTTTGTTTTCTTTCTAGTTTATAATAACTACAATTTTATATTTAATCATTCATATGTTTATTTTAAACATTCTTTTATTTCTATACTTTCGTTTTCAAGAAACAAAAAGAAAACATATTTATTTATTTTCGCTTACATTTTTTTATCATTATTATTAGCAAAATAATATTATTTTAAATGAAGCAAATGTTTCTTCAAATATGCAAAGAAAAAAAAAACTGTCAAGAATAAATTCAAAGTTTCGATTTAGCGCGTCAGTCTCATAATCTTTTAGAATTCACAGAAGAAACTTTTATCAAATATTTAAATTCAAGATTTATATGGTAAGTAAAATGCACTTACCCTGTATATGAGTATCCTATGAGGCTTGCAGAACCAGATGAATTTATTCCATGTATGAAAAGAAGAACCAATTTCTATTTTCTTTTATAAACATCTTTTCTGCTAAGCTATTCAAAAGATAATTTCAAATATATAAATAATGATGTTTCAATTTAATTAAACCAGCCTCATTTAGCTTGGTTTGTGTATTAGGAAATTATATATTATTTTATGTTGCATTCTTTTTTTTTGTGGGAATAAAAATGAACCCACGTATTATCCTTTTAATCACATCTTTTATTATAAAAAAAACTGAACATCGAAGAAGGAGAAAAAAAAACGAAAAATACATTATTACATGTACATAGAAACACAGACGGCCAATCAGAAAAACAAATGCGTCATAGCGTCGTCACAATGTAGATGTATATATGCATGAAGAAATAAAAGAGTCAAATGAAATGTTTTTAGAATAATATGAAAATGAAAGTTTTTGTAATTATTGAAAGAATGTCATTTTGAGTTTATTTCTCACCAACATTTTCTTCATTAAGTTTTAATTTATTAAATTTATCAGCACAATTCAGCTGATTTTCTTCCTCATCAAAAGAATTACATGCTCGAGTAAACAGCCTTCTAAGCTGTTTTCTATCTTTCAATACAGCTTCCATAATGAATAAAACAAAATACTCAAAATTTTTTCTTACTCACTCATAAAAAGCAGCCGTATCCATGTAGCGGACGCCAAATGTCAACGATAAACTCAGATAAGACATCAACTTCGTATCAAAAAAGCACATATAGTTTATTTACAGGATCTATATACAAAACTTGGAATAGTATAACACAGCATCGGCTATTCTATTACAGATGCAATTCACCAGACTATGATGAAAATAACTCTTAACACATATATAATTATCCGTTTTTATAACGGTAGAATAACTCTCAAAGGATTTATACTCATAAATCTTCTCGTATTTCAATTCTTACTCTGTATTTTAATTACTCTTGAAACGAAAGAAACTCTAAGCTATCGTTTTCCTCACACACAAAAACCACAAAAACAACAACACTACTGTTGCCATTTTCTCACACATAAAAGAAACAAGAATGGAACATACACTCTTCTTTCTATTCTAAAAACATAAAAAAAACTGGTTGCCAAAAATGATCTTTTAGTAATTTTGAAGAGACCATGGAGTTCAAATAGTCTCGTTCAATCTCTTTGATTTTATGGGAGAAAAAGGAAGCATTTCCGCACAAAAGATGATCCATCAGTTTCGCTAAGATCGTGAATAGCTTTAATAACAGATTCTTCGATAACCGTTTGTAGCTGTGACTCGGATATTTGTGACATATTTTCTATCGACATAATGTTGTTCGTTTAATTCAAAGTTGCAAATCTAAAGATTTAGCAAAAAACTGGCTAAGAATTTCGAGATAAATTTAAAATTTTGGTAAATTAACTGATTAAGCTAGAAAAATCTGCTTGTCTGAAATGGTGAAGTAATAATAATAATAAAAAAAAAAAAAGTTCCAGGGTATTTATTTTTCACAGCACGTGAATTTGCGCGTAAAAATATAATATAATGTTCAAGGAGTTGGTTGACAACAACGAGATATATAAAGTAGAGTGATAAATGGTAACCCTTGAGAAGGTCCAAGATGAGTCATGTGACATGCTCTCCTTCCACCTGCGTATTCGGTGGTTCCCTTGCTAACAGCTTATTTTCAGTAAATTTCTATGGCAACGGTTTGGAGATTGTTCTACGCAGCCAATGTTTTTGTTTACTTGCGTAGTTAAATATTCTTTTGTTCTAAATCATTTTGATTTTGATTTTACTTCTTTTTTATTTCGTGCAGTTGAATTTTAACCGGCAAAATGCTTAAAAATAGTTGAAAAATTATTAATTGTTGTTAAATTTAGCTCTTTAAAAGTTTAAATTTTCTTTTATAAACACTTTTAAACTTTGTTGGAAAACGATGAAAAAAAAGTATTTTACTATTTATTAAAATGTGAAATAGGTGTAAAATTATTTTAAAAACAATTTATTTCGGTCATAGGACTGTCATGTTACCTAAAAATAATGATAATTTGTCGAAATAATATTTTAAATGCCAAAATAGCGATAAAGGGCCAAACACAGTAACCTATTCGAGCATGTCACGTGATTCATCTTGAACCACGGAAAGCTAATCCCATAGAATAATAATAGAGGAAGAAGGAGCACGCCAATAGTCTTAATGCTTACAAACCCCTTCTAGTGAAATGCCAGCGAAAGCTACTTTTGCTCCTCTCAATATTGAAGTTTGTTAATAAAGGCTTGTTAATAATCGCTGTTTTTTGTGGCAACACAACAGCTTATGTAGAAACCTTATGCTCCTTCTTCCTTTATTATTATTCTATGGCTAATCCTTCATCCATTGAATCAGCATTCTAATTTATATATCTCGTTGGTTGACCATATTTAATATTTTGAGGACAGCTTTTTGGATTACTTTATTTTTATTTCGACCTATGCATTTACACTACAGTTTAGATTTTTGTTAGTAGATACCCTAACAGCACAGTTAGGCTTAACTTATCCACAGTACATCTTAAGGACGTTTCTGAGATGCCTTTTCATCCAGAAGACATCTTGAAGATATCCTGGGGAGGCGATGTGCTGTCTGGGTATTTTTCTTCTTTATTTATATAGGTTAATTGCAAATATAATGGTTCCCCAAACGAAAATGTTTATGGATTTAAAAAGAAACGAGTATTTTACTTCATAATAATTATAAGCTAAAAAACGTTTTATAAACCATGTTTTTAAATTTTCTGTTGAATCATAGCTATACTAAGGCTCCTATATATACGAGCTGGCTCAGCAGGCATTTTGTTGCCTTAGGGTTGCCACATGTACCCAGCGCGTTTCTTTCATGGACAAACCAAATTTTTTTTTTTTAATCGTCTTACGTTACTTTAGAGTAACTTATTTTATTAAATTTCATAATTTTAGCTAAGTAAACTATGATATGGAAGTTTGTTTAGCGATAAACTGCTAAAATAATTGAAGAAGTGAATATAAAGTGTTCATAGACCTTCTATTACTGTGTATTTCAGTTCTGGCGACGTTTCGTAAAAGAAACAGAAACCGCCCTAGCAACACATCGTACATCCATAGGGTATCCTCAGAATAAAATGACATCCTGAGAATGTACTGTGAAAAAATGTGTTTTTAGGAATATTATTGTTGCTTATTGTTCTTATCTTGACCGGATTAGCTTCAGATCAAGATTTCTTAAAATCATTAGGGAAGCGATGAGGACGCCAAGCGGGAATGCTGTCCTTTTCGTAGGCAAAAAAAATGGCGGTGATGCGCCGGCCTATTATTTTATTTAGGGGATCTAAGCTATACGCAGGCGAAGTGATGACGTCACTGGCCGTCCCGTCCGTGGATGCAAGAAAAATATTTCCTATGTTAATCGCCCATTGGATTTTTTGTAAAAAATTATTAAAATTCGAGGAAAATTATTTCCCGATTTCCATCCCCATATTTGGGTATAGATATGTATTAGTTATCGTGTGCATGTGTTAGATTAAGTTGTTTTTGCAGTAAAACTGACAAAATTTGAATTTTAAATTTCAAAACTCTAGGGAAAAAGATGACAAACTTCTATATTCGATTGAAAAAATAAACATTTCATTTCAAAGGATGAAATTTACACAATAAATATCTAACTAATATACTGATTAAAAGAAAAATGATAAATATTCTATCATAATTTGAAGTCAAATTTGTTTTCAAATGTCTAAATAAAGTGTTTCATATGAGATACTCATATGTTGCAGCGGAAAAGATTTCATATCCGTCATCCTTGGCAGAAAAGAAAAATATCGCCAAATTATCTGACGAACATATTTAATTCCTTTCAAAAATCATGGTTATTTTAACAGGTATAACTTCAGTATAACCCCACAACTGAATCTGGCGATTTTTCTTTGGCGCAGGTTTGAACGATAACGATGTCGTTCTGGACTGTTTGCGATATAATATGGCAGCCTATATGTTGTTTATTTTGGATTTATGATTTTATGTTTTATGATTTAGATTATGATTTTATGATTTATGATTTATGATTTCTAGATTTATGATTTAACCATAATCGCCAACAAAAAATCGCCAAATATCGTTGTGGGGTTATACTGAAATTGTTGCTTTTAACAATTTATATTGAGAGAGTGATGAATAATATGAAACAATATTTCGTACAATACATATTACGAAAATATACAACTGACATGCATATTTTCGTATTACGTTTTTGATCGCCAAATACAATAAACGCCAAGGATTACAGAGCTTTGAAATTTAAAATTAAAATTTTGTCAATTTGATAGCAAAATAACTCAATATAACACATGCATGCGATAACTAATGCATATCTATACCCAAATACGGGGATTAAAATCGGGAAATAATTTTCCTCGATTTTTAATAATTTTTTACAAAAAATCCAATGGGAGATTAACATAGAAAATCTTTTCTTGCATCCACAGACGGTCAGTGACGTCACACTTCGCTTGCGTATAGAACTAACTACATTAGCACTTTATCAATGCGTATTGTTACGAAATTGTAAATAATTGTATTTATTTTTGCATAAATTCTTTCAAAGAGGCTTAGTAAGGTGATAAAATGTCAATTTTCTGCATTTCCAGCTCTTTTTCATGTTAAAATAGCTTAAATTTCCCCTTAAAACGCATTAGCATCATAATTTGTATAAATGCGTTATTCGTCATCCGCTTTTCGAAGTACATAAGAAATAATTTTCCCAGAAAAATACAGTAAATGATCAAATTATTAGTTTTTTTTTTTTTTTTTTTTGTTTGTTTTTTGTTTTTTTTTTGTTTGACATTTTTCCAATTAAAAAACAAAATACTGGATGAAATGGCCTGGAACTTCAGACATGCAAAGAATAGTTATAAACTCACATTTTTCTCTATTGATTAGAGTTCAATTAGGGGACCAATCTTAAGTTAAAGAAAAGCGCAGATACTTTGGATCATCCTGTATCATAAAAAGCTGCAATTGGCTTCTAACTTTAACACATTGTTGCACATATTATGTAACTTTAACACCTGGCCCGAAATTTCAATTCAGATTATACTTGCCGGAAAAAAAAATACTCGTCACAAAATAGAATTGACATGTTCTTTCATTTTTTTTGGGGGGGGGCTGGGGGGGGGTAAAAAAAAAGTTAAAATATTCGTCGATAGAGGACATTTTACGAGAGCAAAACAGATATTTTCGTGAAAATCTATATTTATTTTCATTCAAATGTTTACAGGCATATAAATCCTATTCTAAGTGTCCACCATCACAGAAACTTACAGTTTACAAACGAGTTACAACACCACTAACTTCAGTTTCAGTCGGCGGTTCATACCCGAGGAAAAACTCTTCACCAATAATATCCACCTAGTCAACATCGCTATTAAAACTTCATGTATGCGCAAGTAAGAGGTAAAATAAGAAATAAGCTGTGTTAATCGTAAAACCATGTAATTTAAAGGTCATTTGCATATTTTTCGTTGCATATCTAGGCAGCACCCTCTATTGTCAAAAGTTTTAATTAATTATTTCTTTATCCCCCAACAAAAATCCTTCTTCACGAGAATAACTTTTCCGCAAACAGTGTTCAATTCTACGATATCCTTCAATTTTTATGAATTTTAAAAATTCTACAGACTTTTGGGACATCCATATATATATATATATATATATATATATATATATATTCTCTGCGTAAAAATTTCACACGTAAAAAATGTCATTAAGACAGATCTCAAATTCTGCATCTTACACTGGTTCTCATAATTATAAAGACACCCGTTTTTCTGTATTGACTAAACACTGAACACTATTATTTAAACAAATATATTTTTTTATTAATTTGAATTTCATTAATAGACTATATTTAAAAGGTTTTATTCTTTTTCTATCTTAAAAAAAATTTAAATACGGTCAAAAAAATGATTTTTCAAGTGTTCACAATTATAAGGATAGCTCGAATCTTAGTAATTTTTTTTTTTTTCAGTTTTTCTTTAAATTAATATTTTATGGGGTCTCTTTTTAGGGTGAAACAGTCACACTTTTCTCTGGTATATTTATATATACATTTTTTTTTTTTTAAATTCAGTTTCAATACCATTTCATACAGCATAGATGACATTCTGAATACATTTAAACTATTTAAAATTGTTTTCCACTTGCATTCACATTTCTAATATGATGAGTTAAGATTTTTTTTAACTTTTAGGCCACGGGAAAGGCAATAATACAGAAGTTTCTTTTTCAAACTATTTCATATTGCTCTTGAAGTAGAGCAAAAATGTAAGTCTGGTTGAAAAATATATTATTACCCCCAAAATCTAACAAAAATCTGAGAATTCCACGTTTAAAATTTGCGGATATTCTCTCGATATTCATAATAATTGAAACAAATTACTAAATTCATTCTGCCTTCAGTAGAAACAGCTCCCCAGAGCACCATAGATCCCCCTTTAAAATGTTCGATTCATATCTGCCTTTAAAAAATCTGCTCTGTCTTTCGCTATCTTCAGATCGTGCCAGTAACTGTTAAAACCATTCGGTTAATCAAGAATAAAATGTTTTTCATCCGAAAATGCAACATTTTACCATTTTAATATTGTCTTTATTCAACATTAACACAGACGTTCTTTCCCCCATTGATTGCTTATTGAATGTTACAGGTTTTTTAATCATTTTAACATATTATTAATTATTTTAAACATGCATAAGTGCATGTTAAACTCCAACCTTTCGTTAAAAATTACGAGCAAATTCAGCAGCAATCATTATGAGTAAAACAGTAAGGGGAATTATGAGTCTTCGATCTCTGTAAAACAACACTGATTTTGCATCAGCTCTCTCCTGTCGAACCAGCAGTTCAACGTTTGATCACATTTCCTTCAGCAATTTTAGATCTTCGAATTTCATTAAAAATTCGGCGGATTGAAATTATCCTTCCACTTAAAAAATACATTTCATGCACTTCACTAAATGAACGTTCTTTTTTTCCAGGAATTATCAGTAATGTCCGTCCAAGAAAAATTGAAGGCTTATATATGAATTAATCTAACCCAGGAGTTAAGAAATTTGCATGTCAACTGTAATTTATCCGCTAGTACGTTAAATAAAACGAAAAAATCTTGATTGTCCCTATATTTTTGAACATCTAAAAACGTGGAGAAAAAAATATTTTGCATTATTTTTTATTAATTTTGTTTCATATTAAAAAAATTATAGCATTTTTGGTTTTTAGAATACTAGATATATTAAGTGCACTTAGTATAATCTTGTTCACAATTATTTTTACATTAATTATTTCAAAACATAAAGTGCCCTTATAAATATGAGAAGGAGTGAAGAATTCAAATTAACTGTGCATGGCCATTTAAAGCAGTACCGTGGTTTACCTGAATTTTTTATTTATATCAAGGTAATTCTAACGCATTATGACACGAGGTCAGCGTAATGCAGCCTAAAACACTTATTAAACTCCTTTTATTAATGGAAATTTGCCCTAAAGGATATTTGCACTGTTCTCCTTCCAAATTTTGAAAGCTGCCCTATTCATGTCATTAATTAGAATACACTGAATAAGAATTTGAAATTACCATCTACACTGCTGTGCATTTTGCGGGTAACTCCATAGTTGCTAAGCTGTACTATTTATGATAATGTAGCGCTTCAAAGTCGTTAACGTTATAAAATCTATAACGTTATAACCACAGATTATAGATATATACAGATAAAGCAGTTGGCAATTTACATCCAGCGCCAAACCAGCCCCTGGGAGAATCCATTGTACTAAATCGCGGAATTTCATGCCTGTAACCATAGCAACGACGAGTTTGACTTGAGAAAGCCAAGTTGGCATTGGTTTTATGGTTACCGCATTCTTCTCTTGGTCTGGTTTTGTTTATTCTGTGGTGAATGCAATGGCGGTGGTTTAATACTGTTTTTGTTCGTGTTCCTTTTTTGTACTTATAATAAGTAAGTTAATTTTAATGTTAATTATTTAAATGGATTAGTATAAAATGTTTATTATGTCATTATTTTATTCAGTCTAAAAGTAATTGCATGCTTAATCATCATCTTTTAAATGATGTTTCTGTTCGATTTCCTTTCTGATTTTTCTGCCCCCCCATAAATGTTTTAATACCCACTTAAAAGTTATTAATATATTGTTTGGTCTTAAAATTAATCATTAATTGGAAAAATTGTGGTTATTCGGGACTTGAATTTATGCTACAAAATCACATAGAAGTTTAAGCGTATAGAATGTGCAATATTACTTGAGTTTGATTAAAAAACAAAAATCTTGTTCTTGTCTTTTATTGCAAAAATAAATTGCATTTATATTTGGAACTCTGACCACAACGAGAGTATAAATTAATATTCTTATACTGGCTTTCATTAAATAATTTCTTTTTTAATTGTTCAGCTATAAATAATTAGCTTGTACTCTCTACGAATGTCAATGCCGGATAATTTGCAGTTTGATTGGATTGCTTCCATCTAATTAATTAAAAACTAACGAATATTTCAATCTCTGATTTTACATCAAATAAAAATTGAATTTTGTTTATACAATGGGTTTTCAATTACAGTAAAATTATAGTATATAGCAGACACATCAATTATGAAATCAATAACAGAATTTTCCCCCTAAATTCAGAATTACTGTTTTACACTATAACTAGCCAATTGTTAAAATTTATAACGCATAAATGTAATCCCATTGAAATTGCTCTAAAGAGGAAAACAACTAGAATGATGTGAAATGCTAAAAGTAACAGTATGCGATTAAAATACTTTTTTTTTTTTTTTTTAAGTTAAAAGGAATTAGTGCATAGGTTATTTTATTAATGTATATTTCTGTTTATAATTTTTCATTCTATATTTAATAGTATCCTAAAATTATTTTCTGTTTTCAAGAAGCTTACTGACTAAAATCAAACTTGAAATTTTTGATGGGACATGTGACTTTTAGTATCTAAAAATGTTTTAAAATTTATTAAAGGTACTAAAACCAAAAATTAGGAAAATGTAATAAACTGTAGATATAAATTTGTTGCAAAAAATTATTTCAGGATGCTCTTTGTATAGAATTTTAGGCTTTTGACAATTGTTGTCAAAAACTTGCCAACCCTGCATTGAATAAATAAATGTGTATAACTTGAGAAATTATGAATTAAAATAATTATAAAAAATTATAATCTTAGTATTGGAATACTTGTTTAAGATGCTAAAATAAATTTTTCTTAAACAAATAAGTAAATAAATAAAAATAATATACATTTCTAAGTTTTGGAAGCGATTAGCTTTCTGTTATACTTTATTATCTTAATATTTAATAAGAACCTAATATTTTTCTCTATGTGCTAGTCGTTTAATAATTTTAAGAAAATAACTGATATTGACATGGTATAATTCTAGGGGGGGGGGATGCAATTAAGAATACTGTACTATTTAAATGACTGTATTGTATTTTGTTAGAATGAAATTACAATGAAGAATGAAGACAAGCCTTTATTATGCATTCTAGATCCTTTTGTAGATGCCAAAGAAGCAGAAGCAATTTTTTTTCCTCCAAGTAAAGCATTGGAAATGAAAACCAGGTAATTTTTTTTTATGTGATTTTCTACAACATTTGAAAATAAAAATATACTTTTTATTAAGTGTTTGAAGTTAGATACCTATCTAAAGTTGTCAAGGACCCCCCCCCCCCCCCAAAAAAAAAAAAAAAAAAAAAAAAAAAAAAGATTTATGTAAATTTATAATATGTAAAATATTAGCATTTAGTAGTTTAACTAATATATAAATTTATTAGTTAAACTACTAAAATTTTTTAATTGTGTAACAGGATTATTTGAGACCATAATTTATAATCAAATTTGAAAAGTTCATTTCCTCTTTTCCTTTCAGTATGTAGAGTATAAAATGTTATTTTTTGTTAGGAGTAATTAAAAAAGAAGTTTTCAAGGTAGAATAATTATGTCACAAAGAGTGTAGGTAAATTTCAGACAAACGTTTGGTTCAGAATTTACCTATGTCTTTTTGGAGGCGTAAAATGTCTCTATTTTAGATTTGTAAAATGCAAGGGATCAGTTATAAATTTAAAAGAGCTTGAGGGTCTTAGTTTTTGTTTTTCAAAGTTAAATGCTTTGTAGCATAAGTTTGATATTGTAGGGTAGTGCAAGTTTGATAATCTATGCATATGCAATATGCATAAAATAGTGGTTATAAAGTTTTTTTTTTTTTTTTAAGCATGATATTTCATCCACCACCACCAGTGTCTGGAAAGTACTTAAAATTTACAGAAATAGTGATAATAATAATAATTTGTAAACACAATAAAGTACAAGTTACATGTGGTACATTAAAGATTTTTATTTTCCGAACGTATACTATGTAAGAAAATAATTTTATCATGAAAAAATTCAAGAGTGAGATTTTGGTGTATCTATACAGAATATGGGCTTCTGAATTCATTTTGTTATTTTTACAATAGTGCATGTAGATATGTGTGTGAATGAACATGTTAGCCTCTATACACTTTGGATGTTGATAGCTGAAAGAGAATAGGTATGTTATAGGTCACTGTCACACAAACTATACAGATTTTGAATAAATGTAGCTTTTAGGGTTTTTTTTTTTTTTTTTTTTTTTTACTACTGAAGACATAAAGAAAAATTACTTATTATGGCTGTGAACTCAAATTATTTAAAGTGTGATAGCATTTAAACGCCATATTCAGTTGGTCTAAAAATTTCTTCAAAGTATATTAGTATATTATACCTTACTGTCACACAAACTACATAGAGTTTGATGAGTTAAGGACATATAACTTTTTATTTTTTAGGATACAAAGTAGAATTTTTATACATTGAGGTATATGGTCTCCAATTATTTGCACAAATAATAAATATAAAATTGTTTGCAGCACTCATGCCTACTTTACCTGAAGAAGAGCTGTTTAGAAAAAATGTATTATAATTTAGTTTTAAATTACAATAAAATTGTTCTTTTATTCTTGGTTTTTATTCAAAGTTTTATACTTATTTCTTTTTAACGCCAGTACTGTGGTGCTTTTTTAACACGCTTTTATTAGCTTCACCTGTATGTATGTTTGTAACCGCTCTGGGAGCAAACAAAAAATCTATATTGTAAAAAAAAGACTTCCCTACGTGAACTCTGTGGCTGTGAGGTAAAGCTTCGGGCTACGAACCTAAAGGTCTAGCTTTCGAGCACAGTCAGGGGAGATTTTTTAAAAATGTTTTTTTTTTTTAATTCTAAATTATTTAATTAAAGATTTAAGTGTATGTAAATATTATGGTGTGTCACTCACATGATTTTCTCTTACCCTGCATTTTAATGCTAAGATAGATATTTTGTGCTTTTTAGTTCACATTTCTATAAAAGCGTGTTCTTTAATTTTTTTAAAACTATCATTTTATTTTTAATAACATATGCACAAAAAAAGTTTTCTGTAGAATACAGTATGAGATTTACAGGGCCACTCAAAAATATTCACACGCATTAACAGCTATAACTGGAAATTGCTAGAATTGCATTTTTGATTTTATTAAGAATTTTAAGTTTGCCTTTTATTCCTTCTTTTCTTAAATTAAGTAATCTTAAGGTCAGCCCAGTGCTGGTATTTCATAACTTGTAAATCTTGTTTGAAAAAATTGATTTTTTAAAATATTTAATATTTTATTTTCAATCAGTAAAATTCAAAATATAACTTACAAGGAAGCATTCAAAAGGTGTCGTCTTCAAAAAATATTGAAAAAAAATATATATGATTCTACTCTTCATAAAACACCAGGAAGTGAAAAAATTATCGGCTTGAATGAATTACAGCAAAACCAATCACCTAACAATATGAAATCGCCAAATATGCTTAATTTTTATAATTTTTTGTGGTCGCTGTAATTCATTGCAGCTGATAATTTTTTCACTTTCTGGTGTTTTAGGAAGAGTAGAATCACATATATTTTTTAATGTTTTTTGAAGACGACACCTTTTGAATGTTTCCTTGTTAGTCAGAATTCACAATATACTTGTAACATGTTTTATTTTTTAATTTATTACAGCACATGATACATTTTGTAACTTTCAGAAAGATAACTATGAACATTTTTAGTTTCAACCAAGTTTTTTTTATACTTTTTTTCCCCTTTCTCTCCCCCCCCCCGCTTTTCTTTTGTTATTATTTTAGGATTGTTTTTTTACGAGGCTTGCAAACAACCCTGCAATAAATCTCAGAATTTTTTAAATAGTATCAGAATGTCCCCAGCAACTATGGCTATCTTTCATCATCCCCCCCCCCCCTCCATATTCATCCTTTTAAAAGCAAAGCAGACTCAACGTTTTACTCTACTTTACATCATCACTACTGTAATATGGGACTAGGAGCTAAAAGTGTTTATTTTAACATGTAAATATGAGAAATTGGGGGGCGGGGGGGTGGACACTGAAAACTTATGTATGGTTTTAAAAAAAAAATCATTAAGTTTTTTTTTTTTTTTCTATTTCTTGTAGGGGGGAAAATTTGTCGTTGTGTAATTGTAACATAGTGTAACTATTATTTTTGTCTGTTAAAAAATGTTCCTGAATTTTATTTATATATATATGTATGTATTTATTTTAATGTGCACGAAGGATGCTTGCATGAGTGGTAGTGAGTGCGGCACAAATGCTGTACAGATTTTCATAAGTGATATAGGTTGGAAAATTTTCTATTATGTTTTTCGAGAAATTTTTCAAAGCCAAAAAAATCAATTTTTTTTTAGTACATTTTTTACATGACATATTTAAACTTTTCTTTCAGTACTCGTAGTACCAGTAACAGTAATGTGAGATATAGTGTGAAAAACAAAAGTTTTTGATTTAAAGACATCATTTAGAAATTTATCAGATATATAATTTGAGTAACTTGCTCGAGAAGATGTTATTTATTATGATACATGAGATCTATGGGTGCTAATCAGCATTTTGAATATCCTTCAGTAACTTTGTGTGAATATAATTATTAAACATTTTGCAACTGAAAAGAAGAATATATTGTTAAAATCCCTTGTTAAAATAAGTGTTTGATAATCATTTACTTTTACTGTTGCAGCATCTCACCAACTTAATCAGCAGTGTGGATGGTCAAGGTGTCTACAAAGGACATGTAATTATTTCACTTTGAGAAAGAGCAGAGCTAAAGAGCAGATTCCCAAAATTTGTTCTACCTTTTCTTATAAATGTTTCAGGAGTTTCCAAATATTTGCCGCCAAAAGAGTTCAGATTCTGGCTCATTAGCAACTACGGAAATAATATCAAATCTTAAAACTAACTTATTAATTTCTAAGCCTGTAAAACTAATTTCCTAAACTCGCAACAATAATAAATTAAAAATAATAAATTTATATCTAAAAGTAATAAAGTGGTATATTTTTTGGATTGTACAGTTTTTTTTTTTTTTTTTTTTTTTTTTAAATAATATTTGAAAAATAGAATTACTGTGTCAAATGAATTATATTTATTAAGTATGGTTATTTATATGATTCTTGTCTTATGAGTTGAAAAATTAACTTTATGTGTATGTAGTTCAAAGTATTAAAAAATGTAAATCTGTATTTAGCAAATTTTCCATACAATGAACTTCTTTTCTGTATTTAAAGACTGTTAAATAGAAGTCTGCTTTTTGATCGTGATGTACAATTGTAATAAACGGAGCGGCGTACCGCAACCCAAATCTATGCTTTAGTTATTCTTATTTATGTTTATATGAGTTTTAGAGATTGATTTTTTTTGTTTGATAAAGGAGAATCAGTGAAAGTTATAAAACATATACAGGTAACTATTTTAATATAAACATTTGTTTATATGAAAACTGTTTTCAGGTTCAAGTGCAATAAGTGCAAGTTTCAGAAGTCGTGGTAAATGAAATTAAAAGCAGGTTTGTAAATCCTTGCTAAATTTTATAATTAAATAAATTTATGCTAATAGTTTTCAAGATATTTTTTCATCCTTGATATTGAAAGTAATAGTATTTTTGTTTTTTAAAGTAGCTGCATTTTAAAGCACAAAGTTGGCAAAAATTCTCTTTTCTTTTTTATAAAATCAACTGACAGTATTTCCTGTTTATTTTTATTTTTAAAATAAGATTTGAAAAACCTAAACATGGTAAACAAATGTTAATTAGCTGAGAAAGTTTTTAAAATATAATCATTTATGTTATATAAAATACTATTCTATTTGTACATATTTTGGATACAGTTAAATTTTAAGAAATGTTAACCAAATGTTTATTTATTTTTCTTTATTAGTTCAATAGTGACGTTAAAATTCTATCCTCCGTTTTTTGGTATTATTTCTCTATATATAGATATCTTTTTTTTTTTTTTTTTTTCTTATTTAACACTGAAGAATTCTTTGATTTTTCTGTTTTTCCATGCTCATGTTCTACATTTTCTTCAGTATTTCACAACTGATTTGCAAAAACAAAACAATTTTTTTTTTTAATTGCATTACTATATAAATAATTCCTTAAATAGATAAACTGAATAGCATTTATCCCCATTGCAAAATTTTCCTTTACAATACAAAGAGTAAAAAATTTTATAGCAATTTGCAGGATGTGAAATCTCAAAATTATTTTAGATGGTCAGTGCAGATTCTTTCATCTCGGAAAAGTATAACATGAGTATTAAAGAAAGTCAATTTTGTGCTTTACAGATTGCACAGAATTGACTTTGTGCAGTCACACGAAATTTTGTGCAACTGACATGAAATTTTCTTTACCTCCCAAGAAAATGTTTTTCAGATTTTTTTAAAATTATTACAAGTGAAGAAAATTGATTATGTTGTTTCAAATTATTACAGATATGATTGAAACACTCGTGTTAAAAGTATTGATCAGTTCTTTTGGAAAAAAATATTGAAAATTACATTCCTTGGAGAAAGCAATATTTCTACATATACATTTTATAATGTTTGAATACTACTATTAATTAAAATATTTTTAATTTTATGCTTGTTTAAAAATACTCCCCATTGTATTCATTTCTATGAAATTTTGACTTATGCTGTCATATGAACCAATTATTATGAAAAGACAAGATGATAGCACAATCTGTTGAGCAATATGCATCAAAAGTTGATAGACAAAAAATTATGTCAAGTTGCATCTAAATGTAAAATTTCAAGCATATGTTATTGATCTCAGGGTGCATCGAATTTTTGTCACACACATACAAAGCCATAGCCAAGGAGGGGAGTTAAAATACAACCCCCTTCTTAAAATTTTGCAGATTTGTCAAAAATTTTAGAGTTCTACATCAGCATTTTTAGCATTCAACATTATGTACTAGAACTTGAACATCCAAAATTTTTTTCTGGCTACGCCCTTGTACTGACGTTAGGACAAAAAAGACAGAAGTCTGTTACTCTTAAAATGTATAAAATCATCAAAAATTGGCAGTCTGAAAATTTTCAAACCAAATGTTTTCTTCTTATCAAATCAGATGTCAGTGACAATCTCACTTTTTTTTTACTAGGCATTAGGGGTATGGAAAAAATTACTACTTTTTCCTTTCTGTTAATAGGTGCCTCACAGTTCTAAAAATTTCAATTTTTTCATTTTCCCATTTGTATCCTAAATAAGCAAGAATAATACTACTCCAATAACAGAATCATCCTTATTTGCTTATGACTCAATTGGAGAACTAACAGTACATATAAATTTCAATGTAACTATCATGTTTAATAAAATTTCTCATAAATTATTGAATAAAATGACATTCAAAGTTTTAATGTGTTTTGAAAAATTTTAAATTGCTCCCTGCTAATTTTATTTTTTCTCCCTCAATTTTACATTATTATTGTTTAACAATTTATTCTTGACCTACTTGGATATTTTTTTGTGGATCCATTGGTAAGTTAATTGATTAAATATATTTAATATTTAAAAGCTGGAACTGAATGCAAATTTTAAGCATTTAAACAGTTTTTTTGTTCACCATCATGCTATAGGTATATGGAGAGCGTAAAGAATCAAGAAAATTTTTTACCTCATTTTTTTTTTTTTTTTTTTTTTTTTTTTATTATTATTATTATTTTTACACTTTTCAGGTATGGGGATACCAAAAATAATAAAATTTATATGTTGTCAGTCTGAAGGGTGTCAGTTTGTTAGTTTGTCTAACTATCTTAAGAATAAAAGATCGCAGGTAGGTGGGGCCAGTTTTAAAATATTATCTATAACATTGGCTAGAACACTATTGATTTTCAACATTCTAATTTAAAAACTTCATAAGTTATTCAAAATTTACGATTTTCTTAACATGGGAGGTAGGGAAAAATTTTGTTTAAACATACATTAAGCAGTGGCGGATTTAAGGGGGGGGGGGCTAGGGGGCTGAAGCTCCCCCCAAAACGCTGACATTCACAATTGAATATTACAATTGTAAATTTTTTATTCGTCTAGAATAACACTTTGAAAAATCTTAGCCCCCCCCCCTTCAAAAGTCAAGTTCTGGATCCGCCACTGATTAAAAGGGATATTTTTACAGTAAAGGTGCGAGACCAGCTTAAAAGTATGTTACAATGCTCGCATGAACATAATTAACCATGGAAACTGCATACATTACTCGAAATTAACCATTTTTTTAACATGGCAGAACCGCACAAAATTTCGCATAAACATCCATTGCAGTATAAGTCATAAGATCAATAAAGTACGATAATTAAGTTCAGTCTACTTTTAAAATAATCTAAAATAGGTTTTCTTAAATAATTCAAAACTGTTACTAATTTGTCTTCAAACTTGCCAATCCCGATCAAATCTTTCAAGTGGAATTACGAACTTCAAAATGCCAAATTTGAATTTCCTGTGGTTATTTAAGTTATGCTTATAATAACAGATATACATACCGATCAGCCACTTAAAATTGGACTTTCGTATTCAGTGAACCTCAAAATGTGATGTTATACAAAAAACCAGTGTTGAAAATAGAATTTGAAAATATATTTTCTTTACAGTATGACTGTTAAAATTTAATTTTTCTTCCTGAGCAGTGTTTGTTGATATAGTAAAATGTAACAAAGCACTTACACCTGCTACATTCAAGTTTTGCTTAATTTTGGTTAACCTTGTATGTTGTCTGTAAATTTTATGCATATCACATTGTGCACTTAAATTTAGTTGTATTTAAAGAACACCGAACACAAAATGAACTGCCAGCAATTTCCAAGTATATATTCCCGATATATTCAAATACTTTGGATAGCCCTGTAAACAAATGATAAATGATTTCTATTCCATATTCTACACAAAACATGCTTTTATGCATTGAAAAAAAATATGTTCATTCCATTTTGTTTAGGGCAACCTATATATGTTACACTTTACTTAATGAACTTTTCCCCGTAGACGTAATGTATTTGAATTCTTTTGGATATCCCTGTACATAAACCATCTGCTTCATCTCAACGAAAAGTTTAATGTAGCATCACTACATTGTACAGATTTAGAATTCCGAGTTTGGACTTCCTTCTATAATTTGTTGTTGAGAAAAAACAGAGACCAACTGATAAAAACATGTTTTTCAGATTCAGGAAACCTGAAAATGTGTAAATGAAACAAAAACTCAATTTCAAAAATTTGACTCAAAAACAATACTATTTCTAATATGGATTTAAAAAAAATAAAAAAGATGGTAGTGTAACATTTATTTATTAATAAAAAGATTTTTTTCATTTATTATTATTATTATTATTATTTTTTTTTTTTTTTAGAATGCAGAAATTTATTTTTATTAAATACTACCTAATACAAATTTAATATATTCTTTTAAAGCTCATTTATCTTCATAACAATATGGAAAAATACATTAAAATTGGTTTACCGATATAAACTTATTCAAAACATGTAAAAAAGAAATAAATAAATGAGATTTTATACATATTTAATTAATTTTTCACATGAAATATGTGTAACGAACAGCAGCGCCGACTTTGAAAAATTTCTGGGGGGGCTCGAACCAAGGCCGTAGCCAGGATTATTTTTTGAGGGTGGGGGGCACCACATTTCTAATACAAGGTCATCAAATATGGTGTAATAATGTACACACGCTTACCCAAGGAAAAGAACATATGCACACACAAACAACGGCCTGATTAACACAGGGGCACGTGCCAGGGGCTCTGAGTAGCAAAGGGACCCAAAACTGGACCTGAAAATGCCATCATAATCTTTGCCATTTAGTTTATGTAAATCGAATTTATATGGCCGTAACTTTTGTAAAAATAGTTATTACTTTGCATCGATGTTTCTGAAAACTTTTGCTCCTCATGCACAAACCATAAGTGATTGGGATTCCCGTAGCACAGTAAAGGGAATCATCTTCCTCTGAACTCACCCCCCCCCCCCCGCGCCCCATACAGAGACTTTCAGCCTCTCTTGTTTTTCTTTCTTTTTTTCTTAGTCGATTTATGTCCATTTTCAATTGCAACAACCTTACTTTACAGCTACAGTGCGTTGCACGAATTTAAACGCACCTTTTCCAATAACCAGAAATAGAATTATTAGATTTTTAAAAGAAGGAATATGACTTACAGTTATTACATATGACTAACAACTGAATAAGGTTCTTTGAGCACGTATGTTTAGGCTCATGCAAGCTTATGTAAATGAGTGTTTAAGCATTTTCTTATTTTTCACTATTTTTCAGTTGTTGCACAAAATTAAACGCACTCTGTATTTTGCGCTTAAAATTTGACAGAGCCACCGGAATTAAATTAAAACACAGATAGTCGTGTTGCTAAAGTTCTCTAAAAACAGTTTTAATGATTGAGTGCAAAATTTACGGAGTTTGTTCAGGATGGAAAGAGGGAAAACTTTGACAGTAGATGAGAGGATAAAAATCGACTTTATGCGTGGTAAAGGCTTTAGCAATCGTGAAACTGGGCGGAGAATCGGAAGAAGTAAGAGTGTTGGGCGAAATTATATAAAAAAGGAGCAAATTATGGGAAAAAGCGTATAAGAAACAAACAGAAAATCTCACCAGTTACGACAAACGTCGAATATACAACGCTGCAAAGTATAAGAATATTTCCTGTGCGAAGATAAAGGCTCAATACAAGCTGGGTGTTCATCGGACAACCATATTGAGAACTATCAAAGCTGCAACATTCATTAAATTTAAGAAAATGAAGGCGAAATCACCCCTCGCTCAATAGCACAAAGATATGCGGTTGGAATGGGCAAGAAAATAGATTCTAGATCGACTAAATTGAGAAAAAGTCATCTTCTCAGATGAAAAAAAGTTTAATCTCAATGGCCCGGACGGATTTCATAGCTACTGGCACGATTTGAGAACCGAAGGAAGGTACTGTTCAAAACGTCAATCTGGAGGGGGGGTCTGTCATTGTGTTGCAGTCATAGGTTTTAAAGGGACTTTCAAATTAGAGTTCGTGGAGAACATTATGAACTCTGTAGATTATGTCCAGATGCTCACAAGGAACCTCCGCCGTAAAAGAGTCAAGAAAGCTGGAAGAAATTATATTTTTCATCAAGATTGTGCATCTGTACATACAACACATATCGTGAAAAAGTGGTTCCGTGACAATAAAATTAAATTTCTGAATTAGCCCTCAAAAAGCCATGATTTAAACATAATGGAGAACGTATGGGGTATTCTGGTTCGCCGTGTTTACGTAAACGGAAGGCAGTATAACACAAAAGATGAACTAAAATCGGCCATTCTATTAGCTTGGAAGACAATCAGCTTAGATGACCTTATGCCACTATACCAGTCAATGCCAAGGCGTTTACTGGCTGTTCTAGAAGCCCATGGTGGCTTTACAAAGTATTAGATACAATATTTTTTGCTCAGTTATTTATTTTTTACATGTGCGTTTAAATTCATGCAACATGTATTTTTGTCATAAATTCAATAAAATTATTTTCTAAAAAATCATATTGGTCTTTCATTATTTTGACTCGTATTTTCATTTCTTGAATCATACACATACAAGTTGCATCAAGTGTCACACATTCATATTTTTTTATTACACTTATATACCATTCTATTTCTTAAAGCTTAGGTGCGTTTATATTCATGCAACGCACTGTATGATTTTGGTAAAAAACTAAATAAGAAATAGAGGAAAGAATTTCTTGTTTAATAGAGAATCAGTATTCAAAATTTCTGGAGGGGCTGATCCCTTACAGAAAATTTTCTAGGGGGGGGGGGGGGGGGCTCGAGCCTTCGAGCCCCCACATAGTCGGCGCCACTGGTAACGAAAATATTAGCACGCGTACATTTAAAAAACTAAAAATAAAAAGTGCATAACCTTCCTTTCTTTTTCATTTAAAAAAAATCGCCAAAAGAGCGATAATCAGCCAAATCTTTATACCCATAAAACTGATTACGAAATCGCATACGTAATCCGTGACGTATGAGTAGTACTTCGGTCCCTCGTCAGGGGCGATAGTGTCTATGCGAAATTTACATGTTAAATTTTTACCATTAGCTTCTATGTAAGTGACGGCTCTGAATGTTATCAGTACTCTGTGGTTATAACTATCTATTTAGAATTTAACACAAATTGTTACAATGAATTTAACACAAATTGTTACAAGTATTTGTATAGAAAGTAACATGCATATTATCACACTGTTTTGCTTTCAATACTGAAGTATTGTAACAATGAAACAATACAGAAAAAATTCAATTAAAAGGTCTTTTTAATTTTGATTTGATTATTTCAAGTAAATAGATAAAAATATCAATTAAGTAATAGGAATGAAGAAAATACATCCCCTACTATTTCCATACATTAATCAATCATTCAATCACTCACTGCCCTTCAAGAAGTAGTGTGTTAATTTATGCTTCCATTCTTGAAGTTTCCATTTTTAATTATATCTTAAATTTCTTCGTGTGACATTTTATTTTTCTTCCTGTGAAATGTTTAAAAAGGATTTATCCTTATGTATATATTCGCTAGCCAAAAGACGTAAAAGTTTATAACTATGTATTTTATATGTGTGTGTGTGTGTGTGTGTGTACATATACATATATGTCTGCGTATTAGTGATATTCTGTTACATATATAACAGAATATCATTAATACACAGATACTGGGACATACCCGTTGACTTTAAAATTTTTCGGATTACAAGATATTAACTATACTACATAAAACCATTTTTTTTTTATTCATAACACTTTTAAACAAATAAATAATTAACGAATACTTAATTGAAATATTTAATAATAATGTTTAAAAGAAAGAAAAATACATTTTTTTTTAATCATAGCTATTACAGTAGTTTGCTTAAATATTTTATTTTTATTCAGTTTTTCTTTTCTTTTCAATTTTAAATTGTCCTTAATTTTTGGAGAGCTTGGTGCTGATTACGTTTCAGTATAATGTGCTCAACAGACGGTGCTGTCATCCGACCTTCTCACAATTTTTAATATAGAACCTAATTTCGTATAAATATACATAATAAGAATAATTTTTATATTTTAAATGTGAAATTAAAAAAGAATATTTATGCTGGTAACATTCAGCCTGGGGAAGAAATTCTGTATGTAGGAGCATAGCTCTCTCCACCTAGGGAAATGTGTATCCCCAGTTGAGAGGGAGATATTTTCAATATGGATATCTTTAAAAAAAAAAAAAAAAAAAAAACTTGTTAATATTTTTAAAACAAGTTGAACTATAAATCTGTAAAAATAAAAAAATAAAATTATTGATAATTTTTCACAGATTTTTGGTCTCTTTTTATTTATTTATTTACTTAAAAAAAAAAATCTTTCAACCCTGAGTTATAAATTGGGCAAATTAAAAAAAAAATAATGGATGGTTGGATACTCTACATTGTATGTAAGTATCTTAATTATGAAATATTATAACGTTCTACCAGTTACAAAATTTATTTAAAAATGTTTTAATAGTAGGACATTAAGTTATAATTAATTGAAAAGTGAAAATTTATTTTCTGTACATTTTACAATTATTTGGTATGAAACATTTTGAAACAATTTTTTTATACGTGAAAACATAAAAATTCTGCATATGTCTTAGAAAATGAAGTAATTTTAGCAAATAAGATGCATTTGCAGAGTTTAGTAGAAAAGAGATGTTTATCGTTTGGCTAGAAATGGCTCGACGCTTCCATTATTTACTCTGCTGAGTACGTCCTATCATCTACGGAACAGAACTGGTAGCTTACTATTTTTGTGGATAATATTAGTAAGAGACTGTATTTTGAGATTAAAATTCTTGAAAATGAGGAATTTACAGAACTGTAAAGGTATATTCTAATACTAGGACGTCAAGGCTGAAGGGATTTAAAAAAAAAAAAAAAAAAAAAAAAAACTTTTTCGATATCGCTTGTAACGATACTGATTATTAACAATTTTCTTTTCTTTTTCTTTCAATAATAATAATAAAGAAAAAAAATATTTTGATGAAATTCTGGCAAAAGCAGAATTTAGTTTAGGACGGAGGACTATTAGTTTTTTTTTTTTTTTTTTTCTTTTTTCAAATTATAACATCGCTTTCAAATTATTCAATTATATTTCCGATAAATTTTAGATTTCGGCAAATGTCCAACTATCGAAATCGACAACGTAAAAATCCCAGATTGAGACTAATAGGCCCTCAGTCCTAAAAAAAGATTTTGATGAAATTCTGGCAAAAGCAGAATTTTGTTTAGGGCGGAGGACTATTAGTTTTTTCTTTTCTTTTTTTTTTTTTTTTTTTTCAAATTATAACATCGCTTTTAAATTATTCAATTATATTTTCGATAAATTTTAGATTTCGGCAAATGTCCAACTATCGAAATCGACAACGCAAAAATCCCAGATTGAGACTAATAGGCCCTCAGTCCTAAAAAAAGATTTTGATGAAATTCTGGCATAAGCAGAATTTTGTTTAGGACGGAGGACTATTAGTTTTTTTTTTTTTTTTTCAAATTATAACATCGCTTTCAAATTAGTCAATTATATTTTCGATAAATTTTAGATTTCGACAAATGTCCAACTATCGAAATCGACAACGCAAAAATCCCAGATTGAGACTAATAGGCCCTCAGTCCTAAAAGAAAAAAAAAAAAAAGAAAAAGAAAAAGAGAGAGAAGTAAAGAAAGAAAGGGATGAATTTTCTCAGACGTTTCACAGAATTGAATTTCTTTTCACGTATAATTTTATACTTCTCTGAGTTAGATATAATCTGCATTGCTTAAATTGGTATGAAATAACGTAGAATAAAGTTTTCTGGGGGTCACAACATACTAAACTTTCCGTAGAACTTTGATTTTACAGTTTTAAGGTTAGAATTCATTTTACAACGATTGTGTTAGCAGTGAACCTCCTAGAAGTATCACAAGTAATATGGCTATTAGGACGGATACGAAGGAACGGATATTATTATTATTATTATTATTTTCGGAGAGGCAGGGGAAGGACAGAAGAAAAAGAATAAAAATGATTAACGGTATTTGGCTGAAAATGAACAACGGATTTTAGATATTTGCGAAATATCGGGATGGCCATTAACAAAACTGGACGGAAAAGGCACAGCGCTGATTTCAGGGGCTTTTAAGTTATATGAAAGAAGATTAAATTATAGGATTGTATATTATATTGATACATATTAATGTGCTTCAATTTAAATAATTCTTTAACAAATAAAACTAGGATACATTTCAAAATTTTCACACAAATTAAATCTTTATTATAAATTTTCTGTAAATTAAGGTACACACACGCGCGCGCACAATAAATAAATATATATATATATATAACTAGCAGGCTTTGCCCGCTTTGCTGGACATTAAACTTAAATGAGTTGTCAAAATCCCATGTCTTTATTAATAACCTAAGTTTTCGGTGTGATTGGTAGAGGTTTTTCTCGCTCGCAACGTGCGGAATCTGGGTCCCCAATGCCTTCGGCAGCAACTTACCCACTTTTTACTTCCCCTTCCTCAGAGGGTGAGTTCGAGGTTTTGCAAAATCCCACTAATGTACATGATGCGTACACTTAATTACTATCCACACACAACAATTCGTTATTCTAAGATAATTCAAAGCGAATTCAAACGGAAAGCATGTTTTTACACATGTTTATTGCCCTTCCACTCCAAGAACAGGCAGGGGGGGGGGGGGGGATTTAGAATTTCATGAAATCCAGTTACAATAAGTGCCGGATGCATACAAACAATTTACGCAACAAATTTCGTGACCACAGAAGTCTTTAACAGGAAATATTATAAATAAATAAATACAAAAAGCACAGCTTTAGTATGGGACCCTTTGGTGACTTTAAATATTTTAAGTCATTTTTGCGATGAATTGAATTGGCTGTCTCAATTGTGCACTTAAAGATCTTGGCGAGAAATGTCCCAGCTACTTCGGTGCCAAATTTCAAATTCTGTCAAAGGGATCCGATACTAAAGCTGTTCCATACACAAAATAAATAAATAAAGTAATAAAATAAAATAAAGTAATAAAATAAAATAAAATAAAATAAAAACTCTTTTCTGATATTTACAAAATAAAAATAAAAAATCTTAATAAAATCCAAATTATAATCTTTTACAATAAGGGGAGAACATAAAAGAACCTCATAAGGTACATAATAACAACAAAAAATTTTGTTTTACTGCAGGAAAGAAAAGTACTGCTTCTATCTATGCATATAATAAAATAAGATGTTTGTGTGTGTGTCATTGTGTATATATTTCTAGAGCTTTTTTGAAAAACGGCTGATGGCTGAGCTACAAAAATTTAGATGGAGGTTCGTCATGACCTCTCCTGATGCACCTCGAAGCCTGATTTTCGAAATTTTTATTAGTTTTCTTTTAATTAGTTACAATGTGAAAATAATAACCTTCTAATTTCTGATAAATTAGCCATTTAAATTTTATCCATAATATAATTGTTGGATTTTTTTTTTTTTTTTTTTTTTGAAAGAATAAATAAATAAATAAATAAAAATGTACATTTATTTAAAATGAGGAAAGTAAATTAGAAATATTAGAAAATAAATTAAAAATATCGGTCGTATCGTTACAAATGAGGTGCCAAATTAAAGAGGTAATTTTTGTGAATCCGACGGATTAAACAGCTTATCGATTGGACAATTAGATTTTTTTAATTAACTAATGTATGAATTTTAGGTGGCAACAGCAGGAGATTGTAAGGAAACCGGTTAAAAAAAAAAAAAAAAAAATAAATAAATAAATATATCTGCTGCTCATTAAGTCACATGTTTTTTGAGTGGGATTAAAAATTGCAGTTTTGAAATTTTTTTTTTAATTTTCTTTCATGAACACAAACATATAATATACAGCTGTACAACACTAGACAAAATTGCAGTTCAAATTTCATCAATTTTAGTTAATAAGCAAAAAAGTTACTTTTTTTTTTTTTATTAAATTTTATTCTAACTTCAAAAATATTTATGTGATACCATACATTACGCATTTGGGTTTTAAAAGTCTTTTTTAAATAGACTATTTAAACTCTATGAATCATAGTTTTATTTTATCAGTTCCATTAATAGATCCTCCTGGGCGATTTTTTTTTAATTTGGTGTTGAAGTACAGCGAATGTTTTTCGACAAGAAGTTTAATATAGCAACAGCCATTTTAATCTAAGCAGCGAATCAAAAATATAAAAAAGAAAAAGTATTACAAAAAGTATTACAAACAGAAAAAAAAAAATTATAAAACCTAAATAGTAGTCACATAAATGATTTGTTTTTATCGAAAGTTTATAGAAAAAATTCAGTTTTAAAGATAGCAAATTTATTTCAACAAGTACTATTTTGAACCTAAAAACTATTAAAAATATAAACAGAATATTAAGGATTCTTATATGTAAACAAAAAGGTCTCGGATAAAATTATTAGCAAAATAGTCTTCTCTTTCTCATATATATATATAAAAAAAAAAAAAAGGAAAGAAAAAGAAAATTCCATCGTTAATACGGCGACAAAAATTCAAAATCCGTGAATGGAGCGTCATAATAAAGTTGTGTAGCAAGATAATGTTTACCTATTTATTTATTTATTTTTTATATACTAATCACTATGCTAATTTATCATACAAATAAATGAGCCTCTGTGTGTGACTGCACTTGCACGCTGTCGAACAGAAATATTTGATTAATTCAAATTAATATTTAAATAAATAAATAAAAATAAAAATATGTTTAATGGGAAATATATATATAACCGTAAAAAGATTTGTTGTCTAAAATATGGCAGCAATAGCGCTCATAGCATATTGTTACAAGGGATTAAATCTAAAATGGTGATAAAAATTCAAAAGTCGCCAAAGAGAACTATATTAAGGCTGTACTATGAGCAGGTTTACAAACCATGAATTATATATAACCACAAAAAAATAATTGTCTCATGTGACAGACGTAGCCGGTCATAGAATACATTATAATATTTGGCGTGAAATTCTGGTCATTTTTATGGTTGAGCGAATAATCAAAATCAACATAGGAAATAGCGTAAAAGGAAATATTATGTGCACCACGTATAGTGTTGTTCATATGTAACTGGGATTCAAATATAAAAGGGATACTTAAATTTTTTTGATACTATCTATTTCTAAACTGTTATCTAATAAGGACTTAATGGAAGCCTATTGGTAAACCATTGTCTCAGGTAATATGGACAAGCGCCCGAGTATTAGCGGATGACCAAATCGCTACCGGAGGCAGCAGGGATCCGAAGCGAGCTTTTGAGCAATTTTAGTATTTTATTTTATTTTTTATAAAGCTATATACAAAAGAGTTTCCTCTAAATTTAGTGACCAGCGAAGCGGGCAAAGCCTGCTAGTATATAAATATAAAACCTTCTACCGAATCTGGGTTGAAAACAGATAAAGGGTAAAATAAATTAGAAATATCAGACCTATTTTTAAAAGTTTGATACCAAATGAAAGGGGCGATTTTTCTAAATCCAGGGGTGCAAACAGTTTTTCGATGCGACAATTAGATTTTTTAAAAATAACTAAAGTATGAAATTTAAGTGAAAACGGAAAAACGGAAAAAGGGAAAATAAATTAGAAATATCAGACCTATCGTTAAATTCAGTATCAAATGAAAGGGGCGATTTTTCTGAATCCTGGGGTGTAAACAGTTTTTCAGTACGACAATTAGATTTTTTAAAATTAAGTACTAATTTTAAAAAATGAATTTAGATTTCATGAAATGAATGAAATGAATGAATTTCATGAAATTTAGATGGCAGCACTTCATTTCAATCTTTTCATAACTCGTAGTGCGAATCACGCGAATAAAAAATTCTTTAACTTAAAAATTTATTTTTGTATTTTATTTTTACATTCAAAGCGTTTTAGTGAAAAAATATTTATGGCACATGCGTAGGCGTTTTTTACCCACAATTCAAAAACTAATCTTTTTTTTTTTTTTTTCTATAGATATAATTTTAAGTTGGGTGAAGACCTAAGTTTCTGCCGAGCGCCGTCAAATTCCATCCAGCCGTTCTTGAGTGATGCCCGGACAAAAAAAAGCGGCATACAGACACGATGACACACACACACACGCACACACACACACACGCACACGCACACACACACACACACACACAAACACACACACACACAAACACACACACACACACACACAGGCAAAATTTTCTGAAGTCATTTTTGGCTTTCATGGGGTATGAAACGTGAAGATATCGCAAATTTTTTTGATTCCGACAAATTTACAGACAAAACTCTGATTTTATTAATATAGATAAACATGAATTTAAAGCGAATTTAAAAAAGTAAAGTGAAACAAACTACCCCCCTCCCCCCAACACAAAAAACAGGATTTTCATTGGATAATTCGGAATGCCTAAAAATATGCACGAAAAATTTAACATAAAAGCCTTCAATTATAATGCTCAAAATCTTTTTATCTTTTGTGCATTATATTTGGAATTTTTATCTTACATTTATTTATTTATTTATTTATTTTTAAGATGTAACTTAAAATAATTAAATTAAAATAATAATTCTGACGAACAATAAATTTTTTACAATATTTCCTAAAAATTTAGCAATTTTTACCATAAAGAAATTTTGTTGTTGTTTGATCTCGTCGGTGTTTTTTAATTTCTTATATCATACAAAATACCAACTGAAAAGATTTTTTGTTGTAAAATATTACCTTTAAAATTCATGTTTCTCGAAATAAAAGCCAAATACTTTAACTTTTTTCACTTTCAAGTTTGCATAAATGAATATGATTTGCTATGGAGAGTTGAAATCAAGACAGGTGAAACTGATTTTTTTAAATGTTTTTCTTTTGATATGTAAAAAGATAAAAATTACTTTTTAAACTTTTGATTTTTAAATGATTTCATTTCTTCTTAGAAAAATATTTTCTCTCATTTTTCTTTCTGTTGCAAGAAATAAAAATAAGTTCTGATTTTTATAAAAGTTTCTTAAATTGTTGTATTAAAACAGATTTAAAAAAAGAAAAGTAGTAAGGGGAAAAAGCTATAAAGAAATACCTACTAGACAAAACGTTTTCGATTAAAATATTTTAATTAATAGAGGATTTTATGGGTTATAATATTTAAATTTGTTATAATGTGTTTAAGTTCCATCATTTAAAAGATTTTTGGGGAGAAGAATTAGCTCTTCATTGAATATATTCCTAGTCATATATTCTGATTAATTCCAAGGAACACTCTCTCTACAATTTTTTGACAATAATTTTTTTTTGCTTGTTAATGATAGACACTCCATGCTTTCATTAGATAATTATTTTTATAAGAAATTATCAGTGTTGGAGAATCGAATTTAGATACCACAATTTTATAAAAAACTAGTATGTTGTGGCCACCACAAGACTTTCTTCTATATTTTCCTATATACATATTCAATCAGTAACAATATTTAAAAAAAAAAAAAAAAAAAAAAAACGATTTTTTTCTAGGGTTTTTTTTTTTTTTTTTTTTTGTTAAAAGTAATACATATTCAACCAGTAACAATATTAAAATATATATATATATATATACGATTTTTTTTCTAAGGTTTTTTTTTTTTGTTGTTGTTGTTGTTAAAAGTAAAAAAAATCGATAACTTTGTTTTAAATTATCACTGATTTATAGTTCAACCATTCGTTTTAAAGGTATTGACGAGATCTTTCGAAAGACACCCATCTTGAAAATTTTACCCCCCCCCCCCCCCGGGGGGGGTACTGGGAAGCGATGCCCCCACATGCACAGAAATTTTTTCCTAGTTAACTATTACTATTATCAATAACTTATATTATTTTTACAATCATAAGTTTAAAATAACTCTCATTATGTACATTTATACGAAATTTTGTCCTATACTGCCATGTTAAAAATTTAGAAAAAATGCGATCACAGCGCCACCTGTTGAGCTATTGATCCCCAAATCTAATCAGCACCAGTTCATGTTAGGGTGCAACTAAATATCAAGATTGGTTAAATTTCATTCATTGGTTCGGGAGATACAGCGTCCACAAAAAAATGATACAGACAGACAGACAGACACACAGACAGACAGACATTTTCTAAAAACTATAAATTCGTGTTCAGGACATCCCAAAACGTGTAGATCCGTCAAAAAACGGAGGCCGAAAATTTTCGCGAATCCAATACTTTCTCTATATTACATATAGAAGAAAGTAATAAGTATCTTAGTTAAACGCGGAATTTCTGTTTGTTATAAGACGGAAGTAATCATTAAAACATAATGGGGAAAAATCTGCTCCGATCTTAATCAGGCCATGTTCTTAGCTACAAATTGCTTTAAAAAATTATTTTTAAACGTGGTTTATGCAAAATCGATCATTACATTAACTAGTGGATCTGCAGATCAGGAGCCTCAACGTCCTACTTTCATCACGCATTACTCATCAGATATTTCTTTTTTAAATTCCTTATTCTACTATATATATACATATTGAATCGATTGATTTGCTACATAAACAGAAGCGTTTTTGAGCGGGGGGGGGGGGGGCTTCAGCCTCCTCAACCCCCCGCTGTATCTCTCTTTCTATAACAGTCCGTATATATATATATATATATGTTATATGAATATATATGTATTCTTAATAACTGATTGTCTTGTACTAATTTCCTGTAATTCATAAATAGTTGTACCAAATTTCATGCAAAATGATTACATAACATATTAGAATTATTTTGTTTAACCCTGTAAAGGAATTACAAAATCTATGCCCACACTTCTCCACTGAAAAACATTCTTTTAAAATTCTAATAAAATTTCATTATATTTAACGAAGTGTAAGTATGTTAAAATACACTTTTAAGAAATATCGACTATAGACCGTAATAGTACGAAATTCTTTTGTTTATCCCAGAAAAGGATCCACAGTGATTATGTACACTAAACAGAATACACCTATTTAAATAATTATAAGTGATTAATATTTCAACCTAATTTGACATAATTTGGATGATTACAGTACATCATCGGAATTCTTTTGTGGGGCCTCGTAAATAAATTATTTAGTCTATACATATCCTTTTTTTCTAGAGAAAACATGTTTTTAAGCATCTTTATAATGCTGTTAATTCTATTACGTTGAATGCAGCATAAACGCATTAAAGTGCACTTAAACAAAAATTCGTTCATAGGCTCTAATGTCACGAAATTCTTTTGCGTGTCTCCGTAAATGAACCATAAACATTGCATACACCAGTAAAAACTATTCAGCTTATTCTACGTTTTTCATGAATAATTGTTCAAAAATTGACAAAATATGGCTGATTGCGTTACATTTTCAGAACACATTTGTATGGTCCTGTAATTAGGAAGCCTAAGAGCACATATTTTTTGCAGAAAACATCTCATCGTTTAAGCATCTCAGTAATGTACGCTAATTTAATTTTGTTAATAGCGAAGTAATGATGTCAGAATGCGTTTAAACGAAATTCACCTCATATTGTTTAATGATAAGAATTTTGAAGTATCCCTGTACACAATCCATAAAAGATATAAACATTAAATATTATATAGCAATTTCTGTGCACAGCCTGTATGTGTGCCAATTTGCAAGTCAATCGGGGTATTTTAGTGGCTCCTATTGCGGTACATACAAATTCTGCCCATAGGCCGTAATGATAAGAAACAAATTGATGCGTCCCTGGGCACGAACTACAAAAATAATACATACCAAAAACTATACAACTAAAATTCTGTGTGGTTTATAAATATGTGTTGAAAATTGCAAGTCAATAGCTTGATTTTTGCGGTGGCTATCGCGAAACATACAAATTCTTCCCATAGGCCATAATGATAAGAAAAACTGTGGCGGGTTTCTGTTTATGAACTACAAATAAAATACACATCCAAAACTATACAGCTGATTCCATAGGGCTCATGAACATGTGTAACAAATTTCAAGTCAATAGCGTGATTTTTTGCGGCCGCAATCGCTCGACAGACATACAGACAGACAGACAGGTAGAGAGACAGGCACACACAGACGGAACCCAAAATCTTTTTGAGTCTGAACAGAGGGCCTCCACTGACGTTTCGGCAAAAATTACAAATCAATAGCTTGATTTTTGCGGTGGCTATCGCGGTACATACAAATTCTTCCCATAGGACGTAATGATAAGAAAAACTTTGATGTGTCCCTGTACATGAAATACTAATGGAATACACGCCCAAAACTATACAGCTAATTCTGTTGGGCTCATGAATAAGTGTACCAAATTAAAAATCAATAGCGTGATTTTTGCGGTCGCTATCGCGTGACAGACAGACACGCAGACACACGGATGGAACCTAAAATATTTTTGTGTCACAACAAATGGCCACCACTGACGTTTCGGTAAAAAATGCAAGTTATTAGCTTGATTTTTGCATTGGCTATCGCGGTACAGATTCTTCCCATAGGCCATTATGAGAAGAAAAACTTTGGTGTATCCCTGCACACGAACTGCAAATGTAATACACACCTAAAACTATACAACTAATTCTGTTGGGCTCATGAATATGTGTACCTAATTGCAAGTCAATAGCGTGATTTTTGCTGCCGCTATCGCATGACATACAAATTCTTCCCATAGGTCGTAATGATAAAAAAAACTTTGGTGTATCCCTGCACACGAACTGCAAATGTAATACACACCCAAAACTATACAACTAATTCTGTTGGGCTCATGAATATGTGTACCTAATTGCAAGTCAATAGCGTGATTTTTGCTGCCGCTATCGCATGACATACAAATTCTTCCCATAGGCCGTAATGATAAAAAAAACTTTGGTGTGCCCCTGTACACGAACTACTAATGGAAAACACACCAAAAACTATACAACTTATTTTGAGGGGCTCATGAACATGTGTACCAAATTTCAAGTCCATAGCTTGATTTTTGGGGCCGTTATCGCGCGACAAACAAACAAAAACACATACAGAACCCAAAACCGTTTTGAGTCTCAACAGGGGGCCTCCACTGACGTTTCGGCAACTAAACTACAATTATTGAAATAGGATATAGAATTAAAACGCACCTTTCATAAAGTAGAATTTTTTTTATTTATTTAAATTGAAATGGGTAACTGTAACCAGGGCATAAATGTAACCTTAGCTTGTAACTCACATGATAATCTGAATTAGGATATAATAGTCCTCCTATACGACTGTTCGACATTTTCTTTGTTATATTTAGACTCAGGAAAAAAAAAAGGAAAGGAAAAGATAAGAAAAAACACAAGAAAGTAGGACAGCATTATAAGTTTGAAAAATTGTTTACGTTTCCCTCTCCGATAGAATGACACTTTCAAAATTCAAGGTTTTGCCATTGCTATACTTGTTAAGAAATTTCCACAACTTTGGGTAAGAAAATTAAGTTTTGTTTGTAGATTTTGACATCAGATTTGCATTATTTCTCAAACATTTTTGTTTGTCACTCATGATTACATTTACTCCAAGAATTTTGTATGTCAGAAAAATGCAACCAGCTTTTCCGAGTTTTTTTTTTTTTTTCTTTTTCGCTTGTTTACACAAGCTCCAAATGCCATAAATGCATCTATATATGTATGTATGTTTTTTTTTTTTTTTCCCAATGAAATCTAAATTTTTTATATTTTATCTAGGCTTTGTTGTAGAGTTAAGGATTTTAAGATACGGAGGCCTATTTGAAAGCGTACAGAAAAGCTGTCAACGCTGCAAAACTTTGCGATATTTTAAAAATTCAAAATGTCTGATATTTATGAAAGTTTTCACCATCTGGAAACTTCACTTACCTATCTCTTAATTTATTTTATAAGAGCAGGTTGAGGGTTGAGGGTAGCAGCTTGAGGTTACACTTGCACATACCATGACGCAACTGGAACCACGAAACACTGAAGTTTCTTTAAATTATTATTTAAGGGCCACATCTATAAAATGTAAAAGTTCATATTATTTAGAAGGCAATTAAGTGTATTTTATGCAAACACACTCTTTCGGTTACTTTTTGGGATCCTTTTAATATACTTTTTAATAGAAATCCGATGTCCCTCTGATCATTTTCCAGCATATCGATCTTTCACCGACCATTACTTCTTTTACTGTGAATGTTTGATATTTGCACGAATTTATGGCGTACCCAGTACTTATATTCGCAACTCACAGAAAATGAAAAATGAAGAATTAAACTCAGATATGTATATTTTATTTATATTAGAAAAATCAGTATTACAGTATGAAACAAAAAGTAAAATCATGTATTTTTCACAAATTATGAAACACTGTTTCATATTTCTGTAGAAAAAAATAGGCATTATAGGTGTAATTGCAAAAACTCTCGAGCAGATAGATTTCAATTTCACTTACACAGAGTAACAAGGACGCACAGAAAGATATTTATGCATCCAGTACACATGTACATACAGTACATACACTAATGCATCCAGTAAAATCATGCGTCAATTCTAAGTTATAAAAAATTTTCTTATGATTGTAGGACAATAAATAGCCATTGTTGTTAAAACCACTAAAATCCGTTGGAGACAGATTTTTGCTTTGATTTGTTAAAATTATTGAATTTTTTGCTTTAAACCTTTCAGTCGCAGTGTTCCCGCTGATGAAACACTTAATTTTAATTCTCAAGAGCAAAAACTCATCCCGGAAATTTTTTAGCAAAAATTTACATTTATAACATAGCAGAAAAGGCCCCTTTTTTCAACGTGAAAATTTAAAAAATTTTCTATTTTAATTACATTCGAAAATTCCGGTGGCAGTGTAATTTAAATGATCCGAATTACCTTGCGCCGCAAAGGGTTAACATACTCCGGAATAAATTGAAATGTTGAGATCTATGCAACTTTTACGAGTTTTTGTTGTCGATAATGTTTACTTATAAAGTGATTTATTTATTAAATTAAATATTATTTGAATTTAATAAGGTTTACTTACAGATGTTTCAAACCGAAAATTTCTCGAAAAGGAACAATGCTATTTTTTCATTTTTTAAGTATTTATGATCAGCTAGGTGTCTAAAAGCCATTTTTAAAAATAGTTTAGTAATTTTTAAAATAAATTAAGTAGCGAACGTTAAAGGGTTAACCCTTTAACCTTCACTACATATTTTCTTTTGAATCTTGCTGCATTTCAAAAATGGCTATTCGACACATAGCTGATTATAAATATGTAAAAAAGAAAAAAAAAAAAAAAAAAAAAAGCATTTCTGATTTTCCATATACATTAAACTCAACATTTTTAATTTTCATTCGTTTGAGACATCTATTTCGATGTCCGGAAAATTCATGAAGATCTTGAAAGAAATTTAAACGCAAGACATTTAAATGCTCGTGGATACTGCACTTTGATATTTTAAACATTTCTGCTAATTCACATGTCGTTGAATGTGGGTTATTTTCGATCAGTGTTTAATTCTGATCTTCATCTGCGGTGGAGGGCCTACCCGGGTGTTCTTGATCTTGAAAGTTGAAATTGCCGGCTTTAAACCTAGCAAACCACTTCCCCACAGTTTTTTCAGCTACAGCACCTTCGCCATAAACATAGCGCATATTTTGTTTGCCGCTTGTGCCGAATTTCAGCCTTTCCGGTAAAAGCAAAACATTAAATGCCTTTAATGCATTTTGTTTGGTTCCATATTTAAATGCGTATAAAACTGACAATAATTAATGTATCGTAACCAAAGGTTTTCCTAAATAT
The DNA here is from genome assembly GCA_963930645.1 of Salticus scenicus. Classification (NCBI taxonomy): domain Eukaryota; kingdom Metazoa; phylum Arthropoda; class Arachnida; order Araneae; family Salticidae; genus Salticus; species Salticus scenicus. The sequence continues at coordinate 308,656,960 of OZ005649.1, forward strand.
GGCTGAAGTACCGACTTTTAGTATATGTACGCATGTCATTTGTTTTCAAACTTTCTGATATATTCAGATCTGTTCTTATGCCACCTAACGAAAATCGGCACGAACTTTCTGGACGACCTAATATACAGGGTGATTATAATTACGATTTCAAAACGCTTTAATATTAAAACTACACATCAGAGCGATTTAATATTTTACCAGAGCAATCGTGAGGCAATGAAATTTTGTTTGTCAAAAGAAAAAGAAAAATAGTTCCAAAATGTGTCGTTAATTAGCCACAAAACATTTGTTTCATGAAGTTCCTCTTTTTCACTTTTCACATTGACTGTTTCCGCTGTAAACACGTATTCTGGTCTTTTTTTTTTAGTAAACCTTTGAAGTCTATTGTTTCCTGCTATTCCACTGTGTTGCTAACAACATTCCTGTGTTTAATGAGTCCATTTAGGCGTTTCCCCTGACATTCCCCTGACAATGTCCTCTATAGGAACATGTTGGAACTATTTTTTTTTCTCCCCAAAATAAAATTTCATTACCTCAGAATTGCTCTGGTAAAATATCAAATCACTCTGATGGGTAGTTTTAAAATTATAGCGTTTTGAAATTGTAACTTTAATTATAATCACCCTGTATATTAATCTACTTAAATTCAAATTATAATTGATTTAATAAATAAATATCTTTGTGAATAAGCACCATGAATTGAAGAAAAAAAATGAAATAGTTATTTCAAGTCAAAAAATAGCACGGTCCTTAATTAGGTGAAAAAACTATGCACGAGTGCATCATCAAAACGGTGAGATGTTCTCATGCATATTAAGAAATTCCAAATAACTTCTGCATGAACTTCCACTGAAACATCATATGTTACATTTTGGAATAGTGCTGCCATCTACTGAGAAGAGAAAGAGCAAAAATTAAAAATCGATTAAAACAAAGAAAAAAATATAGAAAAATTGTAGTGTATAGTGTAACCACGTTTCCTACACCTAGCAGTGAGGACGAGTCGAAAATCTTGGAGGGTTTCCAAGTTGACCAACATGTTTGAATTTAGTAAACATCCAGTCATTCGGTATTCCCTTATCGCTTATTTTCTCTCAACGAAAAGCTTGTCTCCCCTATTTTACTAGTGGACTCGTTGAATCCGCACCTGCGCAGAGGCTTCTATGGTCGCAAGAAATGTAGTTAAAGAGTAAAAAGGGTTAAATATTTTGTTTCAGTGTGAAAACCAATGAACGTTAAAGTATTAAACAAAGTCCTGCATATAAGTTTAAATTTCGACAAAATAATTTAAATACATTCTGATAATGATTAAAATCGGTTTTATATACTGTTTAGAATTTTAAAAAAATTAAAGGCTTCTGGTACATTGAAAGGATAGGAAAGTAAAATAATTGATAAAACTGTACATGCTTAGAAATTTTTAATTATACTTTTAACATATTCTCTTTACATTGACAAAATTTTTTAAATGTCAAAGTTGGATTTAAAAGCTACTTTCAGTAATTAATCTATCTTAACACTAAATTTACGTTCCAGAAAATTAGAAAATTTAATTAATTGAGTAATTTAATTTTCCAATATGCCTTTTCAATTCCCTTCAAAGCAGATGCATGATAAGTGTAGTGAAGAAAACGAAATAATTATTGGCTTCATATAAAATATATTTATATATATTAAATATATGTATTAAATTTTATCTTAATTTATTTCTATTAAAACAAATTTTTGATTTAGAAAAATACTTTTATTTTATTACTTATTTATTTATTTATTTAATAAATTATGTTATCATATTTATTTAACAGGTCAAACCTCATTATTAAAATAATACCGTAGTACTTTTGATATTATTTTTTAACATTTATTCGGAAAAATAAAAATTGCGATTTTTTACTTTCTCTTATTCGTAAATATAGTAGAGAATGTATTGTTTCGGGGTCGAATTTTAGAAACTGAGTTTTTGTTATATTTACACGTTTTGAGGTGTGAATCCGAAAATTAAGTTAATAGTGGTTGATCTGTGTGGGTGCGCGTGTCTGAGTATTATCAGCACATCTCAAAAATGAACAGTAGCAGAGAGTCTAAACTCGCTATTCTAAATCTGTATCATACAGGGACGATAAACTAAACTTTTCGCTGTGTTCAAGCAAATTGTTCCATGTATAGGGAAATCCAAGAAAATTAAAATACATTACATCTATAGACGAAATTTCTGATAGATATAGTTCGACATATATTGGCTTCACTAAACGAAATGAAGTGAGCATATTTATTTTTACATGCAGATAAATACGTTTCGTGTAGAATATGGCATGAAAATCGTTCACCATTTGTTTACACATCTACCCAAACGAACTAGAACATAGTTGGACTATACTTGGAAAATGCTGGAATTGCATTTTATACTGTACTGTGTGTTAGGAGTATATTTAAGTACACAATGTGATGTGTGCATAATTTATAGAAAAAGAATTAAAATTAAGCGAAACTTTCTTTTATTTTTTATGTAATAGGTTGGAGGGCTTTACTATATCTTAAAATGTCCAAAAAAATTGCTCAAAAATGAAGATTAATTCTTCATACCTGTACGGTAAATGAAGAATTTATCAAGTTAAATTTTCAGTGCTTGTTTTTTTTGTTTTTGTTTTTCAAATTAGCTGTTTTGCGGTTCCCTTAATAGTAAAATCAAGTTTTTAACGGTTGATCTTTTTGTATGCCAGTATTAACGTAACTTAGATACAAATAATTGCAGGCAGTGCAAATGTTGCATTTTGATGTTCATATAAAATTGCTTTTTAAAAAGTTCGATCATGCTTGATAAGTTTCAAGGAACAGTGAGGGTGAAAGTTGTCTGAACAATTTGGAATAAACTTTTAAATTTAATAACAGCCCTCTAATCTATGAAAATGTAGAAACTTCTCACAGAATTATTTGCCAAATAAAACTGTTCTTAAACCTAGTTTGAGTCTTTTTACTGTAGGTTTGTATTTAGTACTTATTATCTTACCCCTAAATCTGCAATCTGTCTTTATAGCATTGAAATGCAGAGGTAAGTGAAAGTCGTGTGAGTGCCACACCAAAATATTTTAAGTAGTTTCATTTTTTAAAGATAATATACATTAAATAAATCTTTGCTTAAAAAACCATTTAAAAAACTGTTAAATCTTTTAATCAATAAACTTATCAAAGTACAAGTTTTTCTTTTTAGAACTTTTTAAAACTTATTTTTAATTTAATAATATTTGTAAAAATATTATATCTAATTTTAAATAATGTCCATCATCTAATTCATCAGAAAAATTAATTAAGTGTGTGTATATATATATATACACATGCATATATCATAATTTAATTATCAAGAAATAAACTTTTATCTTTTCTGGAAACATCTAGTAATGTATAACAGATGTTGTAAGTCATTTCAGTTAATTACTTTTTGTACCCCTTGAACTTTTCCGAGGATATACATTATGTTGGCACATATTTTATCATTAGAATAACATAGTTATGAACTGATCAACGTTGTTTAAATGAAAGTTTTCGTAACATTAATTTTTCTTAATTCTAAACATTTTGTTCATTTAAAAATAAATAACTTTGAAGTGGAATAAAATAATCTGTACTTAAAATATTATCAGTACACATTTTAAATTAATATTATATAGATAAGTATTATTTTAATATGCACATACCGTGAATTTTTGTATCAAGCTTATGAATTTTTGTAAGTAATTTTCTTATTACGCTTCTATTTACATTATGCACACATATAATATGAAAATACAATTGTTCACGAAATTACTGTGCTTTAATTGAATTTTGATAGTGATGTTATCGGCGAAATACATCTAAATATTATAATAATAACTTTCATTAAAAAAAAAAAAAAAAAAAATTAAAGACTTTAATACATTTTAAAAATTGTTTCAATTTATTCAGAAAAATGCTACTTAAACATGTTCCTCGAAACTTAAGCTAAACTTGAGTAGCCATATATATATTATTCATAAATTCTGTATATATACCAAATAACGTACTTAAATTTCGCATAGCACAAAAATTAATTAATTTAAATTAAACATAAAATCTTCTTTACACACCATAAAATAAAGGGAAACACTACTGATAATAACAGGAAACTTGGTGTTGGAATATTAAAACCCGAATAATCTACTACGTCAGAAACGCCAAAGAAAAATATTTCAGATGCATACAGCTGTTTCGGTAGCCTTAAGCGTACTGTTTTCAGTGTAAAAAGAATTCTGAATCTGAAGAAGTGCCCCTATATAGAGGAGAGGGAAAGAAAATGGTTTAAAAATAATTATTAAGAATTTTCTTCCTCCCTAATTAAAGATCAAATGAATTTTAAGGCATCATCGCTAGGCAAAATACATTGTACGTTAAACTGTTTGCCGGGAAATACAGTTAGAAGGTGTTTATATTCTTATGCGAATTAAATTATTCTTCATTCTGTTTTTCATTTCATAATAATTGTTTATAAATAATCCTCATTGTGTAGATTTATTCAAAATTTTGTCCTATACTTCCATATTAAAACTTGTGAAAAAACTTGGTCACAGCGCCATTTGGTAAATTATTCGCTTTAAAATGTTTCTTATGCTCATTAATATAAAGATGCAACTACATGCATCAAATTTGTATTAAATGCTGTGCGTTAATTTTTGATCTAAATCTGCCACAAAAGTTTTGTCACACACGCATAGACAGACAAACTAACAGACATTTTTTTTTAAAGATCTCAAATCATGTTCTGGATCTCTCAGAAAAAAAAGAAAAAAAAATCATAGAGAATCTGAAATTGAAACATTTTAAGAATCCAGTGCATTCTCCTATTAAATATAGAAGAAAGTAAAAATTCAAGAGTGTAAACTTTCTCTTATGACTAAATAAAGTACTGTAAAAAATCTCAGCATTGTATCATAAACAATCTTAGGCATATATTTAAACAATATTTTAGAAGGATTACTCGCAATTTAAAACATAAAGTATTTATTTATTTACATTATTTACACTGTTTTCATTTCTAATTTGTATATATTGCTGAAACGCAATCGGCAGTATCCATTTTCCAGCGGCGAACTTACGTAGGAGACACTAAAAAGTTGTTTAAGTCAGAATCATTTTCTTATTGAACTTCGAAAACTTTTTACGATATAATGCAGAAATTTTGTACATGACATTTTTTAGAATATAAATCATATTTCGCTCACTTGAAATTTTAAAAATCGTATAAAAATTCAAATATCCTAATTCTTGAAATTGGATCCCCTAAAACAGTTAACTAATTTTATAAAACACTTTTTTTTTTTTTTTTTTTTGCACAACTTTGCAATTAGCAATAATGTTAAAAATCTAAATTTAAGAATTTAATGGCGAGTTTTCCGAACACACTGCACACACATACACACACACATAATATATATATATATATGCATATATGTATATATAACTACAAATTAAAACAGAAACTAAAATCAAAAATTTATATGAAACCAAACGAACCTTGAGGCCATCTTCAGAGGAGCTCTTCGATGGAGAGTAGAAGCAAAATGTTCCAAGTGTTGCTAGTATTTCTTGATTGTCACCTTTAAAAAAAAAAAAAAAAATTGCTTCCAATTTACATACCGTTTTAATATCCATATCCATATAGATATATCCCGGCACAGCATTTTAGTTTTGCTTTATTTTATATTGATTTCTATTTTCTAAACTTCAATTTATTTTTATTCTCTTCTACATTACAATTTATCTAACATAAATTACATATTTATTTGAATTTTCCTTATATTGTAATGTTAGACTACCTAGAGGAAAAAAATTGCTGCAAGTATTTAGAAATTATCACAAGGTATCTGATTTGCCGGCATGTCAAAACTTATATATAATGTATGTATCGCATGTATACACTGTACATAGAAAACATTTTATAATTTTAAGTACTATAATGGAGGATTTAAGATTTCATATTTACAAACGTACTATATTTGAAACAACACGTAAATGTTAGGCTGAATTTCTATCAATGTGTCATTTTGTTAAGATCTGTTATGAGTTCAGAATTATAGTTTTAGTAGTATACATTTATCAAATTGATTCATTGCAGTTTTAATGTAGCGATTATTGTTAAATTTTCATTGTAGAAGAACTTATCTGCTCATATTATTGGAAATTGTCGCAACTAAAATAGTATTGAGCACTTTTAACTTATGTAATATGTATTTTACTTCACTAATGTTATTAAGGTAGAATTTGTTATATGAAAGTTTTAATCTCAAATTAATAGATTTTTAAAATTTATTTAGTCAATTAATTTTTAATGATAAATTCCGTTAGTTAAAGGAACTGGTGAAATGTAATACATGAATTAAATGATTTATTCTAAAACACATTAAACTATTATATTTCATATTGCAGTTTTAAAGACAGTTAATGTTTATGGAAATGTCTTTCGCACGGATAATCGAATGTATTCGACAAATAATAATAGTAGTAGTAGTAGTGACAAACAATAACAGTAGTAGTAGTAGTAGTAAATAAATAAATACAATCATGATTATAAAATAACATAATAATAAGTATATAATAAAAAAATAAATAAAGTATTCAATATTATACATTTTTTTTATGTCCACAATAGTAGATTATCTTTATACAAAATGAGTGATCTGAAGCAAGAAACTTACTACATTCTCTTAGCCTGTATTTTAATACTGTAAACAGAGATTAATACAGATTAAGAAGTGTGATAAAAGGTACTGTAATTTGTACATTTACAAAGTATTTAAATTACTTGCAAACATATATATTTAGCACGTATTTCTGGTTAGAGGAAAGGCCAACCTTATTTTTCAATATATGCATAGTAAATACTTAAAATCCCTGTTTGAATATTGCTGCTAAATTGAAATAAGACATTAAAAATTATTCAGAAAGTTTTCGCCCACACTATTCTTTGAAACTTATTCTGATTTTGGGTAATCCTGTAAACTGATTATAAATTAGTAATTTTTACAAACATCACACCGCTTTAATTATATACAATAAAAATAAAAGCTTTTTTTTATTACGAGACAATAATTTCAATTAAAATATACATTTAAAAACGATTAAAATACAGCCGTTCGATACTCGTCCGAGTTTCTTCATCAGTATTAAAAACAACATATTTTGCAAACATTACATACATACTCAAGCAATTTATAGTATAACAGAATACTGAGGTGCACGTGCGCATGTTTCGTTGATAGTGTGGAGATGGTTGACACTATGCCAACCTTCAAGGAAAATACAAGTTTTATACTTATTATATCCAGAGTTTAAAACTTTTATATTATCAAAATCAGGGATATGATCGGTTTCTATTAAATGTATTACAATTTTAGAACGTTGGTTATTTTATATGATCGTTTGTGCTCCTGCAGTCTAAATCTATCTGTACGGCCAGTTTCACATATATCAACATATTAATTATAATTAATAATTGTAAATTGTAAATAATATCACCTGTATAAACATATTAATTATAATTAATAACAAATTAATTATAATTAATAATTAATTATAGAATTAACAATGAGAAAATATCTCTTTTAACTTTAAACCTAAAATTCCCTCTTTGGATCTATGTAATTCCTTCTACAGATTGTAAATAAGTTTATATGGGTGAAACTGGCCGTACAGCTAGAATTAGACTGCAGGCGCACAGATGATCATATAAAAATTGTAACCAACGTTCTAAAATTGTAACCCATTGAATAGAAACCGATCATATCCCTGATTTTGATAATATAAAAGTTTTAAACTTCGGATATAATAATTACAAGTCTCATATTTTTCTTAACGATTGGCATACTGCCAGTCATATCTACACTGTCAATGAAGCATGCGCACTGGCACCTCAATACTCTATACTACTATAAATTCTTTGAGTATGTGTGTAATATTTGCAAAATATGTTGTTTTTAATACTGATGAAGAAACTCGGACGAGTTTCAAAACGTCTATATTTAATTTGTTTTTAAATGTATATTTTAATAGAAATTTTATTGTCTCGTAATAAAAAGCTTTTGTTTTTAACGATTATATATTGCACATCATCACGCACTGTGCTTAAATTTGAAACCGTAAGAAAATTCATGACAGAGCTTGAAATATGCATCAAGCAATTTCTAACTTTTGCCCTATCATATTCAAATTCGTTTATGCGGACCTGTAAACAAATGTTAATGTGTAAACAAATTTAATTATGGGCATTTTAAAGATTTTAAAGCGTACCAATTATATATTTTGCCTTAATTTGAAACCGCACTACCTATCGCCGTATTGAATAAATAGGTGTTCTTTTTTTTAGATTAGAAAACTAAAAAATTTTATTATTTGTAGATAAGAAAATTACTCTAAATCAGTCAAAATTTATTTCTCAAGATATTTACTAAATAAATATGTTTATTTAAATAGAACAAAATACAATTAATATAAAATTCGTAATATTTTAATATTAATAATTCCCTGATAAATCGCTAATAATTTTTTTTTTTTTTTTTTTTTTTAAGTTTTGAATTAAAGTAAATTAAATGTTTTATTACAGTAAAATAAGAACCTATGCAAATTTAAGTTAAATATTGCTTTGAATAATATAATTTTTAAAAGGCTACAAAAAATAGTATTAAATGGAATCACATATGTGTGTATGTCTGCATGTATGCATGTAAGGTAAAACCACCAGTAATTGACACTGCACCAATAGTTGACACTTTGACGAAGAAAATTAAATATTAAGAAAAAAAAGGAAGCCAAAGATCGAGATGGTGTCTGAGATATAGTATAGACATCTAGTATACAAAATATATACAAAAGTCGGTTAACAAACTCAAGACTTTAAATCAATTTAGTATTAAAAGAAGTCTTGATACAAAATGCTGGATTAGGCACAAGGAAGAGTGGTGAAGTACTCTTCGCTGTACTTATTCCAGTGATTTGTGTATTTACTTTCACTACATTTCTTTTTTGTGTACATCTTAATTTAAGCATACCTATGTCAACTACTGAAAATAAAAAGTGCCAACTACTAAATATATTTGTTTTCACTAGGTGTCAACTACTAGCATAGTACCTTTATTTTATTAAAAAATAACATAAAAATACACATTAGTTTTATTGCTACAATTCTTGTCACATTCTGGAAGGGGAATAATTTGCGCAACTATTACCAATTAGAAGTTCCCTTTGAGATGATTTCGTACCAAACTATGTCAATAAACATACTAATAAATCATTAAGGTGTCATCTACTGGGTATTTTACCTTATATTTCACAAATTTCTTGCACATTTTTATTGAAATGATAATTTTTCTACCTTTCTTGACTGATGTCCTAAATTTATATTATTCATAAAATTATCATTATTTAATCAGAAAGAAACTTTTTTAATACTAGAAAGGCTTCTTTAAATTTACAGGTTGAGGTAAGCCTTGATGACGAATTGGTGATCAAATTTGGCGAAAAACAGTAGTTTTTTGTTCCCGAAGTTTCGAAGCTCTTCGAAGCATGGAAGCCTAGACCTCGAACTTTCCATTGGTTTCTGGATAGAATTACCGTCAAGCTCAATCGCCAAAAGGTATAAATAGGAGTGAGTTAACTTCTGCGGTAAGAGTAAATTTACTGTGAGTCAGTGTTGTTCAGAGAGATATTCGGAACGATCGCACTTTGAAGATTGCGTTCCAGCAACTGAACTTTGTCCGTGAGGTAGCGAAAATTTCAGCTCTGGAGTGTTTGGCATTATTTGTTTGCTCCAAGTGGAACAAGTTAATATTATCTTCATTCGGTTCCAGAATGTTCGTCGAATAGTGTGACCATTGCAGTTTGAGTGACCAGCTTCACTGGACTGCTTACTAGAATATTCGAAGTGAATATTGAATTGAACTGCTACTAGAATATTCGAATTGAATATTGAAATAATAGACTGTTTCGAGAATATTCTTTGTAATCACAGCTTTTTTGCACTGATTCGAGAAGTTACCTTGATAAAGTGCATTAATGGACTAGAACTTGCCTGTTTCTTTATAAACTACTTTTTCATACAAGAAAGTCAATTTTTTTGGTAACAATATAATAGTGTGCATATTGAATTTTCTAGCATTGAATTTTCTAGAATGAATGTTTTCTAAGAGTTTTAAATCATATCTTTATTTTACAAAATATTTTACTACAATTTCATAATATAAACATGTATTCTATAAAATATTATGCTTTTAAACAATATGAGAGACAGATTGAGCAAATACATTGGATAATTTTAATAACTCATTTGTCTGTTCACTTGCGAAATAACGCGTATGTAAATTTCAAACAGTTCTACTAGCTACCTAAGTAACTATTTAGAATTAAATTAGAATGTATTGGATAATGGCACGAGTTTAGAATAATATAGCGCAAGAAACTTATTAAACAGCTATTTTGTAATGAAACTCTTGAGATAAGTACATTGTTCGTTCTGCAATATTTGATGGCGGTTGCATTTATGTAGTTAGAAATTCCGAATAAGAATTTGTACTAAGTTATCGATTGTTGTGAAAATGTCTAGGTTTAGAAGATTGTATTATAAAACTATTTGTTAAAGTATTACATAACGGACTTTAGTTTTCTAAAATTATCATATTTAAGAATAACAAAGGTATACTTAAATAGAAAATAACTGTTTTGATTAACAGTTCTGTACTAATGTGTCACTTACATAAAGAATTATTGGCATTTTCAATTTTCTTTAATATTGCAAAAACCTATCTTTGCATATTATTTTAGTTTCATAAAACTAATACACTGACAAAAAAAAATATTTAACTTACAAGTAGAAACTAAATTGTCGCTCTAGAAAAACATCCTTAAACATTCTAGTTGTCTTTGCTAGCGAATTCTAAAAAATCCTATATTGTAAGGTGTGCCCAAATGAAAAGGGGACCTTAGCTATAACGGCGTTATATCAAATCCCAGTGAGTTAATGTGTTGGCCGATATATGGCATGGTCGTATTGCTACATGCACATGTGCAGTTAACGGCTTCGCATCAATATCCTCATTGCTGGAGAGTCATTTCCGCAGTTCGTTGCATGATGGATTCCTCCAGATCAGCACAAAAAGGTCGGCTGGTGATGAGTTCATACGACAGAATCGCAGGATCACCACACGTGAAATTGCTGTTGAACTGTCGATAAACAAAGGAACTGGGCATCACATAATCCACAAAAAGCTTCGTTATGGCAAAGTTTGTGCACAATGGGCGCCCAGCCACTTGTCAAAGAATCAAAAGACGGAGAGTATAGATGTTTGCTTGACCCATCTATTGAGCCATCCACTCCCTTCCTACGCGCTGGGAACAGTGTATCAAATTGCAATCATTTCTGGTTGTACTATACCACATGAATTCTAATTATAATATTGTTATTAAAATTTCTTCACATATAACTTTAGTCTCCTTTTCATTTGGGCACAACCTTTGTGCTGACCTGGAGGAATCTATCATGCAACGAACTGCGGAAATGACTCTCCAGCAATGAGGATATTGGTGCGAAGCCGTTAACTGCGCATGTGCATGTAGCAATACCACCATGACATATATCGGCCAACACATTAACTTATTGGGCATTGATATAACTCTGCTACAGCTAAGGTCTCCTTTTCATTTCGGCACACCTTATAGAATTCTAGAGCATTTTCCTATATTATCGTGATTAAAAATCTCATTTGAAAACCTCTAAAAATAAATGCGAACACAAAAGGCAAGTTTCAGCAATTATATTTTTGTTTTATGATCCAATTCTAGGAAATCAATCCTGGTTGGAGTTTATAAGTTTTGGGGTCCCCTGAGTTCATTTTTACTATTTTTACGAAAATGTACAGTCGGCAACAAAAGTCTCCGAACACTAACAAAAATTTCTATATAAAAAAAAAAGTACACTTAATACAGTTTTGTTAAATAAATCCTTGTCGAATCCTGTTTTTAGACTGACTAAAAGCAGGATTCGACAAAAATTTATTTAAAAAACTATATTAAGTGTACTTTTTTTATATAGGAATTTTTGTTAGTGTTGGGAGACTTTTATTACCGACTGTATGTATGTGTATGTGTGTAGGTATGTGAGTGAACACGATAGCGCCTAAACGTTTTGTTCAAATGAACTGAAAGTTGGTATGTACATTATAGGTCACCATAGCCTGAGCCCTATTGATTTTAGAGAATCTAAGACTTATCATTATGTCTACGGGCTCAAATATTTTAATGTGCGATAACGTTTAAACACCTTATTCGATTGATCTAAAAATGTATACACATAGGTCACAGTCGCAAAAATTGTATAGATTTTGGTAAATCTGTCACTTACAGTTTTTTTACAGGGACCCAAAGAAAAATTCTTTAGCATTTTGGTCTATAGGCACATATTTTTAAAGTGGACAGCGTTTAAATAAATAATTCGATCGAGCTAAAAATTTATACACTTGTTATAGGTCACAGTCAAACCAGCTGTAGAGATTTTGGGGGATCAAAAGGTCTATATTGTTGCTTATGTGCGATGAGGAACCACTGTCAATTATAAAGTTGTCCGTCATTGTGTTTTGAGTCGTGAAAGCCATTTGTTTTGTTTGTGATGTTATTTGCTTCATTTGTTTTGAATGGCTTTGTTGTTGTGTATGTGTGTGTGGCAACTCTTCATTGTGTGTCACTAACTGTGAGGAATTGGTTGTTCTGAATTTATTTCTAAATTGTTTGTTTTTAGTGTTATCAGCATTTCTGTTTTTCAGATACCAGCACTCCGATTTATTGTGGTTTGTTTTCCTGCAGTACGTGCAGTATTTATTTTCCTTTTTGAAATTACTATTATACTGTTGTTTTTTATTTATATGAAAAGCTTTAGAAGAATTTGTATTGTTTTCGGAGACGTCTTTTCGACGATTGAATTCATCTAGCAATTTGCTGCTAACATAGTTAGGTGTGAGTTCATTTTCAGGGCGAGCTTCAAGGGCTATAATCAAGGTTTCATAACTTTTGGGTACGGAGCATAGTAACAGTGCAGAAATGTGCGCGAATTTTATTTCTTCCCCAATTGATTTCGATTTATCTATGATTTCCAACATTTTATTTATGTGGATTTGCATATCGCCACCTTCTTCTAGCTTCGTGCTATATAATTTTCTCAATAAGTATAATTTACTACTTAAGTTCGTTCTTTCGTGGATATCACGCAATTTATTCCATGTTTCTAGAGCTGTTTGGCATTGTTTGATGTGGATGATTTGAGCGTCATCAATGAACAAATTTATGATTGCTCGCGCTTTATTGTCTTTTTTTCGCCATACATCTGTTATAGGATTTGGCGGGTCATCTGTAATAACCTCATATAATTCATCCTTCATGAGATACATTTGCATTTTAAACTTCCAAACTGAATAATTTTCAGAATTTAGTTTCTCAATTGTTGGACTTTCCTTAAAGGATGCCATTTTCTGATTTCTTTTTATTTATAGTAAATACTATATCCTTGAGGAGAATTTATTTTGTTTTGTTTTTATGATATTATTAATTCTTCAATTTTTCAGAAAAACAGGGTTTCTTAATTTTCTTAATTCAAAAAAATGTATAAATGCATTTAATTTTTATTTTGCATTTTCTTAATATGATTTCAAACACTGAATATACTTTTGTTTTACTTTAAACAAAAATACTTTTGTTTTGTTAAATAATAATATTATTTAATATTCATGTTTTATTTTCATATTAATTTACTTTTATATACTTTTCCCTTTATCTTTGGGACAGCCAGACAATTTATAAAATACTTATATTTTAAAGGTAAGCTTTAATATGTTCATTTAAGAACAATGATACATTTTTCATCTATTTAATATTCTATCAGGCGCATAATCTAATATTAATATTTAATTTTATGCACTCGGTTGCGCTTTCTGCGCTAATCAAATAAAATGAAAGTAATTATTCATTTGTTCAAAAAACAGAAGTAATGAAAATTATGAGCTTACCTTTTTCTGTTCTGAGGAGTCGGCTGTCCCATGAACCTGTAGCTCAATGTTTTATTCATTATTATTATTTAATTTTCTTCTCTGTAAAGTAATAATATTATTAATTGTTTGAAGAAAGCACGTTGAGACCATCTTTGGAAATTAACTTGTGTATTTAATGAAAAAGGAAAGTAAAAGTAAAATAAAAAAAAAAGAAAGGAGCGAGAATTAATCTCACTCTACATTACAAAGCATAAACACTAACTAAAAGTATCAGAATCTATTCCGATGAAAAACATACAGGTGTGGAGTCACGTGGTACAGTTCTAAAAATAGATCTTCACCCCTTCAAACCACGGAGGGGATGAAAAGTTTGGAGGGTGAAAACAGACACACTTTTGTTCTTATTATAATGTTCGATTTTACAGAACACATTTTGGAATAAAGGAGTCTTTTCGAGTTTGTAATTTTCTGTCAGATTCTACATCATAGGCTCCCATGTATCGCAGATACATAAGAATGGAGCTCAAAAATTTAAAGAAAAAATAATAACAAATTTAAAAATATATAGAACGGTAAAATTAACAATGTTAAAACAATAAAAATACAACAATTCAAAAGAGAAAAATTGCGTATAAATACATGAACTATAAAAGAATTCAGTCACTAAATGTCAGCATCATCATCTCCCTAACACGCCAATATCGGTCATATAGGTTTTCTTCATTGAGCGAAGAGTATTTGAGAAGATTTCTTTATCCATCTCTGTATTTTCATTACATAAAATGCAGAGGATACTATTATATATGCCAATGCGATGAAGGTGTTTATCGAGGCAATCGTTTCGGTTTCTAAACGAAATACTGCAACTGCAATATATCTGGGAGAATCTGGAATTATGTAAATAGTCTCCTTCCATTTCTTATTTTTGATTTCTGCCTGAAAGTTGATGTTGTAATTTTTAATTATTCTTTCCATTGATCTAAATGATACTTCGCAGTTATTTGATTGTAAAATTTTTGTTTCCTTTTTTTGCCAATTTGTCGGCGCATTCATTTCCTGCGATTCCAACATGAGATGGAATCCATTGTAAGATGACATTCATTTCCTTTAAGGCTAAGAGTCAAGATTCTGTCTACATGATTCAATAATTTTTGAATCTGCTACGTTATGAGCTGCAATTGCTCGAATGGCCGAAAGGGAGTCAGAAAATATAACTACACCTTTGAGTTCAATCTTTCTACTAAGTATTTGTTCAGTTCTAATTCTAATTGCCTCTGTCTCTCCATCAAAATTGGTTTGGAATTTATCAAGGTTGGTATACAATAAGAATAATTCTGAGTGCATACCAGCACCAACCCCATCAATCGTCTGCGATCCATCTGTGTATATAATATATGGAACCAATTATTTTCGGGAATTTCATCGTCAACCGATGACGATTTAGTAATGTGGCGCATCAAATTCTGTTCAATTCTGATCGATTCTAGATGCATGGGGTTGTAAGGTTTCAATAGTTTTTCTCTAGGTAAATTCGGGAGAAGATATTCTAATTTCACTTTATAGACCTTCTGTAAAAAATCTTCCTGTGTTTTCAGTCTTCTAGCTGATGTTGTAATTTCTCCATAGATCAGTTGATCGTAGCCTGATCAGTTTTTCATACATTATTAAAGCTCTCCACTTAATTATTAACTTTATTGGTTTGTTGTCTGTTAGGGCAAGCATTGCCTGAACTGGAGTGGTTTTTACTGCTCCAGTAATGAGCCTTAGGGCTTCATTTTGAAAGACCTCTAGTTTAGATATATACGTATTACTGCATGTGATCACAACAGTAACTTATCACATCAGTAACTTATTAGTGATTTAACGTATAAATTGTATGTTTGATTTAAAGTATCTCTTCCCCATCCCCATTTTACTTCAGCTAGTCTTTTAACTACCGTTAATCTTTTTTTAGCTCTTTCAATCACTTCATCAATATGTTTTTTCCTAGAGAGCTTTTTATCAAACTTAACTCCTAAATAAATAGCTTCATCTGTCTATTTTATATTATTACCATTGTATTTTAAATCCATCTCTGTTGGTTGCTGACTTAAGGTAAAAGTATGGTACATTGTCTTTTCCAAGTTGACTTCCATTTGGTTGTCTGTAGACCATTCATATAAAGCATTTAGTGATTTATTGATTCTATTTGTTATTATGTTCTTATTTTTCCGGGAGCTGACGTCCATATTACAAGATCATCAGCATAAAGAGCACATTCTATGCCTTCAATGCATTTTATTTTTTCAGGGAGATCATTTATATATACATTAAACAGACTTGTACTTGTTACGCCTCCCTGCTGTAGACCACAATGAGTCTTTTTAAATGTAGATGTCTCCAATCCATAACGAACAGCACAAAATCTCTGAGTAATGGTATTTTTTAACCACTTGAGCATCTTACCCCCAATTTCTAGATTTTTTAGTTTATAAATCAATTTCGTTTTCCAAATACGATCATATGCAGCTTTAAAGTCTACAAAAACAGCGACTAAAATTTCGCTTTTATCTAAACTATCTTTAATTGCCTTTAATCTCTTATGACCTGTTGACTGGTAGACTGATGGATTCGGAATCCACTCTGAGTATCTGTTAGAAGGCCATGTTGTTCTAAATAGAACACAAGCCTTCCATTTGACCATTCCCTCGATAATATTGACCATAATAGAATTCAATGATATTGCTCTGTAACTATCTGGGCATTTTAGTCGTTTACCTTTCTTTGCTATTGGAATAATAATTGACTTTCGCAAAGCTGCTGGCACATATGAATTCCAAGAAGAATTAAAAAGTCAGAAATGTATTTAAAGCCTCTGTTCCCAAATGTTTAATAAACTCTGCATGTATGCCTTCATGGCCTGGACTCTTCTTGAGTTTTTGTTTCTCAACTGCATTTCTCAATTCATTCATAGCGAATTCTGCAGACCATATTTCTTCATTATTTGAATCGCCATGATCGATTAATCTTTTCAAAATTCCTTCACGAGTTACCATTTCTCTCGTTTTCCTTTGTTTCTCTGCATAAAACTTTACAAAAGCCTCTGCAATCTCTCTATCACCTTGTTTATCATTAAATAAAATAGGTTCCTTTCTTTGTTCTCGGAATTTTTTTTGTCAAGCTTGCCATAAATTTATAAATTTTTTAACTGTCCATTTTATAGTCAGTACTAGAGATAAAATTATACCAAACATTCCGTTTGGATTCACTTATCTTCAACTTCATTTCTCTTGCCAAGACTCTCCATGCTTTAATATCCTCCTTCCTGCCAGTAGTTTCAGCAAGGTATCTAGCCTGATCTCTTTTCTTTTTTAGATTTCCAAGTTCTTCATTCAAAAACGGTTTATACTTTTTAGACTTGGTGCGTGGAATCGTTTTGTATGCGGACTCCAAGATTAAATTGCAAATTATCTGGTTTGCTTTATCCAGCGAGCTTTCATCTTTAAAGATGTAATCCTTCCTGAGTTTAATTTCTAATTCACTCTGGAACTCTGTCCAATTTGCTTTTTTAAAATTCCAAGACAGTCTTGCTGTCATTCGTTTTTTATACGTTTTGTTCAGGTGTGTTTTTATAGTAGTCAGAGTAATTCGATGTCCAAAACCAGGATCTTCAAGCACTTCTCTCTCAGCCCTCTGGCTTAAATCAGAGGACAACAAAACAACATCAGGATTTGAAAATGTTCCATTATAGTGCAGATATGAGGGACAATCTGTCCACTGATATACAAGTTCTACTTGGTGGTTAGCCATAAAACTTTCCAATTCTTTACCAGCAAAATTTTTATCTTTATATCCTAATAGATGCCTATGTGCATTAAAATCACCGATGATGACTGTTCTTTTTGAAATATCTATAACATCAAAATTAGGTTTGTTGTCCGGTGGACTATATAATGAACAACTCTTAAAATGATTATTATTTTTCCAACAGTCTATTTTTACGATTTCAGTCTTCTCCTCCGTACTTCCCCTATTATAATTTCCACATTTGTTTATTTAACGACTTGTCTAACTTATATTTATTTATGCAACCATTAGTTACTTAATGTTCGGAAAGTCGAGTGGAGTCACTCCAGATTTTCTTTTTCTTTGAATGTAAATTGTTTTAGTCTGATAAAATTATAAATTAATAAATAGAAACTTAAAAAGAAATCAATTCTTTAACTGAACTATGTTGTTCAAAGCACCAAATTTTATTTAAAAAAACATAATTGCTTTTTTTTTTTTTTTTTTTTAAACATATTTTTAAATATTGCATAAATGGTTTTAATTTCATAATACTATAAATTAATATATATTGTTTAAATAAGAATAATTGTTCATCTCGGCTATGTAGTAAAATTTGTTTACTTATGTAAAAAGGGTATGTTAACGTTCTTCTATTTTCCTGTTTTTAAATGAAAATAAATAAGAACATAAATAGAAAAGATTAAAAATTATGCCTATTACCTTTGTTAGAAAATCAAAATACCATATCAAATTCATCAATCAAACCGTAAATCAAAAACGTATTTAACAAAAATTATAAGAATTCATTAAAAGTATACTTTGTGAAATAACATTATTTTGATAAACAGTTGTTTAGTATATATATATATATATATATATATATATATATATATATATTTATATATATATAAGAATTTTTTAAAAACATCATTTCAGCAGAAAAAAAACAAGAAATCAGAAATATGTTGTATGAGAAATTTGCTAAACTATGATAAAATGTTAAAATATAAAGAAAAATGTTGAAAATATATTTATGATTAAAAGCTCTTCTCTGGTAAAAATTATAAAAATTTCTAATATAAAAATTTCTTTCTTTCTTTTCTTTTTTTTTTTTTTTTTTGTGTGTGTGTGTATGTATGTGTGTATGTATGTGTGTAATTTAATTTCATAATATATGGATAGAGTAATGGCAGCTCACCAAATGCATCACAGTAAATATATCATAATTTCGCATAATATTCATTTCTACACTGAGTTTTGTACAAATATATTAGCTAGATATAGTTGAAAAATCGCGAAAAATTCTTCATAGCATTATCAAGCAATGTCTTGGATGATATGTGATAAATTTTACACAACATATTTTTTGGTAATAGGCATATCACATATCGAGTTTGGTATTTAGAAACTGAGATATAGGCTTTTTTCGTAAATGTCAACAGCTGCTGTGTAGCATCTGTGTGATGTATGCCGAAATCTAAAGAGTACTAATTTATGTCAAGGTCAGACAATAATTAAGTTTTGTGGAACTTTGAGCGTTTTTTCTTGAGATAGAGTATCTACAAAATTTCGGTAACAACAGGCGACACTGTACATCTTCTAAAAATGGTCAAATTGTTTTCAGAATATCTCTAAGTGTGTAAATTATAAAAAACCAGAAGTCGACTTTTTTTTTTTTTTTCTTTTTTTATCAAATGCAATATTTTTTTTTTTTTTTTTTTTTTTCTGTTGTATAAAACGTAAATGTAAAAAATTCTGAATGTAAAGTATTTTTTTGTATAGATACATCACTTTTGTTTTCAGCAATTTTACACTTTATGTCAATATCTACTCTAGGAAATTGAAAAATAGAAAGAAATAAAATAATATAATGTGATAAAGTACAAGAAAATATACAAGAAATAGCATATCATACGATACATTAAAACATTTTCCGAAAGGAGTTGATGGTGGTGTTAGCAATAACACCAACTGACTATGATGTAATTCAAAAGCCTTGTTGGCGTGCCCTTTGTGTGAATCTGTAAGGTGGCTTAATCTGTATTCACAAAAATTCGGAGAAAACTATTGAAAACTTTGAAAGCCTAGGCTGTCAAGTGTGAACTGGGTTTACATTCTGCATCTCTCGTCCAATAGTTTCGAGTAAGGCTCTTATATTATACGAGCTGGCACAGTATCCGCCATTTCCTAGCCCATCTGGGAAAACGTTGGAGGTAGAAAAAACTAGGTTACCTGATTAGCGTTGTTATCGCCTTTAAACTTCTACACAGATCATGTGTGCTAGAACTTCTTATCACGAAACAAACAAGTTTGCAATTTTAAGAACATCGCCAACATTCTTAAAACTGCAACCCTTCACGTTAAAAGAAATGTAATTTTAAAATTAAATTTTGAAAAATTTAAAAACAATAACTTAAAAAAACAGTACATTCATATTAAATTTGTCAAAGAACTTTAAAAATAAAATGAAATAAGTTGAAAATAAGGGAAATCTTGCACTACAAAGTTGTGCTCCTGCTCCGGGTATCCACGAGTTAAATCTGCAATTTATAATCCACTTTTTGCTTCTTTCTGGATTAGAAGGAAATATAAACAGGTGGTGCCATTCTCTGGAGTTATTCGTGCAATTTAATGCCGAAAAATCACCAATAATAAATCGTCAGTCGGTCTTGTGGGCTAGAAAATGGCGGATGCGTCAGCCTATCAATATAGGAATTCTAGTTTCGAGAGCAGAAACTCTTTTCACTAGTGTGGGACTTTTTCAGAAAGAAAAAAAAACTTATTAAGATTTACCGGTTCATTGGACAGTTAACATAGATCCAATTAAAATGCTGCATTAAATATAATTTGTAAGCTTTTGTACGTGTTTTCATCTCCTTTATTTTTAAGCAAAGATAAGTAGTTATAGTAATTATTTAAAGATTTATTAAAAATGATGTAATATTTATGATTGTATAATTCGTTTCGTATTAAAAAATATGTAAGATGTAAAAATTGCCAATTATTACTTAAACCATTAAACACTTTACATTTCCGTTATCTACAAAATTTGTAATTTCTTCTTATAAACTAAATATTCAGATCATGCTTCAGAAATTGTCAAATAATATTTAAAATATTGTTTTTCAACATAATATATAAGAATAATCATTTTTCTTTTGAACGTATGAAAATAATGTGTTTCTCTTTCTATAGACATATCATAATTTATACGTCTTGGATTCGGTAACTTATATTCATACCAGAATTCTGGGTAAAAAATAATAGAAAGAAAGAAAGAAAACAGTACAGTTTGATAAAGTACTCTTGGGAAATAGGATACGTGACATGAAAAATCTTTCAGAAAGAAACAACTGATTAAAGCTTCCTGGTTCATTTAACAGTTTAACCATGATTCATTTAAAAGGCCGCATTTAATATAACTTATAGGTTTCCGTACGTGCTTTAATTTACTTTACTTTTAAGTGATATTAATTAATTATAATAAGGATTTAAAGTTTAATTAAAATTAACTCAACTTTTACTATAATTTTGTGCATTTCATTTCAAATAAAAATTCAAGATAAAAAGATTTCCCAATATATTCTTACTTTCATATTTCATATTCTTACTTTCATATAATAAACGTTTTAAATACCGAAATTATATAAAAACATCGTGTCTCCAAGTTTTTTTTTTTTTTTTTTTTTTTCCTAATGAAAATTCTCAAACTTGCTTTGGTGTATTTTCGTACTCCATCTATTGTGGAGCAAAAATTGTGATGGCATATCGCCGGTCCACATCTACAAATTAATCTCAGAGCGTCGTTATTAACCACTACGTCGCTTTAGTGCGATTTAATCCAAATCAAACCAATACAGCCGTATTACATTTACTATAAAAATATAGTGCAAATTTATGCATAAAAATAGATTACCAATATCAGCAATATGTCAAAATATGTAAAATTTCTTAATCAAATTTCTGAATAAATTATATTTCAGGAATATTATAAATTTATAAACGTAATAAAAGTGACATTTTCATATGATTTCCCTACCTGCAACTACCTTACTATATCTTCTCGAATATCGTAAAAGAAAAGCACAAAATACTATTAAAAATAAAGTTTAATGTTTTATCAGAAAATGATGATAACTTAGGCTAATTTAGCTATGAGCGAAACACTGAAAAAAAAATTACATTTGGTTGGCTGGGTTTAACGTCGTACTAGTACTTCGCTTAAACAAATTATGTGACTGTCATCTAGAAGCTAAATTGTGGCTGTAATGTATTATAAATAGTTCCATGCCATCCTTATAAGTTCTAACCATAAAGTTACATAATTAGGTTCTTATTTTAATCAATGTATAAGAAACTATAGATATAGAAATTAATAATAAAAGTGTTTATTTACAAAAGGAGCTCAACCAAAATCGATGAATGAAATTCTTTGGCGTATGTTATTTGATTCTTATCCGATACCGTTTATATGCTTCAAGAAACATTTAATCATTATGTGAAACAATGTATCAGTTAGGAAATTGTAGAGTATATTTTTATAAATGTAGAAAATATTTCAATTTTCTTGTAAAGAACAAAGAGTATTTTGTTTTCTTTTTCTTGAGGGGAATTATTAATGATAAATGGGTCATATTGGAAAATGATATTGTATTGGTAATTAGTTAAGTTACACTCATCATTAAAAAAAAAAAAATGATAAGTACCATATTATAATCAGTTAAATAAAACTTTTTAAAGACAAAAACGTGACAAATAAACTGGTTTTATGTGTAAAAATTTTAAATAATGATTTGGAAATTAATACCGCTATAGGTTCATGGTTCTAACCCCCTTTGATAGAGAGTTCTAAAAGCCCTTATTAGAATTCTAGACCGTTTTCCTATATTATGTTGGCCAATATCATTTAAAAATCTCTGTAAAAAAATGAGAACACAACAGCCGAGTTTTAGTAACTATAATTTTGTTTTATAACCCAATTCTAGTAAATCAACAAGAATTTCTCGCAATAAAAAGAATTCATAATATTCATAATATTGTTTAACAACCTTGAAAAATGTAGACTAGAAATCCTCGATCATTTCATCTATCCAGGTTATTTGTTTACCTTATACGCATAACTCGCAAATCTATGTTTCTAGTTTAGGGATTTAGAAAACGGCTACTTTTTCGTTCTAGATGAAAACAATATAATTTTTTCTCGGTGTATTTTTAGAAATTTGGTATAAATTTACACTATTCTAGTAATGCTCACTTTTAAAATGGTACTATTAAAATGATGAAAGCACCGAAATTTTAAATAATTAATACCAAATTTCTAAATATATTTGTTGCAGATAAATTGCACAGAGTTTTGAGTGTAACATTGAACTTTATTTTGTAAAGAATTTTTTTTTTTCAAAAGCATAAAAACCTTTTTTTTTTTTTTTTTTCAAAAATCCAAGTGAAGAATGTGAAATTTTATTCTGTACATGGATATATGGGAAGATAATTTTTTAAGTACGCAGTAAAAAGTTATTAAAGGTAAATAATTTAACATTTCTCTCTTGAATAGAAATAATCATATCAAACATATAATCTGACTCACAATTAGAAAATATACTATAATAGGTAAAAAAATAATAATTGTGAAGTCCAACTGCACTTTTTTTGAAACTGAAGTCCGGTTTCCACTGACGGCTCTTTCGACGGCTTCTATTAATCCTTTGATGTGGCCAACCGGGCTCAAAACCCTCGAACGTGGTTGGAAGTCCCTGGTTCTAACCCCCAGCTGAGATAATTGAGGGGCCAGAGGCAGATATCTTTGCCAATTTTGCATGCTTTTCTTTGAAGTAACTGCGCAATCTGATAAAAAAAGGTTACAACTGATGACAAGACATTTGGCTCTTTGTGTCGGGAGCGTGATTAATGGTTTTTTGAACCTGGAAGCTCCAACTCCAGTGGAAACCGGCCTTAAAGATCATAACTTGAACTTGGAAACCTCTGGGCAGGCCCTACCTAACCGGCAAAGACACGCCTACGGGTTATTTACCGTGAACAGGAACGAATAACCGACATATTCTCACATAGTGACCAACTGACAAATCACTTAAGTTGCACAAATTTATTTTGGAATGAAATTTATGGGCAAAAGATAATCACAACCACGGGAATAGAAATTATCCGCAAGATTAGAAAGTCCAAAAAGTCGTTAGAAAAAGAGGAACCCTCACAATTTAGGCCGACTACGATGCCTAACTCGCGTTAGTATTAAGATGAACTGTTAACGACCGCTTCGGCACTTGACGGTGTATAACTTTTTTTTAAAGAGGTCCAGACAGCACCAAACTATCGGTCTCTTGCGAGACAAACACAAAATAAAATATAACAATAATAACACATAAAATAATAGTAAAACAAACTAGTTGGCATAGGTGGACTCTGCTCAGTTCCCCATCATATTTATGTTCTCAGAAATTTCTAGTGCGAGACATATTATAATCATGTTAAAAGAAATGAATTTGACCAAAGCTTGATACAGTGACAGAATGAAATCCCCGCCTAATAGGCTATCCACCGTTCACTTCGATATAATTATCTTATTCTAATTTATTAATTTATTTTATCAGGGTCATTTCTATTGTTTAGTTTTCATGCTACTATTTCCAATTCAATAAACCTCAAAATTCATATTTATATGAAAAATTTACAATTTCGCTATGTTGATAAAATCGTAAATTACGAATAATTTACGAAAATTTCCTAGTAGAATATTTGTATTCAATCATGTTCAAACAAATATCATAAACTTAATTTTGAAGTTGTCTAATGTATTTAGGATCCTCAAAATGGAAATTTATGCTCAATTTTGCCTTATTCTGACATGTTAAGTAAATCGTAAATTCCAAATAACTTACGAATTTTTTTAAATTGGAAAAATCATAGTCTATGATATCCATGCCAGTATCCTAAATAATATTTCGAAAGTGGTTTCACATCTTTACGATGAAAATATCCCTCAAGATTGACGTTTATGTGAAATTTTGCTCTATTCTGACATGTTAAGAAATTCGTAAATTTCCAATAACTTACGAAATCTTTATATTGGAAAATTCATAGTCTTTAATATTCATGCCAGTGACCTAAATAATATTTCAAAAGTAATCTGACATCTTTACGATGAAAATATCTCTAAAAATTGACGTTTATGTGAAATTTTGCCCTATACTGCCATGTTAAGAAATTCGTAAATTTCCAATAACTTGCGAAATTTTCAAAGTAGCATATTTATAGTTACTGATGTTCGTTCCGGCATCCAAACTGATATTTTAAAACTGGTCTGACACTTTTACAGTAAAAAGTTTCCATTTAATGCACGTTTAAGTGAATTTTTATCCTATTCTCCCATGTTAAGAAAATCATAAATTTCTAATAACTTACGAAGTTTTTAAATTCGAATGTTGCAAATCAATAGGGTTCTGGCCAGTGTCGAAAGTAATATTTTAAAACTGATCTGACCTCTCTGCGACAATTTGTTCTTGAGATATCGTGTACACAGACTAACAAACTAACGGACTGACCCACTAACAGACTAACACACTAACACACTAACACACTAACAGACACCATAGAAATTTTGTCATTTTCGGATTCCTCACACCTGAAAACGTGTAGAAAAGTCAAAAAACCGAGGTCGAAAATTTTCACGATTACCTAAGTTCCCCATACCTATAGTATGATGGGGAACTAAAAGACATGAATAGAAATAACAAATACAAATAAGCATAATGGGGAATGGAATATAATGTTAAGTATTAAATTAAATTGCAAATAATAAAATAAATAATTTAAAAAACTGAAAAAATAAAAGGATAAACTGAAAAAATAAATAGTAGTTATTCATTTATTCTAGTATAACGTACATACATACTGTCTTTCCCAATAACAAATCACAGCATATGAGCCAAGTTGCTTCATGGGATTTAGAAGCTATTAACATAGAAATGCAGAGGGCTTAGTAGCCTAATGGCCGACAGATGAGAAAAGTAGCCATTGTAATTAATTTAAAATCGAGCCATTTGCGAAGCCAGGAGAAGATCATTGTATAACTTGGAAGAGCTGTTTAAACTATAGAATTTAACATAGTTTAAAATGCTAAAATTGAATTTTAGCGTTTTATTTTTAACAGTGTAACAGCATATACCGTATTTAAACGTAAAAACTTCTTCACACACCATTAAATGAACGGATTGATTTTGCCTCCAAGGTAGTGGCACGTGTTTTTTGTACTTGAAGAAGGTCATTTACTTTCGAAATCGGTAGTACTTCCCTTTGATTTATGGTGTGTGTAGAAATTTTTATGTTTAAATATTTATTGTACACCAGTTCGTTAATTTACAATAGCATACGCAATATATAGATGATATGAACCTACTTAAAATAATACAAATTCATTTCATTCTATTTTATTTAGTTGGTAATAATGCTTTTAAATTTATGGTGTACATATTGATTTTAGAAATTTACACTTCGGTTATACTGTTTTAAGAATTTTTTTCTTTCTTTCTTTCTTTCTTTTTTTTTTTTTTTTTTTAGTTTCTTAATCATTATAATTTAATTTTTCTACTGTGCATTAGATTAAAGGTCGTATTAAATATAAAACTGTTCTGAAATTAATCCTAAATATTGAAATCAATTCTTTCTAAAGGAAAAGCAGGAAAAAAAAGAAATTAATTTTAAAACAGATAAATTATTTCTTCAGTTTAAATGTTTGCGTTGATCGATATTGCAGAACAAGAAAAAGAAATCATATGAAATCAAAGTTTGTTTTTCTATCTTAATCATTTAATTAAGCGAAAATAAAAAGTAATTTCTGAATTTCCAATTTTGAAAGACAGTATTTTCTTATGAAAATTATTTAAATATTCTGTTCTTTTTTATTCCGAAATTTAAAATAAAAAGTTTTCAAAGTTTTCGAATTTTGTTAAATCTTTGATGAAATCAAGAACTAGTAATTCTGAGAAAGAAAGAAGGCTTATTTCTTTATTTTAAAGAATAAAGGTTTTTTTACTTTTATGAATTTGGTTGGATTTACTTTTTAATCTTTTAATTCTCTTTCATAGATTATAAAATGTTTTTAGAATAATTTCTTTTACGAAATTCATTATTTTAAAACAGTGTTTTTCAGCAATTTTCACTTATGTTTATAGTACAAAATAGCTAATCTATTTATATTAATCTATTTGTACTAATCTATCTAATCTATTTGTATTTATAACATCCATTTATAGTACAAAATAACTAATAAAGTTCTTGCTCTGTTTGAAGTTCCATGAATTATGGGCTCACAGAAAGGAAACGAAATGACAGTGATGCCAGACGGTCGAAAATTATTTCCCCAAAGAGGTTTTCAAATTTCCCCAAATCAGGAAGTTTTTTCGGAAAAAATCCCCAACTTGTTTTCTACTGAAAAGGGAAAATAGTATATATGTTACCGCTAAAGTGCAGAAATCAGTTAATCTGCAGATTAGCTAGGCAATCTGCACATTAACTAGGGTGATCCGTTAAAGTGAGAAAAATTGTTTCATTTCTCAAATTACCTAGGTAATCTGCGAATTACCTAGATAATCTGCACATTACCTACTAGGCATTCGTTAAAGTGAAATAAGATCTCTGGTGGCATAATTTTACTGCACGCTGTGTTGTATTTATTTTTATCATTCGAGAAAAGAAAAAAAAAAGATTAGTTTGCTTTTCTTTTCTTTCTTTCTTTACTTATTTTAATCTGTATGTGTTTTAATTTTTATGTGTTTTAAAGTTATATTTGTTTTATTTATTTCATCTTTTTTATTCTGTCAATATAAGTTTGAAGATGTTATGCATTTTTAATATGAAATATAATATCTTTAATAGCTTACAATAAAGTCTATTTTATAAATGAATGTTAGAATTGTAATACAGTAACGATTTCTTTTCAAATAAAAATATTTAACAATTTAAAAAAAAAAAAAAAATGTTTTATTAACAACTTATATTGCTATTACTATATTTAAAAAAAAATATGCATCAATTTTTAATTAGCTAAAGAAATATTAAATTAGACAAATCAGAAGCATTTTAAGAAGTACTTCAAACAATCAAAACTGCTTTAATAATTTTAAAACGCATGAAAATTAAAATGACAGTTTTCCAATGCTTTATTAAACTATATTTTGCAGCATACATATATCTGTACAAGTTTAGGAAATATATTAATTTTACAATTAAAAAAAAAAAAAAAAAAAAAAAAAAAACTTTATTAACACATTTTATGTGATAAACTACAACGAAATTATTTGAAAAAGCGAACAAAATTAAAAATAAAAATATAATCATGATATATAAAATATATAATGGAAACTTAAAATTGAAAGAAACAAAAGAGAAAAATTGTAATGAAATGCTAAAAAATGCATAAAAATTCCATTTTAAGTATTTATTGAATAATGCCATAATATTGAATGCCATATTTTCCAGAGTTAAAAAACAATACATGTGTTCTTTTTTTCAGTAAGTAATAGTAATTTAAATCAATTTTAAAATAAAGTAGTTTTAAAAAGTTGTGGTTTAATAGTTTTATTTCGGAAGAAAATAATTACTGTGCTGTAAATTTAAGATTCATAATTTAAAATGAAGTTTCACGAGAGAGAGCTTTTAATTAAGATTATATTTCATTAATAAAATGCAGACCCTTATCAAACTTATATTGACAGAATTAAAAAAGAGAAGAAATAAACTCAAAACGATTATAACTTACTTGTACTTTAAAATTTGTGTTGGTCATAATAAGAAATCTAATGTCATAGCTTCGATGATCTACGTTTTGCGCTTACTGTTTATCATTATCACAGCGGAGAGGAAGGGATAAAAGTTTCGGTTTGTGTTTGAAGGTCAATCGCGTCACAGACTAATCTGGGATTCGCGTATCTGTATCACATGACTGTTTGACGTCATAGTGAATGTAAAAAAACTAAGGCTCGAAACAAACATTTAAACTTTAACGACACAGAAGCCGTTAATCTGCAGATTACCTAGTTAAAATGCGGAAAACTCTTTATTCCGCACTATAACGGGTCATTTTATTTAATCTGCAGATTAGCTAGGTAATCTTCAGATTAACGGGTTTCACGCTTTAACGGTAACATATATATATATATCAAGCAGATTTAAGCTCAGATTTTTCCCCAAATGAAGGCAATTTTTGAAAAAATCCTCAAATAACAATAAGGCTATTGAAAGTCCCTAGTCGTTGGGTTAAATCATTACGTTGCCAACACTGACAGAAATCTAAAGAACTCCCCAGATTTGCCCCCAAAAATTTTAGAATTCCCCAATAAAGTCCCCATAAACATTTGGTCCCCAAAATTGTCCCCAGAAGCCTCAAATCCCCAAAATGAGGACAAAATCCCCAATCTGGCATCACTGCGAAATGACAAACGAACCTGCTAAATAATCGCCATACGGAAGTTGGTTTGGACTTTGACTTTCAGTAATTCAGTCAAGTGACTCGCACGCACAAGTCATGACTTGCGCAGTGTCAAAAACAAAAGCAGTATCGAAGCAGATTCTTTTCAGTACACTTCTTGTACTTTTTTAAGTACCTGGAGGACAGAGTTCGTTCGGTCTTATTAAAAAAAATATTTGTAGCGTAGATACAGTGACTTATTTTCAGGTAATTATAATTATTATTTATCAAAATCATTCAAGAACTTAAAAAAGAAAAAAAAAAAAAAAACGAAGTTTTTGCCATTTTTTCACGAGAAAGCGCAAGTTACCTGTAAGCACTAAACGTTCTAAAGAGACTAAACTTTGGTGATTACAAGCCAATTAAAAACTGAAAAATTCACTAATTCTAAAATTTTTCACGTCTCCCCCATATATTTCTACAAAGATTTAACAGCGAGCGGGAATTTTCTGAAGATAAGAAAAGTCTATTGGAATTTGCACCTCAAAAAACATTTAATTCTAAACTTTCATGAAAATCATTACATCCATTTCCGAGTAAACCCATTATCTGCCACATGGTTCAACCGGCAGATTAAGGTTTATCAAAGAACGTGAATTTTCATGAAGATGTGGACAAACCAGATAGTTTCTCGTCTCAAAAAACCCTTGATGGTAAGTTTTTATAAAAACTGTTAGAACCATTTCCTAAAAATTTTCAGCTTTAATTTTGAAGCGGGATGAGTAAAGGCTAATTGTGAATGTTAATCTTCATGGAGATAAAGAAAATCCAGTTTAAATTGTTATTTTAAAAAACCCTAATTTTAAATATTTATCAAAATCATTTGAGTAGTTCCCAAGAAAAACAAACTTTAGCAATATTGTAACCTGGTGGAGTGATGGTTAACACTGCAGTAAACGTTAACTTTACTTGTGACGAGGATGTGTCGGATAAGTTTATCCTCCCCCCCCCCACAAAAAAAAAAAAAAAAAAAAAAAAAACTTATTTTATGTTTTTCATTAAAATTGTTATATTCATTTTTGAGAAAACCAGGTTTCTGCCATATTTTGCAATGATATGTAAAAAGTTAACCGTGAACGCTAATTTTTCTGAAGATGGCGTTACGTCAGATGGATTTCTGATCGCAAGAATCACTTTAACATAAATTTTATCATAAATCGTTAGAACCATTTCCCAGACAACTAATTTTCAGTCATGTTTTTCAACGGCAGGAATTAAAGTTAACAGCGAAAGGTAATTTTCTAGAAGATTAAAATAAATCGCACAGTTTGTCGTCTCAAAGCAGACTTATATCTAAGTTTTTAACAAAACCATTTGAACCATTCTCGAGAAAATTCAGAATAAACCTGATCTCTGCCACATTTCTTGAAGGTGAGAGTTAAGAATAAAAGTTTATTTTCCGGAAGAAGAGGATAAGTCATTTGATTTTGTCTTCTCAAAAAATCTTTAACCGTAAATTTTAATTAAAATTGCCATGTCCATTTCTTAGTAATTCTATCATATTTTTCAACAGACAGCTGATGGGTTAGCCGCGAATGCGAATATTCCTGAAGATGAGGATAAGTCTAATCAATTTTTTACCCCATAAAAACCTTAATGTTTATCTTTCCTGAAAGTCATTATATCTATTTCCGAGTAAACCCAATTTCTGCAATATTTCGCAACAGCAAGATAAAGGGTTAGCAGCAAACACGAATTTTTCTAATATGAGAATGAAATTAATCGACTTTTCTCTTAAAAACTACCTTAACTCCAAACTTTCATTAAAATCGCTATATTTATTTCCAAGTAAAATCAATCTGTACCATATTTTATAACCAGAGTATAAAGGGTTAACAGAAAACGGAAGATATCAAATTTAATGTTTTCGTACACTTTTCGCATATAAGCAATGAGAACATGTATAAAAAGTGTGTGTTTATAAATGTTTATCAAACATTCTATGTTTTTGAAGTGCTTATGTTTTAGGTTTTTGACCACAAAAATATTATTGCTAGCGAGAACTTTACATGCATTTAATACATAATTACAGAATATGTGTGTGTATATATATATATATATAATATATATATATATAAGATCTATGGTTTAGCCCAGCATTATGCCATGTAAAAAAACCAAAACTATTAAATATTTCCTATGCTTTTTTTTATAATAAATATTGTAAAATCACATGCATTACCAGAAACTTAAATAATTTGAAGGAATGTCTATATCACAATGAAAAAAACATCGTTTCGTAGTTAGGCTTCATTTATTGACTGTATTTGATTTTATTTCCCTTTTGGATCTAACATTACCTCTTTTAAATACACCTACGTCATTGTTTTGTCATTGTGATACCTGATTCGTAGCTATTCTAACATTGAATGTAATTAAATGTTGCAAAGGTGATGAATTTTATTAATTGTAACTCAAGTAATTAGATAAGTTAAAATCATTGTACAGATATTTGGATACCGATAACAGCTTTGCCGTGAATTCCTTTTGCATTACACGTTATTTATTAATTTATATTTATTTTTATCCTCGTCTTGATGTTTTTTATAGCACCTTTCATGAAAACACATTTTATATTATACACTCATGTTTGTGAAAATTGCAACATCAAGAAGAAATGCGAATATCTGAATGATATTTATTGGACACATACATTGTAGTAGAGGAAGACCAATTCATTAAAATTTTAGGACATTTGGAGTAACATGTACTGAGAAAACAGTACATAGAGCAGCGACCTCTGTGAGCAATAACAGCACTTATCTGCCAAGGCATTGACTCAAACAGCAATTGGATGACATGTACGGGTAGAGCACTTCATGAAGCTTTAACACAATGCCACAATTCATCGATTGTAGTTACTGGTGAGTGGTGGGGGACCAGTCACTGTTCAACGATTAAACAGTCATTTTCATTGGTGCAAGATGAGGAGAACTCACTGGGCAGTGCAGCAGTCGAACATATTCTGCATCAAGGTAGGTCTGAAAAATACAGACAACTTGCGGTCGTGCATTCTCCTGTTTAAATGTTGCACTTCAGAAGTCTTGAATTTAGGACATAGCGATGGGCCTTAACTGGTCAGAAATGTACTGGCGGGTATTCAGAGTGGCGGAAAGGAAAACAACAGTTGATCGAGACGTGTATCCAATGGTACCGTATACCATCACTCCAGGTGGTGACCCAGTATGCGGCTACCAAAGTTTTGATTACCCTCAAAACTGCATCACTGATATGGGCGCCTTTAATGTGTGATCAACCTGCTCGCAGGAATGGCGTGAAGTCGCTTTTCAGGCAGATCACAATCCTGTTTACGGCATCAAGATTGCTTCACCCGTATTTAACAGCATTGTAAATAATGCACATTACCAGATGGGTTTCGACATCGTCACACTATCCATCACCTGCAGTGATGGCATGGGGTCCCATTGGATACACGTCTCGATTGCTTCTTGTTCGCATTCCCAGCACTCTGAGTAGCGGTCATTAAATTTTTGGCGAGTTAAGGTCCGCCCCTCTGACCTATATTCTAGGCTTCCATACCACAACACCCCCTTAGCAGGATAAGGTACGACCGCAGGTTGTGTGTATTGTCCGGTTCTTCCTTGATAGAGAATGTGTTCAACCGTTGCTCTGGCCAGCGCTTTCTCCTGATCTCGCACCAATGAAAATGTCTGTTTAATCGTTAAAAAGCAGGTGGTCCGCCACTACTCACCAGTAACTACGGTCGATGAACTGTGACATCCTGTTGAAGCTTCATGAAGTGCTGTACCCGAATATATCATACAATCACTGCTCGATTCAACTCCAAGGCAGACAAGTGTAGTTATTACTTCCAGAGGTCGCTGCTTTATGTATTGTTTTCTCAGGATACATTACCCGAAGCTTCTTGAAAATTTAATTGATTGTTCTTCCTACGTATGTTTACTAATGTATGTTTAACTCTTTTAGTTTATATTGAGACGGTACTACTTGTATACATCCAAAAAACCACATGGTAAATGCTAAGGTAGCCATTTTATAAAATTTTTATGTTTTGAGCTGTCCAAAGTAATTTTTTAAGCTTGAAGTTTTTTTAATTTTATCAGAACTTAGCTATTAAATACAAACTACAATCGCCCAGTGGTCGAAACTCGACCATTTTAGGTTGATTTCTTTAGAAATCGACCTATTGCAATCACTTCGTTTATCTATATATCTATCTATCTATCTATCTATCTATAATGAAAATTTTGTCATCACGATAACTCCCGAAATAATACTCGAAATCGAACCAAATTTGGACAGTGAACTAATCTTATAAATATCTTGGATGAGTTCTTTAACCAAGTTGCCCCGACTTTTTGTTTTCAAGTGGCAGCCACTTGAAAATTTCAAACCGACATTGTAAAAAGCATATTTAAAGCAAGATTTGCTTGAATTTTGTTGTAAATACAGGTCACATGAGGGTCTCAATGATGTTTATTAATGAAGTTTATCCGCCATTTTCAATAAAGTGGCAGATATTTTAAGTTAAACGGGACCACTTGAAATCAGGCTACCACTTGAAAATTTAAAATCCCTATAACTTCCGAAATAATACTCCAAATCGAACCAAATTTGAACAGTGTCTTAACTTATCTTATAAATATCTTAGATGAGTTTGTTAACCAAGTTGCTCCGCCATTTTGTTTTCAAGTGGAGACCACTTGAAAATTTCAAATTCAAATTGAAAAAAGCGTATTCCGATTTTTTTTTTATTTTGATGTAAACATAGATTACACAAGTTTCTCAAATAACTTTATTAATGAACTTTATCCGCCATTTTTAATAAAGTGGCGGATATCTTAAGTTAAGCGGGACCACTTGAAATTAGGCCACCACTTGAAAATTTAAAACCATGATAACTTCCGAAATAATACTCCAAATGGAACCAAATTTGAACAGTGTCTTAACCTATGTTATAAATATCTTAGATGAGTTTGTTAACCAAGTTGCTCCGCCATTTTGTTTTCAAGTGGAGACCACTTGAAAATTTCAAATTTAAATTGTAAAAAGCGTATTCCGATATTGTTTGAATTTTGATGTAAATACAGACCACATAAGGATCTCAATGAAGTTTATTAATAAACTATATCCGCCATTTTTAATAAAGTGGCAGATATCTTATGTTAAGCGGGACCACTTGAAATCAGGCTACCACTTGAAAATTTTAAATCCCTATAACTTCCGAAAGAATACTCCAAATCGAACCAAATTTGAATAGTGTCTTAACTTATCTTATAAATATCTTGGATGAGTTTGTTAACCAAGTTGCTCCGCCATTTTGTTTTCAAGTGGAGACCACTTGAAAATTTCAAATTCAAATTGTAAAAAGCGTATTGCGAATTTCTTTTAATTTTGATGTATACATAGATTACACAAATGTCTCAAATAACTTTATTAATGAACTTTATCCGCCATTTTTAATAAAGTGGTGGATATCTTAAGTTAAGCGGGACCACTTGAAATCAGGCCACCACTTGAAAATTTAAAACCATGATAACTTCCGAAATAATACTCCAAATGGAACCAAATTTGAACAGTGTCTTAACTTATCCTATAAATAACTTAGATGAGTTTGTTAACCAAGTTGCTCCGCCATTTTGTTTTCAAGTGGAGACAACTTGAAAATTTCAAATTTAAATTGTACAAAGCGTATTCCGAAATTGTTTGAATTGTGATGTAAATACAGACCACATAAGGATCTCAATGAAGTTTATTAATAAACTATATCCGCCACTTTTAATAAAGTGGCAGATATCTTAAGTTAAGCGCGGTCACTTGAAATCAGGCTCACACTTGAAAATTTAAAATCACGATAACTTTTGAAATAATACTTCAAATCGAACCAAATTTTGACAGTGATATTATCGTATAATTATCTTGAATGTTTTCACTAGGCAACTTGTCCCGACATCTTGTGTCTAAGTTCCAGCCACTTGAAATCACACTGCCACTTGAAAATATGCCATCACGATAACTTTTAAAATACTAAACTGATTCAAATAAAAGCTGGTTAGTGAACTTTTAGTTCAAATATCTAGGATAAGTTCTCTTGATGACTTGATCCGTAATTTTATTTTCAAGTGGCGGCCACTTGAAAATTTATCATTATGGTAACTTTAGTAAGACAGAATGAATTCGCTTCAAGTTTGGGTAGTGGATTTATCATTCAAATATCTCAGATAAGTTCGCTAGGCATCTCACTCCACTTTTTTTTACAAGTGGTGCCACCTGAAAATTTCTTATGATTATAATTTTTGAAATTCTGATTTAATTTAAACTAGAACTGGACAATGAACTTATCGTACAAATGTACTGGATGATTTCGATGGGCAAGTTGTTTTGCTATTTTGTTTTACAAGTCGCAGCCACTTAGACTGCCACTTGAAAATTTGCCATAATAACTTTTGAAACACGGCACTGATTTAAACCACAGTTGGACAGTAACCTATGCTTCAAATATCTTCGATGTGTTTGCTGGAACTTTAGAAATACTTAATCAATTCAAATCAAAGTTGAAAAATGGATTTATCATTCAAACAACAAAAATTTAGAAAATTCACGTAACTCATGAACCAATCACGTTATTGCGTCCATCTTTGGTATATCGATAATAAGTATTTTCTCGCCAAAAGTCGCCAAAAAAGTCGCCATAGGGGAAAAGTCGCCAAATTTGGCGCCAAATCCATTACATGCGTTACTGGATCTTTTTAATCCGTTTTTAAGGTAAAATTAGACTATTTTAATACTAAAACAAACTAGAAATGCAGGAAACTAACATTTTATCAACTTACTAAGCCTCTTTGAAAGAATTTCTACAAAAAAAAAAAAAAAAAAAAAAAAAAAAAAATTTCAAATTTGCAACGATATCTTAGATGAGCAACTTTCTCTGCCATTTTTATCGAAGTGGCAGCCACTTAATTTTTCAACAGAATGACTTTTGAGATTTTGAATTAATTCGAACTATGTGTGTACAGTAGACTTATCTCACAAACGCATTTCATATATTTGTCAGCTTAACCCACCATTTTTTTTCCTAGCGCCGGCCACTAGAAAATTTTAAATTCACATGAAAGTGTATTTATGAACCGATTTGCTTAAAACTCCATATGTGCATAGTCTACATCAATATTTCTACCAAGTGCATTAATAATTTGTAGCCGCCATTTTGAAACAAAATGACGGCTACTTGATAAGGAAAAAGAAATCAACCTACCCTTCCGAAAAAGCCGGAAGGTCTTGTTTTTTTTTTTTTTTTTTTTTTGCAAAGCGAGGCAAAGCAAAGTTATTGCTTTGTCCTAAACGGAATGCAATTGCAACACAGCTGCGGCAATTGTTTGCCGATATTCACTCTAACTGAATCAGCAGAGTTTTACTTAATATAACTATTTCTCTCTGTAGATGTTAGCCTTTTCTGAAATGAGAGAAAATCGCAACGTGAAAACGCCCATTGTTGTGTGATACCAGCCCAGAAGTTAATAGGTACCATGTCAAACCAAGGCCCAACCAAGTATCAAATTCTGTTAAATTAATTCGACTGGTTCATAAAGTACAGTGTTTGAACAAAAAAAAAAAAAAAAAAAAAAAAGAGATTTTTCAAAAATGGTCGAATTGAGTTCGAGAAATTTCAAAACGTGTAACTTTATCGAAAACCGAAAATCTAAAACTTTTCTGAATCTTATATTTTCTACTTATATATGCAGATGAAAGAATAATAAATCCTCTTTTTTAAAAAATAAAAATAAGTAGTCAATTTCACATAATTAAAATGCAAGGAAATCTCAAAACGTGTAAATTCATCGAAAACTGGAAATCAAAAGTTTTTATGTATCTTCTACTTGCTTCTTCTACCCACAAAAGCTAGCAATAAAGACACTTTTTTAAAAAATAAGTAGCCAATTTCAGTCAATTGAAACGTAAAGAAAGCTCAAAACATGTAAATTCAGCAAAAAACGGAAATCGGAATTTTTTCAGTATCGTCTACTTATACATGCAGCAGTTAGTAACAAATCCATTTTCCATTTATTTAGTATATTAGTTGAATATTTATTGTTTAAATATCACCCTTTGAAATGAAATGTTTATGTTTACATTCGAAACTGGAAGTTTGCCATTTTTTTTTTTTTTTTTTTTTTTTTTTTCTGGAGTTTTGTGATTTTAAATTAAAATTTTATCAATTTTACAAAAAAAAAAAAAAAAAATAACTCAATTAAACACATGTAGACAGTAACTTATATATAACTATACCCAAATATCGGAATTAAAATCGGCAGATAATTTCCGTTATTTTTTAATAATTTTTTACAAAAAATCCAATGGACGATTAACATAGAAAATCTTTTTCATGGCTCCATGGACAAACAGTGACGTTATCACTTCCCTTGCGTATAGTGATGCTACCTTATACAAATTACTGTGTCTATGGTTTTATTTGAGCTTTATGAAATTGCCAGATTTAATAACTTTCTACTTTTAGGTATTTTTTAATGTAAAGGAATACGTGTATAAAAGGGGAAAATGGGGGAAAATGCATAAAAAATAAATGTATTTTTAAAAAACCTTCTTGACATCTTAAGAAAATAATATTTGTATTCGCACCTTCCGGCTAACCATACCTTTCGAAAGATACCATTTTCAACCCTCTACTCCCATAATTAATATGTTAAAAAGGGACTACAAATTTTATGCTTGCCTATTAATATATAGATATCGGATAGTTGTTATAAAAAGGTAGGATATTGTTGTTTTTAAATTTATAAAAATTATTAGCATATTTATAGTCTATATAAAATTTTAATATTACTATTTGTTTTGTCTGGACATGGGACACAGTGGACCGCCTTCCAGTGTACTTAAATGTCCAAATTATATTTAATACCTTATTTATTTTAGTTAAATTTACATATACAAATATAACGTGACTCAAAATAATTAATAAAAAAAGTTATAATCTTAATGTTATAATTAAATAAATTTCTGAAAAAGGAAAATAGTTGAATAGTAGTATAATAATTATGAATATCTAAATTTAATAACTATTTGAATTGTTTAATATTAAAAAAAATAAGTAAAATGACTATGTGATATAATAAATAGTAGGTTATATAAATTTATTGTTGTTGTTTTTAAAAATAACATGTAAAAGATAAAAGCAGAATAATTTTAGTTAAACTTATCTCACAAATATAATGTAAAGTATTAATATCTCAAAATAATTAATAAAAATGTTTGAATAGTAATATAATGTTTAATTATATACTTCATAATTTTTATAACTATATAACATTAATAAACAAATTAAAAATATATCTTATTGTTTTTGATTTCTTATTTATTTTGATTTCCTTTAAATTTTGGTAATTTTATTTCATGAAAATGTTCGAATTATGTTATTTAGGCTAGTATTGAATAAGAAACTAATTTTAGAAGAAAAAAATGAGTAATTTATATTAATTGAACATGAACAACAGAGGTTGGTCCAATGTACCCCGGGTTGTGGACCACTGTACCCCGCAGATGGGGCATAGTGGTCCCCTTTGTGAGTGCACACAATTTATTTTTTTATTCGTAATGTATTCAAAGTATTGTTATAAAAAAATAGGACATGTCAAGAAAGGTTTAATCAATGTTTTCAAATTTTTTCAAGTATACCTTGCTTTTTTATTTTTGGTGAAAAAAATTTATAAGTGTAAAAGTGGTGTACTGTGCCCCAGTCTCCCCTACATACTTCTGTATGTATATATATATACAGAAATTTTCTTACTTTCTGTCCATTTTCGATAATCCGGGGACATGCTTTTATTTATCATTTGACACATAATACATAAAGCTTTCTTTTTAATTTTGCCAAACATCATTATTAATTTTGTTTCCACAGTCACATATTTTAGTTAAATAAAATGATTTATTCCGCTTTATTTTACTTTATCAAAAATAATTCCGTGTAGTTTTTTTTTTTTTTTTTTTTTTTTTTTAACACACTTTCTATAGCCTATCACGGCATTATTTTTAATTTTTTCTACTTAATTTTTATTATTTTGTTTTACTATTATACTTTCTAGAAAACTTTTTTCTAATGGGAACTTTCTCTTCTTTTTTTTTTCTGAAATGTTTCAGTGGATTGACATTGTTATTAGGTGACATAAGGCAAACTGTCACGCTATCTGGCAAGTTAATTAATTGCTTGACAAGTAGAAGGAAATAATTCACCGTGATTAGAAAAGCAATACCTATCTCCTTCTTCATAGTATAAAGCTTAATAAATAGCGACTAACTTATCTGAGAGTAAAAATACCAAGTAAATATATATTTTTACGATGAAATATTGAAAAAAATTGGCTAGAAGCTATTGATTATACGCTTAAAAAAAAAAAAAAAAACGAAACTGGTATTTCCTTAAATTTTAGTATACATCGCAAACATTTTAGCTTTAAAAAAGGACGTTTAATCAGATTTTGTGAGATGAATTGCTGGCGACGTACAGTGTGTAGGAAAAACCTTGGTTTAAGATTTAATTCTTTAAATGTTTATCTTAGACGTACATTTATAATTTGCAAAGTTCCGTTTTCAGATTCAAAGCTTACAAAATCAAAATTTTATATGGCTCATATTAAAAAAAAAGAAAAAAAAGAAAAGAAAAAAATCCAATAAATTAGTGTTCATAACTTATTATAGAATGTATTATAAAATGTTTTAGAAATATGCTTAAAATTATCCAATATTACGCTATTCAATAAAAAGTTGTTTAACAAATAATTTTCAAATATATTAAACTTATTTTCATTTGGCGAGATAGTATAATTTTCTCCAAATCTTACAGTGTCTTTGGCATTTTACGCCAAATACACGAAAGAATTTTGATTTTTATAGATTACCTACTGGAATTCCGCCGATAAATTTGATTAATCTTATATTATATTTAAAACTTCCAATAAATAATAGTTCTCATAACTTATTAAAGTGCTGCACAAAATTTTATCGGTGCATCATAAAATGTTTTCGAGATATATGTTTAAAATTATCCGATATTACGTTAATCAATAAACAGCAGTTATTTAGCAAGTAATTTTCAAATATATTAAAATTATTTTCATTTGGCGAGATAGTATACTTTTCTCCAAATCGTAAGGTTGTCGAGTATTTTGCGCCAAATATTCGAAAAAATTTTGATTTTTTACAGATTATCTACAAGAATTCCGCTGATAAATTTGATTTATCTTGTATTATGAAAATTACTAGTTTCAGAATTTTTTTTGTTTTTTTAGAATTTTCTAAATATGAGCTTTAAAGAGACTTTCCTTGTGTCTTCTAGAAATTCTTCCAAATGTGAATGTAAGGGCACTCGTGCTTCTCGTGATAATGTATCTTTCCAAACGGCAAGATTGAAATTCGAATTTCTTGAACAAAAACGCACCAAAATGATAAACTATCCACTCTATTCCCTCCAACTTTCTATGTGTGACATTTAGCTACTATATTTTAATCGAATGAAAAATTCACATGATCGTCATTTTTATTCTGAAAATAAGATTGACGCTGCTTCACAAGCACATATTTTATAAATTCTAAGAAATGATTGACTTACAGCATTTAACGCGTTCAGCGCCATGTCAGCCATCGGTGGCTGACACTGAACTTTCCGTTTAGGCCACGTCAGCCACCGGTGGCTGACAGGGTGAAATATGATATAAAACTAAAAAAAAATGACATAGTTTTAAGTAATTACTGACAATTTATTTAAAATGTTCTTAATTTTTATTTGTTATAGGATTATATCATTAAGGCATTTTAATGGATTTTATTCAAACACGGTATAAATATAACACGGTACAGTGCAGCCACATATCCTAAAACTAGCAGGGAGGACGCGTCCAAAATGTTGGAGGGATGCCAGCGTGACCGACAGTTTGAAATGTGGAAAACATCCTGTAATTCCGCGCTCTGTTATTGCTCCTTTTTCTCTGAGTCAGATGACTGTCGCCCCATTTTAGCATTGGACTCATTGAGTTAGCTCTTGCGCAGATGCTTCCATGAATTCATGAAATGTGGTCGAAGAATAAACACTAGCAGGCTTTGCCCGCTTCGCTGGCCACTAAATTTAAAGGGAACTCTTTTCTATATAGTTTTATAAAAATAAAATAAAATAAATTACTGAAATTGTTCAAAAGTTCGCTCCAGGTCCCTGCTGCATTCGGCAGCGATTTGGTCATCCACTGCAACTCGGTCGCTTGTCCCTATTACCTGCGACAATAGTTTACCAATGAGCTTCCATTTAGGTGCTTATTATATAACAGTTTCGAAATAGATAGTATCGAAAAAATTGGAGTTTCCCTTTTATATTTGAATCCCAGTTACATGTGAACAACACTATACGTGTTGTTCACATGTAACTCGGACTGGACTCAAATGTAACTGGATTTAGACAACATAATATTTGCTTTTACGTTATTTCATATGTTTATTTTGTTTATCCAATCAATCATTAAATGACAGCAATTTCACGCCAAATATTACAATATGCTGTGACCGGCTACGTCTGTCGCATGAGACAATTAATTTTTTGTGTTTATATATAATTCATGGGTTGTAAACTTGATAGTACAGCCTTAATATAGTTCTCTTTGGCGGCTTTTGAATTTTTGTCACCATTTTAGACTTAATCCATTGTAACAATAAGACTTAATACCTTGTAACAATATGCTATGAGCGCTATTTCTGCCATATTTTAGACAACTAATCTTTTTATGGTTATATATATTTTCCATTAAACATATTTTTATTTATTTATTTAAATATTAATTTGAATTTTTCAAATATGTCTGTTCGACAGCGTGCAAGTGCAGTAACACGCAGAGGCTCATTTATTTGTATGATAAATTAGCATAATGATTATTATATAAAAAAATAAATAAATAGGTAAACATTATCGTGTTGCACAACTTCATTATGTTGCTCCACTGGCGGCTTTTGAATTTTTGTCGCCATATTAGCGATGGATTTTTTTTTTTTTTTTTTTTTTTTTTGTATGAAAAGGGGAGGACTATTTTGCTAATAATTTTATCAAGCTCTTTTTTGTTTATACATAAGAATCCTTCATATTCTGCTTATATTTTTAATGGTTTTTAGGTTCAAAATAGTGCTTGCTGAAATAAATTTCCTATGTTTAAAACTGCATTTTTCCCGTAAATTTTGTGTAAAAATAAATCATTTATGTTTTTATATATTCGATGCGCTACTTAGATTAAAATGGCTGTTGCTATATTAAATTTCTTGTCGAAAAACGTTCGGTGTACTTCAACACCAAAATTTAAAAAATCGCCCAGCAGGATCTGTTAATGAAACTGATAAAATAAAAATATGGTTCATAGAGTTTAAATAATCTATTTAAAAAAACTTTTAAAACCCAAATTATTAATGCATCGTATCACATACATAGATATAGTAATAATATATAGATTGATCATTGGGGAGAAAAAAGTAATTCCTTTTCACTCGGGAAAAGGCGGCGATTCTACCAAAATATGGCAGTCTTTCCCCGAGTGAATACACACGAATGTTTTAGTAAATAAAATTCATGAATAATTTATATACTAAAGGTGAATGAAAAGCTCCAGATATAGTTTCAAATTCATTCTTCTTTTTTTCCTTTTTTCCTTCAATACCACTTAATGGCTGATTCCAAAGCTTTTTTTTCGGCATCAAAAATCTTTGCACGATAATATGGGGATGATAGATCTATATATATTATTATATCTATGATCACATAATTCTTTTCGAAGATAGAATAAAACTTAATTTGAAAAAAAATAATAATAACTTTTGTTTATTAACCAAAATAATTGATGAAATTTGAAATGCAAGTTGGTCTTGTGGGGTACAGGCTGTATATTATATTTTTGTGTTCGTGAGAGAAAATTTAAAAGAATTTGAAAACTGCAATTTTTAATACCACTTAAAAATCATGTGACTTAATGTGAAGCAGATTTTTCATTTTTTTTCTCCTAACGGTTTCCATACAATCTTCTGCTGTTGCCACCTAAAATTCATACTTTAGTTAATTTTAAAAAATCTAATTGTCCGATTGATAAGCTGTTAAATGCATCGGATTTCCAAAAATTTTCCCTTTTATTTGCTATCTTATTTGTAACGATGCGACTGATATTTCTAATTTATTTTCTTATCTTTCTGATTTATTTTCCTCATTTTAAATAAATGTACGTTATTTATTTATTTATTTTTTATTTTTTATTTTTTTTTATTATTATTATTTTGTCGAAAAAAAAAATTGGCAACAATTAAATTATGGATAAAATTTTAAAATTTAAATGACTTATTATTTTCACATTTTAATTAATTAAGAAAAAACTAATCATCCGATTGATAAGCTGTTTAATGCATCGGATTTACAAAAATTTTCCCTTGCATTTGCTATCTTATTTGTAACGATGCGACTGATATTTCTAATTTATTTTCTAATCTTTCTTATTTATTTTCCTCATTTTAAATAAATGTACGTTTTTTTTTTTTTTTTTTTTTTTTAATTATTATTATTATTTTGTCGAAAAAAAAAATTGGCAACAATTAAATTATGGATAAAATGTTAAAATTTAAATGGCTTTTTTATCAGAAATTAGAAGGTTATTATTTTTACATTTTAATTAATTAAGAAAAAACTAATCAAAAATTCGAAAATCTGACTTCGATGTGCACAATGACCCTTCGGGGGGCACCTTTGTGTTAAATCTCGTGACTGTCCGAGCTACCGTTTTCGAGATCAGTGAAATATACACATATTGCTCACTTAATAGTATAACATAACACGCTTCTAAGCAGTGCGCGTGGCTTGAATGGGATTTCCTTAAAAACTCGCGTGGCGCTCAACGTGCTAAACTTTCGAAAATTCGCCTACAAAAATGTGTTAATGTTGAAGAGTACTTTGTACTTTGAATGCTAAGATTTATTAAAATAAGTTGTACCATGTACTCGTTTTTCAAACATTTCAGAACCCTCATGCAATTTCTGATAATTTAAAACTTTTTTATCACACTTATTAGTTAAAGTTAACTATTTGTCAAAATAACAACCTTTGCAAAGGCTTATAGCGCATTTATTTATTTTTACTTATTTATTTATTTGTTTTAGTACGACAGGTCGTACTATTTCTTTCAATCGGCTGCTTTTGCGTCGTTACCAATTTTTATCTATCACTTTGAATAAACGTACAGATATTTTTGCTTTTATCTAAAT
This sequence comes from Salticus scenicus, assembly GCA_963930645.1. Lineage (NCBI taxonomy): Eukaryota > Metazoa > Arthropoda > Arachnida > Araneae > Salticidae > Salticus > Salticus scenicus. Next base: position 308,701,510 of record OZ005649.1, read on the forward strand.
ATGTAAAGATGAATGTTTGTCATCGTATAAGTCTGAATTATTAGATTTTACTAAAAATTGGTACACTCATTCATCAGATTAAATCCTAACTAACGTTCTATTTTTTAGTTCAATCGGATAATTGGTTTAAAGGACATCAAATAAAAAACCCATTTTAACTTTAAAATTATTTGTTACAAAAATATTAAAAAAATAAATAAGTAAATAAATTTCTTTTTATGTCAAAAAAAGGAACGTGCAAACTTTTTTTTTAAAATTAAATAAATTAAAAAACGAAAAAAAAAAAAAAAAAAAAACTCTTGAAGAAATGGAAGAGCTTCGTATAGAACCCCTGGAGAAATTTTAAATTTGGCACCAAAGTAGCTAGGACGTATCTTGTCAAGGTTTTTTTACGCCAAGACAGCGGTAGCCATTTTTATTCAACGCCCAAATGTCAGTAAAATTTGCTCCTATGCTAAAGCTATACCAAAAAAAAAAAAAATTTTAATAATCTGGTGTGTCTCTCACACGACTTTCTCTTACCCTGAAATTTAATACTATAAATACAGGTTGCAAATTAAGAGGTAAGATAACAAGTACTGTTATGTAAACCTGTGTTAAACAAGTCAAATTAGGCTTCGGAAGAGTTTTATATGATAATTAGTTCTGTGTGAAGGGGGCTACCGCTCCCCTCATCCCCCCGTTTCATTAATGCACCTACATATATACAGAATTTAATTCGGTTATTAAAAAATAATTATGTTTTTAAAAAATAATTTATTAAAATTATTATTTAAAAATTTTAACTTTTATGACAATGCAGACGATTTCCATATTAGAGAAGTAGTATAACACTAAATAATATATATATAAAAAAAAAAAAAAGATTTTATTCTCAATATTACATTTTTAAAAAAAATTTTAAAAATGAAAAAATCGATAACTTTATTTTAAATTATCGCAGATAGATGGTTCAACCATTCGTTTTAAAGCTATTGGCGAGCTCTTTTGAAGGATACCCATCATGAAAATTTACTCCCCTCGAGGAAGGACATCCCCCTCAGGGGAGAGGCGGGGCTCTTACATACACAATTTTTTTTCCCAGTTGACTATCTCTATTACAAAAAATATATATTCGTTTCATTTGGTTTAGTGCAGTCTATAGATGTTAAACTCTACTTACCTGCAGTTTCCCCCACAGGCGCAATGTATTTGAATACTTTTGAGAGTTCCTGTACACGAACAATTTCTCAATCTCAACGAAAAGCTTACTGTAGCATCAATATATGATACACATTTAGATTACCGAGTTTGAAATATCTGCTACTATTTGTTCTTGAGATATGCTGATAACAGGCACACAGACATCCATTCACACAGACAGATGCGCAGACCATTCTTTAAAAACATGATTTTCGTATTCAGGGGACCACAGAACATGAAAATATAACAAAAACTCACATTCGAAAATTTGACCCTAAAACAATACTTTCTCGACCCTATGGGAAGAGAAAATAATAAGTACAGTAACTGATGCAGGGTAAAGGAACACTGTTACTTCATGTTTTTATATAAAAGAGTAGATTAAAATAAGTCCTGCCGTACTAAATTAAATTCTATTTTGTGCAGAATTTTATATATATTACTTAGGAAACAAAAGTATTCTTAGGATATTTTTTTCCTATTCTGATTTTAAATATTTCAACCACCTAGAAGGCAACTTGAAAGACTGCCATTTCATAGATTATGTCTTACATATTTAATATATCATTGCAGCTCCAAACACTAGTTTCATTGAGCTATTAGTTAATTTTCCCGAAAAATATTTAGGTTATATTAAACTCCACTCGACTTTCCGAACATTGAGTAATTAACAGTTTTGTAGATAAAGTAAAAAAAGAGGCGTTGTTAAACAAACAAAAGAGAGAAAACCATAATAAAGTGTTTGGGTATTTTTCTCCAAATTTTACACGATGTTTTATTTAACACTACTGAACTTTGAGCCCATAAGGTCATAATGATAAAGAATTTTTCGGTGTGTCCCTGTAAAAACCTATAAATGCTAGATTCACCAAAATGCTTATAGTTAGTGCAACAGTGATTTATAATATTCATATAAATTTTCAGTTCAACTGAATAAGGCGTTTAGATGCTATCGCACTTTAAAAATTTTTATCCCATACGCCATAATGATAAAGAATTTTTCTTTGTGTCCCTGTAAAAACACTGTAAGTGCTAAATTCACCAAAATCTATACAGTTGGTGCAACTGTGGCCTATAATATGTGTACCATTTTTTTGCTCAGATTAATAAGGCGTTTAGACGCTATCACACTTTTAAAAATTTGGCCCCATAGGCCATAATGATAAAAAAATTTTCTTTGTGCCCCTTCAAAAAGACTGTAAGTGCTAGATTCACCAAAATCAACAGGGTTCGTACTATTGGGACTTACAATATACGTACCAACTTTCAGCTTATTCAAACAAAGCGTTTAGACGCTAGCGTGTTCACTCACAGACATACACACACACATACATACACACATACTTACACAAATACATACACACATACATACATACATCATAGTAAAAATAGTGAAAATGGACTCAGGGGGCCGCGAAACGTATAGAAACATCAAAATCTCAAATTTGGATTTTTGACATGAGTACAATACTTTCTTCACTATAGTGTTCGGAAAGTAATAATTTCTTAACTGCTTTAATAAAATTTAAGCTTTAGTTTCTATTCTTTTTTCCTACTTTAGCGCTTCAATATTTTACCGCCTTTGGCAATATTTCAATCCGATTAACAGAGGTTAACAATAATAATAGAAAAAAAAAAGAAAGGAAAAACTATTTTTTCCCTGAAAGGGAAAAAAAATGCAGTCTTGCCCACAAGGTACAAATATACGCAAACGAAATGCAATATTCAAGTTGTTTGAGGAAAAGGAGGATGAAATGGTAAATATGATTAATAATGCAGCAGGAAACTTATTGTTCTTTAGTCATTCCCACTTTCTGGAGCCCAGATTTTCTGATTCGTACCGCGTTACAACTTTGATGGAAAATATTTAATTCTACTTTTTGAAGATATTATTGCATGATTTATTTAACCTTCATCCCTTTTCGGCTCTATCTGATTCCCCCTCCCAATTTTTTTTTTTTTTTTTTTTCCTATTTAAAACAAAACATAGCACGGATATATTTTGATAAAAATTCATTTGATAGATGATATAAATCTATACACTTAGAAGGATTTACGTTTAGTTATATTTCCTTGGAATGTTTTTGAGCGTATTCATAATGTATTGTTCGGGTGAATATGATGAGATTTTGTTTTGTACTTAAAAATTGGAATATTCAAACACTAATTTAACAAATAAAGATAAAAAAAATTTACATCGTAAGTAAATGTATTCTTTGGTAGCTGTCAAGTTCATTCAAGCTCAGTTGTAGCAATCAGTGTTGCCAGATCTGGCAAATTTTTTATTCAATAATCACCAATAATTTTTAATTGTAATGTTTGCTTAATCACTTCGAAGGTTAATCGTCTATTATGCATATCAAATAACACTGTTTAAAATTAGTGGTGATTATTGAATAAAAAAATCCGTCAAATCTGGCAACACTGATGGCAAGTGGATATTTTTTCTTTTTGTAAATAGTTTAAAAATTAGGAAAAATACTGCATACTATAATGCAGGGTAGGATAGATATGGTCATAGTTTTTAAAGATTGTAATAAAAGTTCCTATAGTGCAAATATAAGAAATATTTATGCATATTTAAGATTCTTATATCTATATTCATCATATTTTGGGAAACAGGTAATTGAATATTGAGAACAAATAGTCGTAAATATAGTTAGAAATTAAGATGGCAGATGCCCATCTCTCCTCAAAAATTCACGAAAGAAAAAACGAAGTTAAATTAGCAAAAATAACACAATTTATATATAGTTAATAATGAGAAACATATAGCAACTTGTAAAGATGCAATAATATCGCGGAAAATGAGTGAATAAAAGTTGAATAAACAGAATTTGAAATATAATTTCAACCCTTCATTTTTCGTAAAATTTTATTGTATTTTTGGCCTAGGTCTTGATAATTTGTTTACGTTTCATGGAAACAATTCAGTCCCCTTATGCATTTTATCCTGCCATCCGTTTTGATTGTTTTATTGTGTTCTTCTCCCCAACAAACAAAGTGATCCTTATTAAATTCTATTTCCTCGGAATCTGTAGAATCTGATAATTTCAGATATATTTCATCTTCTTTGCTGCTGGAAGTGCCATCATTTTGTTTTTTCTTGTGACTTTTTTACGATTTTAAACTTTTTTTTATCAACTTCATCTATTTCTGGAATGAAAGTTTCCGACAATGTTCAATATGTTATGTGTTATGGTGTCAAACCATAGCTATCTATTTGTCATTAAGTGTGCCCTGATTACCATTGGTGCATTTTTAACTGTTTTTGTTATGGTTACATCAGGAACTTGTGCATTATAACAAAGTAGTTTTGTTGGTGATTGTACATCATGAGTTTTTGAACTTTTAAAGATAGTCCATCTCTCCTCGATTTGATGTGGCAATCTCTCCTGAAATTGAATGACAGATATCCACCAAATTTAAAGCGTCACTCCGTCTTTTTATGTCCATGTTTCAGGCTTAAAAGCACAGATTGGATTATATACGTGACTTAAAAGTCCACATAGTAAAACAAAATGTAACGTACGTGTTGTAAAATATTCAGATAACTAACTCAACAAAAATATCCAACCACTAAACTAAATAAACATTAAGATTTCACTTGTTTTTTATAATCGGAAAACACAGACAGCTGCAGGTCGCAATGAATGAATTTATTGAACTATTTTCTACGAACAAAGCTTATGTGGCCATCTATGATCAAGTTTAGGAAATATTTTGACTGGACATCTGTCCTCTACAGACATCTATTCTAGATTTACCCAATTGTATTTGGTGAAAACTGGCAAGAACATTTAAGAATTATATGCCAAGTAAATTATATGAATATTTGTTTTTATGTAATAGTCAAACTTCTTTTGTTCTACAAGAATAGAGTTATATTGATAAAGATTTATGTTGAAAAACCCTACAAAAATCAAATTTTAGAGTTATAAGTTATCTTACGTATGAACTTATAGGATATAATTTTACATGCAATACTATTTTTAGTTTCTATAATCTTAGGAAACTATAGTTGCCAAATTTTAGGGAGGGGGGGGGTGCACCAGAAATTTCAATACAATTTTATATTTTATATAATCAGTGAAAAATGCTACAGAAATATCTAAAAATTTCTTTTAAAATTTGCCGGATACCAAGAAATGTAATACTTGGAAGCTATATTTAAGTATCATTATGTTTTGAATAAGTCTATCTCTCTTTATTTCTAACCGTCTGATTGTCCGTCTTTTCGCCTCTAACGTCCGTAATATTTTCAGAATTTCTTCAAAATGGAATATATCATTCAAGTTTCCTAGAGAAAGTTTTCAATTTAAAAAGTTTTTTACATGCACAATCGGTTTGTGTATACGGATCCCCAGAAGAATACATTGCGTTTTACGAAGGAAGTTTTTATGAATCATATTTAAATAATTTCCTAATTCAAAAATCGTACTGAAATTAACAATTATTGTTAATATGCTAAATAAAATATTTTTGCATAATACGATATGTTGAGCAATCTGACTTACAGGTCTACTCTAAAATATTCAAATATAATAAACGTAACAATTGTAAATTGCTAAAATTGCATTTGCGTTTGAATTAAGCGTTTTTAAAACATTCCAGAAATGTTTGAGAGCGATTGTGAATTCAGTTAGTCTATCTGTCTGCATTTCTGAACTTCTGTCTGCTGTACTATAATGTACGCAAAGAACTTTGATGGCTATACTATGAAACGAGTACATACTATTGGAAAGTGTTAATAATGGATGTGAACCACATAATTTTTCATTCTTGTTTTTTAATCCTACTAGGGCACATATAGTAATTTTTATGACATTTATAATATTAAATTTTGTTTTATTACTGCTCTATTAACAACCTCCTTGTAATAATATTGTAAAAATATGAGTTTTATTAAAAGTAATTTATTTTCTTAAAATAATAAATTATTTTGTGAAATAGAGTTTAAAATTATATTGCTGTTATTTTATACCATGATAATGAAATCTGACATTCACTAAACTAATAAACTGGCATACTTTTAATTATTTTTTGTTAACTTATTTAAAATGTAGTACTTATCATTAAACAACACTTTTATCTAAAACCATTATGTTACGCATATCTTGAAAGCACAAACATTTTATTAATCAATTTATAAACCCGAAAAGCAATTTATCGTTTCCAATAATACAAGCTAATTATTAACTGCAGCTTTATAATTACTGCTAAAAAATGTATCTACGAAATCTTAAAATTATGCTAAAATATTTAATTTTTCGTAAATATAAAAGTTAGCTAATGTAATCCATGTCACGAAAACAAATTAGTTTAAATTTTACATTAAACAGTTTGCATTACGTGACTTTTATTTAAATTAAGTGAAAGCAGTGCTAAATCACTTATCAATAAATCAGTTCTTTTTTGTCTTTATATACATATATATCAATATTTCTAAAACAAGGAGTTATTTATTATGATTCATAACTTAAATCACACTCCATTTATCAATGTAAAATTTCATTGTATGCAGTTAAAGATTAACTGCATCTAATTAAGTTCTAGTTGGATGTATAGAAAAAAGAAAAAATATTTTAAAGGTTTATGCGACTGTTAGACTCTAATAATACTAATATGTAAAATATTATTATATTGGTTCACGTTGATATCGGTTAAGTTTAAAGTCTCACAACAGCAATGTGGTGGACCATTTGAAACAGTCTAGATTCAACCTAGGAGTGGTCCGGAGACATACCATCACAATTTTGATCCTTCGCTAAGGATCATTTGATCGGCTATATTATAGTAGCAAACCGTTCCGATTTTTTAATACTGGTATTTTCTATGGAAAACTATCTATAAACTTTTATAAGAATTTGTTGCAGTTTTCTATGATTAATTAAGATGAAAATTACTATTTTAGAAAAAAGTATCCAAAAATCGGAATGGTTAACTATTACACTGTTAAAAATGTGCTGTTAGAAGCGTTACAAGTGTCACATACACTGTTGAAAATGAAATTCAACTTTCATCAAAGAATGGTATCCGTTTAGATCAATTAACTGTAACCAATATTTTTAAAAATTTAACAATATTTTTTCCTATTTATAATAATGACATTTTAGTAATGTGCGCTATTATCATAAAATGGTGAAACATACTCCGCAATTTCTTAAAACATTTATTCCAGTTAAATTGACCTAAATTGACTCCATTCTTTGATGAAACGTTGATCTCTCTCTCTCTCTCTCTCTCTCTCTCTCTCTTTTTTTTAACAGTGCATAAGTAAGTGCATTATATATATATTTTTTTCGTTTATTTATTTATTTATTTTATTTTATTTATTTTATTTTATTTTATTTTATTTTATTTTATTTATTTATTTTATTTTATTTTATTTTATTTTATTTTTTGTATGATGTCGCATGAATATCTACTAGTTCAGCAGTCGTGAAGCGAATCACAGAGAAGATTGGCAGCTTCCCGGATTGCTGAATTGTCTCAACTTTCCTTAATAGGGCACTCCATCACTTTCACGTGGCGTCTCCGGACATGTATCGTATTGAATCCTTTTATATTCCTTCCCTCTAACCCCCTTTAAATTTTGGGCAGACATTTTTCGATAATCATGCATATATTTATTTAATTTAAAATATTTAAACTTTTTACAAGATTTTTTTTTTTTTTTTTTTTTTTATGTTTAAATCCTAAATATAATATAAGCTTGCAAATGTAGTATATTAGAATAAAATAGAAAATTATTTTTGCACTGTACCTTTTGTAATATCCACATTCTCATTCCGTTCTATAATGCTAGAAAATCCAAAATTAAACAATTTAATTTAAATTAAAAGTATATATTTCTCTTCATTATTATTTTTTAAAAACAATTCATCTATTTCTAGTCATTTCTAATCACTATAGGGGAAAAGAAAAAGACACTCCCGACTAGTTTTGTCGTAAATAAACATACAAACATGCGGCTGGTGCTAATTGGTTGATAATAGCATCTAATTACATAGGCCTGCGATAAAAAAAAAAAAAAAAAAAAAAAAAATACAAGGGAATTGATAGCTGAATTTTATGAACTTAATGTAGTTTTTGGAGCTGATTTACAAAAAAAATAAAATAAAATAAAATAAAATAAAATAAATAAATAAATAAAAATAAATAAATAAATAAATATATAACGAAAAATATCTATCACGTCATGTTTTCTTAAAAACTTCAATTTTATTTCGATTTTTAACACATACATAATATTTGCTCCTCTTGCGCTGTTATTCACCAAAAACTTCAAATCCCGGTTGAACACAAAAATTTGAAAAGCACATAAAGGCGAGGTGCAAATTTTCAGCAAATTTTGACGCGTTGTTTCCGCCATCTAGCGGTATAGATATTTTCAGTTTTTTTATGTGAAAATAACCAATCAAAGATTATACGAAATCCTTTACGCTAGATGGCAGAAACAGCGTGCTGATTTTTTCTGGAAAGCTGTATCCTGCCTTTAGATGCTTTTAGCATTTTTAGAAGTTTCTGCTTTGAACCGGGAGTCGAAATTAATGGTGAATACGGCCATTAGTCAGGCGTCTATTTTATGCAAGTTACCTTAATGAAAACGAATAAAATAGTATTTTGGTGGATTTCTTTTAGAAACAGCACCATAACGTGATGTAAAAAGTACCTAAGTGAACTTTTTGTTTTTCTCTCGATCAGTGGCGGCTCGTGAGATCTTGCAACAGTGGTTTTCATCCACTTAAACATAAAAAATAAAAAATAAAATAAAATAAAAAATCGATATATTATATATTATCGGCAATATTGTTCGAGGAAAAAAAAATCGATATCGATTTGATAAAAACTCCTAACGTGGTGGGGAAAAAAAAAAAAAAAAAAAAAAAAGAGGTCATTTTTGAAATTAGCACACCAATTAACATAAAAATAAGCGTAAACTTCTCTTGTATTTTTCAAAAACTTCATTTTCGCAGGCCTGTGTTATTAAAGCAAATTAAAATGTGACTCAACTTCTTAATCTTCTTCTTCCTCTTCTTCTTCTTTTTTTTTTTTTTATGGTAATATCTAATTGTAACTCCATATTCGAATCCCTGAGATTAAGGAAGTTCTAGGGGGGGGGAGCATAGTTTATGTATTGTTAATTTATTCCTGATAAAGTTACAAAATGTACTCGAGGTTCATCACTACATTTCAACTAGCTAAATTAAGATCTCATGCCGTAAAGTATTATATCCATTCAGATAATAACTGGAAAAGAAATATGACAATTTTAACTATAAAATAAATTAAAGTTATGCTAATTGAGAAATTATGTGTGCATTTAATCCAACTTGAATAACTGTTTTAATATCTGTGTATGAAAGATTATAGATAACACAAATGGTTACAAGTGACGGCCCTTTAACAGCAATAATAAATGAAATGTCACTGTAAAATGAAAAATATTGATATGTAATGCATGCGCGATTGTTGCGTCATCAAACCCACATGACCTCACACCCAATGAAATTTAGGGACATTCTAAGGCAAAGCAACTTACGTGTATCACTTTCATATAATGTCTTTTTTTTTTTTTTTTTTTTTTACAATCTTATTTTGTGAACAAAAAAAAGAATTTTTTGAATACAGTAAACTCCCGACTATCCGCGGTGAACGGGGAATAGACAACCGCAGATAATCGAATCAGCGGATAATCCGCAAAATGGTCAAAAAGGGGATATAAATCAACACATAAAGCCTTTTGAGCAATACTATTTAATTAACAGTTAAGCATGGCCTACATATACAATTTAACACAGTAATAAAAATTTCTACTTACATTTTGCTCTACTTTTTAACAAAAAAATTGGTGAAGCATTTTTTTTTTTTTTTTTTTTTTTTTGTACTCTCTTCGATCTTTTTTTGTAATAAGTTTGTTCTGTATTTTTAAATTCCCTTTTAAATTCAGGCCCTTGAAGACCGCGGATAATCCTCAAAGCGGTTAATCCGATCGCCGATAATCGGGAGTCTACTGTATTTATTTTTTTATTATACATCCTTGACATATGATTCAATATGCCCCTCCCCTCTCTTCGTTAATTGGTGAAAACATCAACCCCCTATTTCCCGTAAACAGTTTCTTAAAAATTGCATTTTTAAAAGATTACACTATATATACACACACAATATATATGTATAAAGAAATTGTATACAATTTTTTAATTTTCTGATTGCCAAAATACTTCATTACTATTTAAGTAAGACAAAAATTACGTATTTTATTCAATTACTTGCTAAAAGGGTAAATTACAACTATTTTGACACAAATTCACAAAATTGTTTTTTCCTACGAAGCCTATTCTTAAAATAAGCATTTATATCACTAGAAATCAACAAAAAAATGTTTTTCTCGTGTCATTATTGCTACGTGCGTCATGCTTTCATCATTGTTTGATAAAATTTGCATTTAATCTGCTAGAACAAGGAACTTGATTTCGATGTTAAAGATGTAGAGTATATTTTTAACCAGACAGTGCTTTGATTCATATTTCATTTTTTTTTTTTTTTTTTTTTTTTTCGTGAAAATGTTTAGTAAATGAGTCAAAAACATATTACAATAAAAAATAATCTGGTGTGTCACTCACACGACTTTCTCTTACCCTGAAATTTAATACTATAAATACACGTTGGAGATTAATAGGTAAGATAACGAATACTGTTATGCAAACCTATGTTAAACAATTCAAATTAGGATTCGGAAGAGTTTTATATGATAATTAGTTCTGTGTGAGGGGTCTACCGCCCCCCTCAACTCTCCGTTTTATTAATGCACCTACATTTATATAGAGTTTAATTCGGTTATTAAAAAATAATTCTGTTTTTAAAAAATAATTTATTAAAATAATTATTTAAACAAATTATCTTTTATGATAATGCAGACGATTTACATATTAGAGAAGTAGTATAACACTAAATATCCAAAAAAAAAAAAAAAAAAGTTGAATTTATTCTCAATATTACTTTTTTTTGGTTAAAAATGAAAAAAATCGATAACTTTATTTTAAATTATCGCAGATCGATGGTTCAACCATTCGTTTTAAAGGCATTGGCGAGCTCTTTTGAAAGATACCCATCATGAAAATTTACTCCCCTCAAGGGGAGACTTCCCCCCCCAGGAGGGGAGGCGAAGCTCCTACATACACACAAAAAAAAAATTTCTCAGTTGACTATCTCTATTACAAAAAATATATATTCGTATCATTTGGTTTAGTGCAGTCTATAGACGTTAAACTCTACTTACCTGCAGTTTCCCTCATAGACGTAATGTATTTGAATATTTTTGAGTGTCCCTGTGCACGAACCATTTGTTTCATCTCAACGAAAAGCTTACTGTAGCATCCCTATATGGTACACATTTAGAATACTGGGTTTAGAATTTCTGCTATTATTTGTTCTTGAGATATGCTGATAACAGACACACAGACAGACAGACACACAGACTATTCGCTAAAACATGATTTTCGTATTCAGGGAACCTCAAAACATGTAAATATAACAAAAACTCACGTTTGAAAATTTGACCCTAAAACAATACTTTCTCGTCCCTAAGGGTAAGGGAAAGTAATAATATAAAAAGCCAGTTTTTCTTCCCTTAATCTTGCGGTTTTGAAATACCACAACGCGTTCTCGCACGTTAATCACTGTTAATTTCACCTCATGATTTTGTACAATGTAAACCAAAATAATTTTCGTTCATATCTCCAACTCAAAAGATGAAACATGGCGGACATCATACTAGACAAAATGCTTACGATATCAGCACTGGAATTTTTCCGTATCTTGCTGATTTTACTGTCATTGACGGTAGTGCTTTGTTACCGTGATTGGAGTAAACTGAAGAGTTCTATTGATACCCGGTAAAGTAGCAATTTTCTCTTAAAACGGAATATTTCAGTAAAATTCACAGGAAAGGGACAGTAAATTCGCAGAAAAAAATCAGTAAATTTAAGGATTTTTTTTTTTTTTTTTTTACAGTGTACGTACAATTTAACATCTATGGGCAGCAGTAAACAAAATTAAATGAACATATATATTTTATATGCACAAAAGCATATTTTTTGCGGAATATATCATGCAAATTACTCATCATTTGTTTACAGAGTCACCCAAAAGAATTTGGATAATTTGGAGCTGTACATGGAAATTGTTGGAAATTCCTTTTAGTTTTGATATGTGTTTTTCATATAGGATTACTTTTAAGTACATAATGTGATATATATAATTTATAGATAATCTATACAAAAATATCCAAAACTGAGTGAAAACACTCTTTATCGTAGAATGTCATTGATGAAACTTCTTTATTACATTTCCCATATCGACAAAAAAATGCCCAGGAATGAAAAATTAATTTCTCAAACTCATACGATAAGAAAATATTATTTAAAGTTCAATTTTCAGAACTTGTTTTTCGTTGAATATTGCGTTTTGAGATCCTCTGAATAAGAAAGCCAAGTTTTTACAGACTGATCTGTGTGTATGTCTGTTACAAACATAATTTAATGTTAATTAAATTTAAATTATTACAGAAAATTCAAATTTTGTATTTTGAATTTCATTTATGTTTCTCATTTGAATAGCTTGACCTTGATTGATAAATTTTGAAAGTGTTTTGTGGATTGGATTGGATTGGATTTGGGAATAAGGCCGATTGACTGCTGTAGGTCATAAACCTGAGGGGGAGTGCCCACCGTGGGGGTCTTTCTGAGGGGTCCTAGCCCGTATTTACGAAAGTTTCGGAGAAAATCACTGGAAACCTCGAACGGCTAGGCCGACGAGCGTGACCTGGGTTCGAACCCGGCACCTCATGTCTACTAGCTTTTAGCGCAGGACCCTTCGGCCGCTGATGGGCCAAAAGTGTTTTGTGAAAAGAAACTATCTGAAAATTTAGAATCAACTTTTAAATTTAAGAAAGGTTTTGAATGTTTCTCTCACATACATATGTGTGTGTGCGTACTTTATTTAAACTCATCTGTTTAGAAAGACCCCCACGGAGAGCATCATCCTCCACACTTAGGCCAAGGTCTCTAATGTAGACAACTGGCTTTAACCAAAACGCCACAGTTTAAACTGATCTGTCTCTGTTTAGCATTTGTGTAACCAGAATTACTTCTCTTTAATCTATTTTATTTTTATTTTATTTTATTTTTTAAATTAAGTTCATATACAGTTATTATTATCTTGCGTCTTGCTTATCTCTTAATCTACAATCTGTCTCTATGATGTTGAAAGGCAGGGTAAGAGAAAATCGTGTGAGTGGCATACCAGTGTATTTTTCTTTTTCTTTTCTTTTCTTTGTTTTTATAATGACACGAATATGCTTAGAAATAATAAAATACTGTCTTACTTTCAGTTATAAAATATCTCACCGAAATTTTATTTGTAAAGTTTATGTACTGTTCTCTAATAAAAATAAAAAATTACATCAAAAAAATTTTTTTTACTATTCTTGTTCATACAGAAAGTAAAATTTTCTTTAGTTTTGATAATGAAATTTCACCAAAAAAAAAAAGGAAAGAAAGAAAGGTTTTTGCATTATTTTCTGGAAAGTATTGGTCACGTTTTTGAAATAAACGTTGTTTTTCTTAAATGTACGTGACCTCGAGAAGTAAAATTAAACATTGTATTTTGTGCAACAAAACATTTTAACTAAAAAATCAATATTTTATCAACAAAAAACACAATAATTCAGAAAAAGAGTCTAATTAAAATGTAATTCACATAATTTTTACCTTTATGTTTTATATAATATCGAAATATATTTATATAATATATTCAGCATTCATGAAAAAAAAAAAAAAAAAAAAGAAAAGAAAAACATAAAAATAATAAGTATCGCTCTTTGTAACGTAAGCAGATCTTCATTTTTTGTTTTAATTGCAGTAATCATGTTATGCATAACACATGTTATATACAGGGTGTCTCCATATTCATGGACCAAACTTTAAAGGTAGGTAAAATACAAATAAAGAAGCATTTTTGTATGGCAATATGGGGTCGGAAATCAAAAGTGTAGGCGGAAAAACAAGAAATGCTGAGGGAATAAAAAAGGGTCTTTATTTTAATAACATTACAGTAATTGCTCAAATGTGTACAATATTCATATTAATAAAATCAGTTCTTTAAATACATCGATTATAAGCATCATTATTACTATATATATCCTTTTATGTAATCATTTGCAAGAAAAAAATAAAAATGTTTATTGAACATTCAAAAGCCACGTCCATATCTCTTAAAAAGTAACAAAAAACACCCGTTTTTTAAAGGGTTAAAATGACATTTTCTGTCATAAGCTACTGTACAATTTTGAATCCTTATAGTTTGCCCTATCTGCCCTTAAAGTTTGGCCCATGAATTTAGGAATACCCTGTATATTTATAGAAATATACAGATAAATTCGAAAATTTACATTATTTTCACTGCACTTGATTTTTTTTTTTTTTTTTTACAGATTTGTGATTTCTAACAATTATTGGGTTTCAGGGTAAATTTTTGTTTCATTCAAATTCATCAGCCCATAAATTTATTAATTTTGTGTGGTACATTCCTAATAAAAAACTAGTATGTTGTGGTCACCACGAAACTTTCTTCTACATCATTTGATATATCAGCGCGCCTTGCTGTTTAACATGTGCACAGAGTTTAACTATAGCTTCTCACAATAAAAATATTACATATGGAGTTTGGTACAGCTTTAAACGACAGAGGTTGCGATTTAGATAGCCATGTTCAAACTTACAACAGCCGCTTTCACTATAGTTCGATATACACATAAATTAAATCAACATTCATAATCGTTACATCACATATCAAGTTTGTTGCCGTTATATGTCATAGAAGTTGAGATAGCCTTCTTATTGACGGAGTAAATTGCAGCGCAGCAGTGCCAGCTGTTGGCCGGTGTAATCTAAATTAAATCAGTATAGTGTTTTGTGATGGTTCACTCTTATACTAAGTTTTGTGCAGATATACACTAAAAAATCTTAGATATAGTCTTCCCGTTCTCAGGAAAATGTGCAGTATACCAATGCCAACTATAGACCGATAAGCATCCAAATTGAATCAAAATAATTTTCCATGATGGTCTTCTCACATATCAAGTTTTGTTTAATTATACGCAATAGAAACAGATATATAGCCTTCCATTAAAATGAAGAAATCGCTGTATGGAGCACTACCTACATACTATACCTACCACCGCTACTTTAGAATGTAGAAAAAGAGGAGAAAAAAAGAAAAAACCTCCATAGAAGTAGCATAGGAAGAAAAGCAAAAAAACTCATAATGTCAAGTGTGTTAAAACAAAAAAAAAAGGCTCACAGCGGAAGTAATAAGAAGACAAAATTGACTAGAAAAAGACATCGAAGAGCGGGAACGGGAGGGCTGGGGCGTTAAATATATCGTCCAGGGTTAATGCGACTCGCCTAGTATGTGTGTGTTCAGTGATTGCCGCCTAAAGTTCATAAGCACTAATTTATATCAAGGTACGCCTACATACAAATTTATATGCAATTGTGTGCTGTAATTCCTGTGATATAACCTTCCCAGAAATTGCGGAAATCGCTGTAGAGTAGCGCCCTCTTTTGAGCTGTTGACACCAAAATTTTATAGGCACTAATACATATTAACACTTTCGCAACCGTATGTTTTTGCCTTTTTGACAGTAAGGTGCACCTGTGGGCGTTATTCTCCCTAGTTACAATATTTGAAAACAAAAATTTCTATATTCAGATTCATATTACAAATGAATTTACGTTATAATTATACTCTTTCTAATCAAAGTATTTACATATGTATGTAGTATATTGGTTATACAAATATGAATATTGTGTATATTTTTAACAAATAAATGTCATGCAAAAGAACCACCCACTGGCTGAGTTACAGATTTTCAAATTACATGAATCTACGTCAGTGGTTGCGAAAGTGTTAAGGTGCATCTATATATTATATGCAATTCTGTGCAGTTGTTCCTTAAAAACAATCGCCCCAAATTTTTTCTCACGCACACACTTACAGACAGACTTTTTTTTTTTTTTTTTTTAATGGCCAAATCCTGTTCTGGATGTCTCAAAACCTGTAAATTTATCGAAAACCAGACGTAGAAAATTTCTATGTATTGAATACTTTCTTCTATTGAGTAAAAAAAAAAAAAAAGAAGTAAAAACAATGGCTTATTTGAACTAACTCATGGATTGAATGCTTTCTTCTGTTGAATATAAAAGAAAGTAAAAACAATGGCTTATTTGAACTAAATCACGGATTGAATACTTTCTTCTGTTGAATATAAAAGAAAGTAAAAATTATGGCTTATTTGAACTAAATCATGGATTGAATACTTTCTTCTGTTGAATATAAAAGAAAGTAAAAATTATGGCTTATTTGAACTAAATCACGGTCATAAGAATAAGTAAATATGAACAAGAGAGGACGAAAATGTAATTCTGAGTTTTTAAGATATTATCAGAGATCGAAGTCTCTGTCCTTTTTACAGGGCCCTTTTAGAAATGGAAATTTTATGGCTTCTTTGCCACCACTATATTAATACAGAAATATTTACTATACTTTTAAGTTAAAGTGTCGTAATTAAATAGGTTAGAGATTATTGCATTAAAATAGTGGTAACAAAAAAGGCTGAAATTTCTCATCTATGAGTGTGTCCAGAAAAAAGGGAGGATACTTCAAGCTCTGATCATAGTTGCCAACTTCGCATCTTTTAACTACCGAAAAAATTTAATAATTTTTTTTATTTTACTTTATCATTCAAAACCGTCACAGAACAGTGATTAAATAATGTGAATATTTCTATTAATTTTTTCCGGTAGCCAAAAGGTGCTAAGATGGCAATTATAGATCTGTTACATACATTACAGGTAAACATTTTTTTTTTTTTTTTTTTTTTGACACCACTGTATTTGTATTATAATCTCCTACAATATTTTTTCACGATCAGTTAAAGTGAAAACTGCTATAAATAAAGCAGTAAGTGAGTTAAAGAGCTGAAATAAAATAATAATAATAATAATAAACGTAGCGTGAAAATTACATTAGAGGTCGATGTCTCCGACTTTTTTTTTCAGGACACCTTCAGAAATGAAAACTTTATGGCTTCTTTGCTAACACAATATTTATACAGAAATATTCACTATGTTTTTATGTTAAAGTGTCATAATTAAAGTAAATTAATAACAAATCGTTTCAGGAGATCTAAATGTTGTATTTTGAGATTAATATAAGTTTTTTACTTGAAAAGTGATCAAGCACCACTAAAATAATCTTAAGATATTCTGTAGATATTTTTTAAGAAAATCTATAAAATATCTAAAGTTATTTGGCCCATTCTTAAAACAATTTACAAAATTTCTTTATAATGTCTTCAAAATTTCTGTAGATATTTTACAGAAACAGATAAATCTTCAAAATATTTTAAAATATTTGAAGAAAGTTTTAAGAAAATACTATTTTCTCAAGAATATCTTCGGATTATTTTTAGTGGGGAGATTAATAGGTTTCAAGGAATGTTGCGTATAAAAATTGTATGAATAACTTTAAATGAAATTTTGAAGTTAATAACAGATTGGAAATCTATATAAATGTAAGTACAAAAATGAAACAGAGATATGAAGGGGCCGGTACTCCCCCCCCCACACACAGAATTATTTGTCAAATGAAGCTGTTTCAAAGCCTAATTTGAATTGTTTTAATATGGGTTAAAATAACAGTACTCGTTATCTTACCCTTTAATCTACAATCTGTATTTATAGTATTAAATTTCAGAGTAAGCAAAAGTCGTGTGAGTGACACACCAGATTATTTTTGTTGAATATAGAAGAAAGTAATAATATTTCACAAAAAAAAAAAAAAAAAAAAAAAAAAAAAAAAAGCTATTTCTCTCTCTTTTTTTTCTTCTTCTTATTATTATTATTCGCCTTATTTAAAGCCATATTTTTATAAGAAATTCTAACCCTGAATTTAATTTCCGACATTTCTAAAGTATTTGTGTGTATTTCAAGTGAAAAATTAAATATTACGATGTTTTCCTGTATTATTCAGGAAATTTTAAAATTTTATTTTATAAGACTATTTACAGGATGTCGGTTCATGTGAAACATAGATGTAAAAATATTTCATGTATAAGAATTAAATATTTATTAGTTAAAGCGACTGGTTTATCCCAGTTTTCAATTTCCTGTTCTTAAGTGTTTGAACTTGAAACAACAACATTTAGGAAGGTATAAAATGAAATATTTTTGCAATCAATGAATTCCTGTTGAAACGAATCAA
The DNA here is from genome assembly GCA_963930645.1 of Salticus scenicus. Classification (NCBI taxonomy): domain Eukaryota; kingdom Metazoa; phylum Arthropoda; class Arachnida; order Araneae; family Salticidae; genus Salticus; species Salticus scenicus. The sequence goes on from OZ005649.1 coordinate 308,720,023, forward strand.
AATATTTTATATAGTTTGTAAAACCCATTTTTCTTTTCGAAAACTGAAAAACTAATTTTATTTTCCTTATTTCTGAAAATTAAAAGGAAACATTCTACGCATATTGCGAGATATATTTCTATTGAACTTCTGCAAGTATGTATAAAATTTGGTACATTTAGCTAAAAAGCTGTTAAAACGATATACATTAAAAAAAAAAACTTTTTTAGAAAAATGTGTATTAAAGCCTTTTTTTAAATTTTAAGCATCTTTAGAACCATTCTAAAATTTTGTTTTGAATACGATATGACTAAATGTAGTTAAAATTTGTATCTCGTTATTCGGCAACAAAAAAGGAATATGTTCAATGAAAATGTATTAAACTACTGGTGAAATACCATACTAAAATATCCATCATTTTGAAAGATCAATATGGTGCAATAACTATTTAATCTTTGAAATATTTTCGAGCTTTAAATTTCAATGGAAAACTAGTTAACTTAAGTGGCATACTATGCCAACCTGACCCAGAAGATTGTTAGTCACGCCACTTTCCGCCTATATTTTTCACACCAGTCTTTTTTTAGAGTACTTTTCTTCTTATTTGATCGTAAATATATTTGAAGAGAATTACTCTAAAAATTAAGTGATGTACAAAAGGGGCAGGAACTAATAATCTTCCGGGTTAGGTTGGCAAGTATGAAGTGGGCTCTGCTCAGTTCCGTATTATATATTTGATGTCACAGAATTCAACTTCTAGGAATGACATATACATATTAAGAGAAATGAACTCTGCCGATTAATCAGCAGGGTTCAGACCAAAGGTGATGTGATGTGACCTATGCGATGTGACATTGAAAGCATTGGCATTTAATACTAAAAACGTGCGACTGATTGAAGCGCCACAAACTTTGAAATAATCGATGTCAGAATTACTGATCAAGTACGTAACACGAGTATCATTTCAGTTATTTTCAGTAAAATCTATGCGATGTGAGTGAAGAACAAGGAGAGTGATTTAATCACGATATCAAGAAAATGGAACAGTGGCGGATCCAGATTTTTTTTTTTTTTTGGGGGGGGGAGGAGGGGGGCTAAGATTTTTGAACATGTTATTCCAGATCAATGAAAAATTTACAATTGTAATATTCAATTGTGAATGGCAGTGCTTTTTTTTTTTTTTTGGGGGGGGGGGGGGGGGGGGACTTTAGCCACCTAGCTCCCCCCCCCTTTAGATCCACCACTGAAATGGAAAGGAGGTACCAGAACCAAGGGTGCAAGGTTTTCATCTTGGAGCTCTTACGTCAATGTTTTTCATCAACAATTTCTATCATATCTGGGCAGTAATTTATTGCGATTGAATGAGATAAAATTAGTGGTGCCAGTGTTCCATGTTTAGATGAGAATTCTTGCACCGCTGCCAATAGAATGTTAACATATTAGCAAATTATTGTTGGAATCTACACAGAGTCCCTTAATCCTTGCACGAGAGAAATAGTTCTAAAGGAAGCTTCGATGTAAAGAAAACAAAACATTTAAAAGATAATATGTAAATAATAACCTTTTATACATAAATATTTTTGATTATGTACAAAATATTTTAATCTTTGTATGAATTCTTCCTGTCTACATTCTTACTTTTTGAGAAAACAATCATTTCTATATTCAGTGTAGTGTGTCAAAAACATAAGAGACATCCAAAGCAGTGAAAAAAAAATTATAAGTATGATTTTCCAGACCAGCGTTTTTAATTGCTGTGTTAAATTAAAATACACTATTTTCCGCGCATGTCATTTATAGAAAACATACAAAATACTCCGAATTTCTCAAGAATGTTACAAAGAGGGCTGTGGTCAAACACTCTATTAAACAAATCAAAATAAATGTTTTAATTTAACCCTTTGTTGGTCCTATTTAATTTCACTCAACTAGTTGAGTTATCGAGTTTAGGGACTTTTTTATTCAATATCCACCATAAAATCTTAACGGCCCTCTTCGCTTACCGACGCCGGAAGCCCGAGCCAATGTTATTCTATGGGGAAATTTTTTTACAAATAACTTATTAACTAATACATATTTTTAAATTCTGTTTTCACATTCAGAAAATTTCCAACTGTCAAATTGACGGACCTTTTTTAAAAATGCATTTTTTTAATTTTTAATATTTTATTTTGAAAATGAAAAAAGAAAAAAATTCACATATTGAAAATTCGAATTTTGCAGCTTCAAAATAAAATATAAAAAATTAAAAAAATAATTTTTTAAAAAAGGTCCGTCAATTTAACAGCTGAGAATTTTCAGAATCTGAAAACAGAATTTAAAAATATGTATTAGTTAATAAGTTATTTGTAAAGAAAAATTTCCCATAGAATAACATTAGCTTCGGCTTCCGGCGGCGTTGAGTGAAGAGGGCCCTTAACTGTGACGGTTGTCTAATCACATCGAAGGTTATTCGTCTATTATGTCCATCAAATAACACTCCTCAAAAATATTTTTGGTAGTTGAATATAACAATCCCTAAAGTTAGCAACACTGTTTAGAGCGTTAGGGTCGGCAAAGGATTAATAAGAGTCTTTATTATATTCAAATACGGGGTTGAGAGCAATAGCAGCACACCTCAAATAAAAATATTTGCTAAATAAAATTGTTTTTAAAGTACACTGGAAAATTCAAATACAGTATGTCAAAAATTACACTTTAAATTGCAATAAATGTGCAGTATATTTCTTTATAGTAATGTAAACAGTAAGAAAAAATGTGGTGTAATCCACAACAAATTATTATTATTATTTTATTTATTTATTTTATTTTATTTTTAATGCTAAAAATTCATGAACTAATACAGTGGTTGTATTCTCCTCCCTTTTTTAGGTCACTCTCAAGGATTAGATATATTTGCCTTTTTTGCCACCGCTAATTTAATGTAGAAATATTTCTGGATATAGTTATAGTAATAATGATTATACAGGGTACAGATTATTATTGCATAAAAATAGTGGTAGCAATCAATTTAAAGATTTGTCGTTCCTGATAATGTTCTGAAAAAAGGGCGGAGAGTAGGACCTCTGCAAATACTAATGCCACCTTAGAAAAAAAAATAGTCACCTTTAAAACTTTATTATTTTGGCCTATTTATTAATTGACAATATTATATTTTCTTTTATGGAGAATACTAATGAAATAAAAATCAATTTCAAAAATGTTCTTTTTATTTTACTTTATTTTTATTATTATTACTTTTTTTTTTTTTTACTTTTTTTTTAATTAAGCTTTTGATACTAAAAACGGGAACGATATTTGAGAACAAAAATATTTGTTCACCTTTTTTTTCTCTAATTAGAAAAAATTATATGAAAGTGACGATTATTATTACAATAAAAAGTTAAAATTTTTGCAATGAAAAAAAATTAAATTAGATTAATGTAAAAGTTTTCGGTTTCAGGCATTTACTTTTCCGGGATATTATTTTCGAGTAGCATAAGTAAATTTTATTACCTTTGATCCAATTTAGACTTATTTCAGAATCCAGTGTATTTTAAAATAATTTTACAGGATAAATTAAAATTCATAATGGATATAATGCTTTAAAAAAAAAAAAAAAAAAAATCTGATGTGGGCACCACATGACTTCCTTATACACTTTTAGAAATATACATAATGTTAAAAAACATTGACATTGGATCCGAAACAGTTGGCTAAAAATATTTACAGAAATGAATTATCACCGTGTTCTGAGCTTTTCTGAAAGTTAGTTAAAAACCGATTGCAAGATTTGTACTGGTAACACTGACGAAGGACGCAGGGACCCAAAACAGTTGGCTAAAGGTATTAAAAAGATGCATTTTCACCGTGTTCTGAACTATTCTGAAAGTTTCAAATGTCTCTAGCTAGTCGGGAAGTTAGTTAAATAATTTTTCTGTTGAACCATATAAATGCTGCCGAAGGCAGCAGTGATCCGAAACAATTGGCTAAAAGTATTTGAAAAATGCATTGTACCCGTGTTTTGAGCTTTTCCGGAAGTTTTAAATGTCTAGCTAGTCGGGAAGTTAAAAATCGATTGCAAGATTTGTACTGGTAACGCTGCCGAAGGCAGCAGGGACCCTAAACAGTTGGCTAAAAGTATTTTAAAAAGTGCATTTTCACCGTGTTCTGATCTAGTCTGAAAGTTTCAAATGTCTAGCTAGTCGGGAAGCTAATTAAATAAATTTTCTGTTCATTTACATAAACGCTGCTGAAGGCAGCAGGTTTTCGAAAACAGTTGGCTAAAAATATTTTTAAAAATGCATTTTCAACGTGTTCTGAGCTTTTCTGAAAGTTTCAAATGTCTAGTTAGTCGGGAAGTCAGTTAAATTACAAGATTTGTCCAAACCGTTTTTGAGTTATTACCGTTTTTTGATACATTATGGCCAAAACCTATGTATTTTTGGTCATTATGAACCTAATTTTCCTAAATATCTCGAAAATGGAAAATCATACAAAGTCCAAAAAGGGAGGTGCACAACTAGATGTTATAACAAACCTATGTACCAATTCGCAACTTTCTACGTCCAACCGTTTTTGAGTTATGTGACATACGCACACACACACACACAGACACACATACATACAGACGTCACGAAAAATCGTGTAAAGTCCCTTGTATCTCTAAAACGAGAGCTCGTGTTAAGACGACACTTGCAGGTGTACAACTAGACATCATGACAGTCACACGTACAGTGGTGGAGAAAATTATAAAGCCACTTGAAAATATGATATAATTAAAAAACAAAAGATCAAACATTTACAAAATTTCATACATATATATTATATGCTACAAGGAACAAAAGGAAAAAATAAATTTATTAATAACTACAATAACAAAAGGTTAGTAGACGTAAGAAAAAATTATGTACAAAGAAAGCTGGAAAAAATTATGCAGTCGATACATGTATTTCATCAATAATCGATGTGAGACCCTTTTTTTTCGATAACTGTGACTAGTCTCTTGTTCATTGAATCTATCAGACCACACAAAGTACTTGCATCAATACTATTCCAGCAGTTTTTAATACAGTGCGTTGCATGAATATAAACGCACCTAAGCTTTAAGAAATAGAATGGTATATAAGTGTAATAAAAAAATATGAATGTGTGACACTTGATGCAACTTGTATGTGTATGATTCAAGAAATGAAAATACGAGTCAAAATAATGAAAGACCAATATGATTTTTTAGAAAATAATTTTATTGAATTTATGACAAAAATACATGTTGCATGAATTTAAACGCACATGTAAAAAATAAATAACTGAGCAAAAAATATTGTATCTAATACTTTGTAAAGCCACCATGGGCTTCTAGAACAGCCAGTAAACGCCTTGGCATTGACTGGTATAGTGGCATAAGGTCATCTAAGCTGATTGTCTTCCAAGCTAATAGAATGGCCGATTTTAGTTCATCTTTTGTGTTATACTGCCTTCCGTTTACGTAAACACGGCGAACCAGAATACCCCATACGTTCTCCATTATGTTTAAATCATGGCTTTTTGAGGGCTAATTCAGAAATTTAATTTTATTGTCACGGAACCACTTTTTCACGATATGTGTTGTATGTACAGATGCACAATCTTGATGAAAAATATAATTTCTTCCAGCTTTCTTGACTCTTTTACGGCGGAGGTTCCTTGTGAGCATCTGGACATAATCTACAGAGTTCATAATGTTCTCCACGAACTCTAATTTGAAAGTCCCTTTAAAACCTATGACTGCAACACAATGACAGACTCCCCCTCCAGATTGACGTTTTGAACAGTACCTTCCTTCGGTTCTCAAATCGTGCCAGTAGCTATGAAATCCGTCCGGGCCATTGAGATTAAACTTTTTTTCATCTGAGAAGATGACTTTTTCTCAATTTAGTCGATCTAGAATCTATTTTCTTGCCCATTCCAACCGCATATCTTTGTGCTATTGAGCGAGGGGTGATTTCGCCTTCATTTTCTTAAATTTAATGAATGTTGCAGCTTTGATAGTTCTCAATATGGTTGTCCGATGAACACCCAGCTTGTATTGAGCCTTTATCTTCGCACAGGAAATATTCTTATACTTTGCAGCGTTGTATATTCGACGTTTGTCGTAACTGGTGAGATTTTCTGTTTATTTCTTATACGCTTTTTCCCATAATTTGCTCCTTTTTTATATAATTTCGCCCAACACTCTTACTTCTTCCGATTCTCCGCCCAGTTTCACGATTGCTAAAGCCTTTACCACGCATAAAGTCGATTTTTATCCTCTCATCTACTGTCAAAGTTTTCCCTCTTTCCATCCTGAACAAACTCCGTAAATTTTGCACTCAATCATTAAAACTGTTTTTAGAGAACTTTAGCAACACGACTATCTGTGTTTTAATTTAATTCCGGTGGCTCTGTCAAATTTTAAGCGCAAAATACAGAGTGCGTTTAATTTTGTGCAACAACTGAAAAATAGTGAAAAATAAGAAAATGCTTAAACACTCATTTACATAAGCTTGCATGAGCCTAAACATACGTGCTCAAAGAACCTTATTCAGTTGTTAGTCATATGTAATAACTGTAAGTCATATTCCTTCTTTTAAAAATCTAATAATTCTATTTCTGGTTATTGGAAAAGGTGCGTTTAAATTCGTGCAACGCACTGCAGCATTCATCAAATCTAATTTTGAATTGAATTATCGTCCATTTTTGTAAAAATTTCGGGCTAAAATTCCCCAAAGATTTTCTATTACATTCAGATCGGGGCTAACAGCTGGCCATTGAAGGCATTTCACCTGGTTAGCTTCCAGCCAAGATTTAGTTGACTTCGAAACATGAATGGAAGCGTTGTCCTGCTGAAATGTCCAGTCTCCTGAAGTTACAAGAGGAGCAATGGGTAATAAATTATCTCCTAACATACCTTGATACATAATTGAATTCATTTTGTTATGGATGAAAACAATTGGAGTGGTTCCACCGGCAGCACATGCAGCCCAAACCATTACCGAGCCACCTCCAAATTGACGCTTTGAAAAAATATGAGGTTCCTGTCGTAAATCATGCCAAAAATATCTATAGCCGTCGGGTCCATCGAAATTAAATTTCTTTTCATCGGAAAAGACAATATCTCTCCAATTAGTGCCTTCGGTTAAATGTTTTCGGGCAAAGTCTAAGCGAGCATATTTGTGGTGCTTCGAAAGAGGGGGTTTTCCTTTAAATTTTTTAGACTGAAAAATGGAATTGCTACTTAAAACATTTCTTACCGTTCGGCTGGTACATGGTAATTGTAAATGTTCTTAAATTTGGGCAGACGACATTTTTTGTCCGCAAGCTAGCTTCCGGATTTGTCTTGATTGCCTTACACTTGAGGATTTCGGTCTTCCTGTACGCTTCTTACTGCCGTAATCTTCGGGATTTCTGAGAAAACTGTTTACTGCAGCCTTGGACCTTCCTATTTTTCTTGCAATATTAGAACCAGACATTCCAACTTCATTTCAAGTTAATATTTTAATTTGTTCACCATCGGATAACTTTTTTCCTCTTGGCATTGTATTAAACACATCAAATACAAAATGAATGCACGTAACACGTTTATATTTACCTAAATTTTTCTAGGAACCTGCTTTCTCATGTCAGGCATTATGCCAAAGGAGGCTAGAACCATCGGCTTTATAATTTTTTCCAAGTTGTTTTTCATTGGTTGTAAGAAATTAGCATAATTTATGTTCCCTATTCCATTTTTCTAAACAAAGGTTATGCGCATTACTTCGATGTTGATCATGCAAATGAAAATAGAATTTGCGTTATCAACAATTCCATTACTTTTTGACTTTTGTAAATTTTTCTATCGGCTTTATAATTTTTTCCAGCACTGTATAAATTGGCAACATTCAGCGATCATTCGTTTTCGAGCAATGTGAAATAGAAAATCTATTTCGCAAATCGGGTTTACTATATTTCCTTATAACTTGGTATAAGGAAGTAAAAAGAAAGAAAAGAAAAGAAAAGGAAAAGAAAGAAAGATAGGAAAGAAAGGAAAAAGAAAGGTTTCTAAGTGTGAATAATATGTTTAAATTAAATCCTACATGATAAATTATATTTAGAAATATATATATATATATTACATTTAATTATTTTACATTACAATAGACAGTAAGTGTATCAAAATATAAATTCTACACTTAAAAAATTCTGTAACTGACATCTAGAATCTAAGTTGTGGCTCTAAAAAAAAAAAATAGTTCCATGTCATCCTTATAAATTCTAGTCTCCTTGGAAAACGAGTTCTAGAATCCCCTATTAGAATTTTAGAGCCTTTGCCTATAATCTCGAGAGCAAAGTTATTTAAAATTCGCTGCAAATAAATGAGACTACAACTATAATCTTGGTTCATTATTACCCAATTCTAGAAAATCAAGGGAGAATTTCTCGCAATATAAATGATTCAGGATATTGTTTCGCCATCCAGAAATGTGTACACTAGAAATTCTCGATCATTTCGTCTATTCAGTTTATTATGCGCATTACTCGGAAATCTATATTTCTAGTTAAGGGATTTATAAAATGGTTACTTATTCATTCTAGAGAAAGACGGTATATTTTTTTTTTCTCATTGTATTCATTTTGTTTTAAGTAATCTAAAAACATTATGTTGCACCTACCAGAAATTTCGCTCAGATATGTAATGTATTTGAATTATCTTAGAAGTCCTTTACACGAACTCATTCTTTTCTCTGAGTTTGAACTTTCTACTAAAATGTTTTTCTTGCGCGGTGATCGTAACAAACACACAGATAAGCAGACACACATAGACCAACTGCTAAAAAAATAATTTCTGGATTCAAGAAATCTTAAAACGTGTAAATGAAGTAAAAGCTCAATTTTGAAATTTTTGATCCAAAAATAATATTTTATCTACATTTTAAGTATAAGAGTAAGTAATAATTAAATAAATAAATATTAAAAAAATAATTGTAAGTTAATTAAAATTTTATTTTGTTCCTTACTTTGATTTTTATCTACACATAAATAGATAAATAAATAAATAAAATAATATCTCTGTATATAAATGGCTAAGAGAGTTTTTTCCTGTAAGTCCGTGGCTGGACGCAAGTTTATTGGCTAAGAGAGATTTACTTCTGTTTGTCTGTATGTTGTTGTCACCACCTTTTCATACTTTAGTTAATTTAAAAAAATCTAATTGTCCGATCGATAAGTTAATTAAACTGATGGATTCAGAAAAAATGCCCCTTTCATTTGGTGACTTATTTGTAACGAAATTTTGATTAGAATTATTTTTAATTAATTAAAATGTGAAAATAATCACGTGGTAAAAGCTTTAAATGTGGACATTGAAAATTTTAATTGTTGTTAAAAAGAAAGAGAAAAAGAAATATATATATATATGTATATATATATATATATATATATATATATATATATATTTTCAAACATAAAATGAAATATGCTTTCACGCGAAAAATAAAAAATTATAAAATATTTTACTCATGCACATGAAAAAAATGAAAATTGACAATGGAGTAGGAAAACAATTTAGATAAAGTTGCATGAAAGTTCCAAAAATTAACGGAAATATAAATGAACGTCAAATAAATAAAATAGTCGTCTGCTCAATCACGTGATATTGAAAAACAAATAATCGAATTCAGTAAATATGAAAAGGAAAGGAAAACGAAAAGAAAAGAAACAAACAAATAATAATAATAATAATAATAATAACATAAACCAACGAGAAACCAAAGCGAGCTTTAAAGCAATTTCATGATTTATGTATTTTTATTTCTTTATTTATTTTATTCCTTTATTTTTTTGTAAAGCGATATAGAAAAGAGTTTCCTTTAAATATAGGGACCAGCGAAGCGAGAAAAGCCTTCGTTGATTCACTACCTTCATTGATTTCATGAATTAAAAAATGGTTTCGTTAACAAACTTTGATCTATTGACACGTAGGCAGCATCAGGCCGAGTTTTGTAGATTTCGAGTTTGATTTTGAAATTTTTCCCGCGTTCGGAATTCGGTTCGTTCCCGAACTGGGGCTTTGCTAGTAAATAATAATGCTTTCGCTTAATTTTTTGTAGCGTTTTATATTAACTATATATTAAACAAACAGAATACAGTTTACATATGTTTAACACAGAATGACAAACACATTACATGACTTGAAATGCATTTCCAGCAATTCCATTGCGTAAATGTACCTGAATTCTTTAGTAGCGCCCTGTGTTAACTACTGATGAATGATTTTTACTTCCGCATTGTGTACAAAACATGCTACTATGCATATAAAAATATACGTTCAAATTATTTTGTTTTTGCAATTTAAAGGTATTAAATTGTATCTATCAGAATTTTTTATCTTAGACGTAATGTATTTGAATTCTTTCGGAAATTACTGGCCGCGAACTACATATTCTTTTCTCCGAGTTTGGATTTACTTGTATTATTTATTCTTGATTCATGATGATAACAAACATACAGAAGATACTCACAGACTAACCGCAAAAAACTGATTTTGGGCTTCAGGGAACTTCAAAACGTGTAATTGTAGCAAAAACTCAATCATGAAAATTGGAACCAATAACAAAATTTCTCTACAATATACAGGTAAGAGAGAGAAAAAAGTGTGCGTATGTGGCTCAGAAGGAAGGCCTCATTTAATAAAGCCAGTTTGTTTGATCCCTATAATATATTTTAATAACCTTCCCATATGAAAAATATTTCGAATACTGAGCTTGGGCTTCCAGCTAATATTTGCGTTTTCAGTTTTATAGATAACAGGCTCATAGACAGAGAGACCAATTGCTAAAACTTATATTTTCAGATTCAGCAGACCTATAAATGTTAAAGCAGAGTAGAAACTAAATTTCGAAAGTATGAGCCAAAAGCAATGCTTTCTCGATAACATATGGGTAAGAGAACTTTACAAAAATGCATGTGTGTGGCTGAGACAGGACAGCCACACACATGCCGCATAAAGCCAGTTTGTTCAATCTCAATAACAATTTAAAAATATTTAAATACCGAACTCAAACTTCCTGCTTGTATTTATATCTGAGTCATATCGATAACAAAATTATAGAACTCAATTGTTACATTATATTCAGATTCAAGGGACATGTAAACGTTCAAGTACTATAGCAAAAAATAAATAAATAAATAATTATAAAGTTGTTGCAAAAACAATATTTTTTTCTATATTTTATGGATAAGAGTATATAAAAATTTAAAAAAATAATTCGAAATAAAATTATTTTATTAAATTTAATTTTTATTTACTACGTTGAATTTTATTCAAGTCTATTAATAAATAGACAAGCATAAAATTTGTGGTACACTTTTAACATATTAATTTTGGAAGTAGAGGGTTGAAAATAATATCATTCGAAAGGTATATGGTTAGCCAGATGTGGAGAATACAAAAATTATTTCCTTACGATCTCAAGAAGGTATTAAAAAATACTTTTACTTTTTATGCATTTTTCCCCATTTTTCTTTTTCATACAAGTATTCTTTTCCATTAAAAAAAAATACCCAAAAGCAGAAAGATGTTAAATCTAACAATTTCTTAAAACTGAAATAAAACCATACACACAGTAATTTGTACAATGTAACATCACTATACTTTCGACTACAGTGCATGAGTGGCAGATCAAAAGTTTATACTGTACAAAATAAACGCAAGTTAAATAATCTGGTCTGTCACTCACACGACTTTCTCTTACCCTGAAATTTAATACTATAAATACAGCTTGGAGGTTAAGAGGTAAGATAATGAGTACTGTTATGTAAACCTATGTTAAAACAATTCAAATTAGGCTTCGGAAGAGTTTTATATGATAATTAGTTCTGTGTGACGGGGGGCTACCGCTCCCCTCAACCCCCCCCCCACCCCGTTTCATTAATGCACCTACATTTATATAGAATTTAAATCTGTTATTAAAATTAAAAGTTTACTTAAAATTATTCATAAAATTTTCACACGAAACATTCCTTGAAACTTACCATTCTTGATCAAACTTTTCCAGCAACGAACTTATATTAACTTCAAAATACAACATTTGGATCTCCTAAAATTATTCGTTTTTAAGTCACTCTAAGAGACACAGACAAAGATCAAACGTTAAAAAAACATGACTATGGTAATCAGGAAGCCTCAAAACGCGTAAATATACAAAAAACAAGCGATAAATATTTAGCTTAAAACATACATTATTTACAATATCTTTATGCGGAATTCATTTCAATTCCCGAACAGCTTTCCTGGAAATGGTAAAATGTTATTGTAAAGCACATCCACTAACAACAAAAAAGAGTGTTATTGCTTAAATATTTGCAGCCCTGTATATATTTCAAAGATTATATACAGACCACATGGTGCACCTAAATATAATCCTATAGTAATAATACATGGCCCAGCCTGAAGTACACTTCCATCAATTTGTAACTACTGTCGCCCTTTTATCTAGTTCTTTTGTGTAGCCGTGTAAACGAACAGTGAATGATTACTCTACCATATTCTACATGAGACATGTTTTTACGCATATACAAAATATATATTCATTTCATTTGGTTTAGCGCAGTCAATAGATCTTAAACTCTACTTACCAGCACTTTCCCCCCATAGACGTAATGTATCTGAATTCTCTTGGGGGTCCCTGTACACGAACCATTTGCTTCATCTCAACGAAAAGGTTAGTGTAGCATCCCTATATCATACACATTTAGAATACCAAGTTCAGTCTTTCTGCTACAGTTTGTTCTTGAGCTATGCTGATAACACACACACACACACACACAGACCATTCTCTAAAAACATGATTTTCGGATTCAGGGGACCTCAAAACGTGTAAATATAACAAAAACTCACGTTAGAAAATTTGACAGTACTTTCTCTATTTTATGGTTAAGAGAAAGTAAAAATAATTTTATTGGTGATTTTTATTTTATTTAAAAGAAATCTAGAGAGCTATATATAGTTTTCCTCAAAGTAACCAGAATATCTTATGCCATTTATTATTATTATTCAAAATTTTCTTTTAAACACTTTTGTAAATAAGGCCGGTTTCAAAATATAGACTGTAAATGTCTGACTATGAAAGATTTAAAAGAATGACTTTTTCGAATTTAATTTTTTTTCTCATTAAGACATTTTACGATAACTTTAAAAATATTTTTTTCCCTCTAAAGAGGAACATACACCGAAGACTGTAATAATGAGCATTGACTTTTACTTAAAATACTTAAAAAAAAAAAAAAAAGAAAGAAAAGAAAAGAAAAAAAAAAAAACGAGTAAATGGCATTTTTCGAAGAAAGAAATATTTATTTAAACTTTCTTCTATATAAAAAATTCTAGAAAGTTCTTATTTCTCAAGGAAGTTAATAAAGGAATTTTAATATTGATTTTTATTTAAATACCTTAGTCAATATACTATATACCTTAGTCAATATACTACCTTAGTCATATACTATATATAATGCCTGAAAGAAAAAAAGTATCTGAAAAAGTTAAATTTAATAACAGATTCAGGATAAACTTAAAGAATTACAAGAAATCACAAATGTGCTTAAAAATAACGTTCTATTACGATATGCGATAAAAAAACAAAATTATTTTAATAAAACATTATTTATTAAACAATTAAATAAATAACTTGAAAATGCATACCTATATTAATAAAATCAGACGTTTGTCTGTAAATTTGTCAGAATCGAAAAATTTTGCGATATCTTCACGTTTCACACACCATGAAAGCCGAAAAAGACTTCAGAAAATTTTGCCTGTGTGTGTGTGTGCGTGTGTGTGTCATCGTGTCAATATGTCGCTTTTTTTGTCCAGACATCACTTGAGAACAGCTGGACGGAATTCAACGGCGCTTGGCAGAAACTTAGACCTTTACCCAACTTAAAATTATATCTGTTACCGCTAAAGTGCAGAAATCAGTTAATCTGCACATTAGCCAAGTAATCTGCACATTAACTAAGGTGATGTGAGTTAAAGTGAGGAAAATTGCGTCATTTCTCAAATTACCTAGGTAATCTGCGAATTACCTAGATAATCTTCACATTACCTACTAGGCACTCGTTAAAGTGAAAATAAGATCTCTGGTGTTGTAATTTTAGAGCACGCTGTGTTGTATTTTTTTCTTCTTTTCTTTCTTTACTTATTTTAATCTGCATGTGTTTTAATTTTTATGTGTTTTAAAGTTATATTTGTTTTATTTATTTATTTAATCTTTTTTATTCTGTCAATATAAGTTTAAAGATGTTATGTATTTTTAATATGAAATATAATATCTTTAATAGCTTTCGATAAATTATATTTTATAAATGAATGTTAGAATTGTAATACAGTAACGATTTCTTTTCAAAATAATCTGGTGTGTCACTCACACGACTTTCTCTTACCCTGAAATTTAATACTATAAATACAGGTTGCAGATTAATAGGTAAGATAACGAGTACTGTTATGTAAACCTATGTTAAACAATTCATATTAGGCTTCTGAAGAGTTTTATATGATAATTAGTTCTGTGTGAGGGGGGCTACCGCCCCCCTCAACCCCCCGTTTCATTATTGCACCTACATTTATATAGAATTTAATTCGGTTATTAAAAAATATTTCTCTTTTTAAAAAATAATTTATTAAAATTATTATTTAAAAAAATTATCTTTTATGATAAGGCAGACGATTTCCATATTAGAGAAGTAGTTTTCCACCAAATATCCAAAAAAAGTCCATTTTATTCTCAATATTAAAAAAAAAAAAAAAAAAAAAAAAAAAAAAAAAAGTACGATTTTTTTTCAAAGTTTTTTTTTCGTTAAAAGTAAAAAAAAAAAAAAAAAACGATAACTTTGTTTTAAATTATCGCAGATCGATGGTTCAACCATTCGTTTTAAAGGTATTTTCGAGCTCTTTTGAAAGATACCCATCATGAAAATTTACTCCCCTCGAGGGGGGACTTCCCAGGGGGGGAGGCGAGACACCTACATACACAAAAAAAAAATTCCCAGTTAACTGTCTCTATTACAAACAATATATATTTGTTTCATTTGGTTTAGTGCAGTCTATAGACGTTAAACTCTATTTTCCTGCAATTTCCCCCATAGACGTAATGTATTAGAATTCTCTTGATTGTCCCTGTACACGAACCATTTGCTTGATCTTAACGAAAAGCTTACTGTAGCATCCCTATATGATACACATTTAGAATACCAAGTTTGAACTTTCTGCCATAATTTGTTTTTGAGATATGCTGATAACAGACAGACACACACACAGACACACACAGGTTGGCAAGACGTGCAAACTGAGGACTATGTGTATACACCGCCAATCGGGGACTTCGTAAATAATTGACTTAAAAGCATATTTTTGATAAATAACTATTAATAAAACTCATTCAATTATGAATCAGCTTTGATTTTTCTTAAAATTCCAAAATTTCTCAATATTTCTCAATATGTATTTTTACCGTCTAAATGGGGACCTCGATACACCGCAACACACACAGTGAACTTGATACACACAATCAACTGGGGACTTTGTAATTTTACAATCAAATGAGGACATTGACTATGTTGATACACACAATCAAATGAGGACATGAAGTTTTTTTTTTTTTTTTTTTTTTTTATGTTATGGTACAATTCACATTATACATGTTGCACATAGTTTAAGAAAATATTTTACAATAATAATAACGCTCAGACTTGCTAAGTGACTCTGTGACGATGCACGATGGCGAATTAAACGCCGCATAAAGTTTTCGGGAAAAAGAAATTTGTTAAATGTATTGTAATGAAAGTATTTGTAATTATGTGAATAGTTTTTGTAATACAAGTGAATAGTTTTACTAGTATTTTAATGAGTTTCAAAGTGGCTTCTGGTGATCAAAATACCACTTTATAATTTATTATGAATAAATGAAATTTCGTACACAATATTAAGTATATTGTATTGTAAGCCTGTTGATATTGTATAATTTGAAGCTGAGATTTCATTGATGTTAAGACATTGCCTCCTAAACTAGATGCCTTCCGCGTGGCTCGGAAACTTGGCAAGAGTTCAAACGGTAAACAGCGCCACCTGGTGCAGATTGCGCAACTTTTTTATTCAACTGTCACCAATAATTTTCATAAGTGATATATGATATATATAATCGACGTTTCTTCGATTCTATTCGCCTTTTATGTATATCAAATCACACTTTAAAAATTTTTGGTGGCTGTTGAATAAAAAAAGTCGCGCAATCTGTACCAGGTGGCGCTGCCTACCACAAAGTTTCCGAGCCACGCGGAAGGCATCTAGTTTAGAAGGCTATGGCCTATGGTTAAGATAATTTACAGCGCCCCCTAATGGGAAAAATGTATTAACAGTGTTGTATTGGAAGGGTTTGTTTGAGATTAGAATATATTGCTTGTTTAAGTGAGTGTATGATTTTCATCATATTTTAGAGTGTGTTACAGCTTCTCTGGTGGTCAAAATACGAATTTATATTCTATTATAAATATTATTTCGCACACATGATTAAGTATGTTCATCACATGATGGGAAATTAGGATTTTATTGTGATAAAATGCTTACAGTGCCTCATAACATCAAGAATCTTAACTGAATGTGTTGTAATGAAAGAATTTGAGTGAGATTAAGATACATTATGTGTTTAAGTGATTGAATAGTTTTAAAAATAATTTAAAAGTGTTTCGCAGTGCTTCCTGTTGGTAAAAAAAGCAGGTAAGAAAATTGTGCTAATACAAACTGACATTCAAGAACATAATGCAGATTGGTAAACCAACTCATAATATACATCGACAAGCTGAGACGAATACATAGCGGCAAGTTAAGACATAATACACACTGGCAAGCTAGGACATAATACAAACCGACAAACAACGGCATAATACACACGTGCTGAGATAGGACGTAATACACACTGACAAACGAGGACATAATACACACCTGCAAGCGAAGACTTAATACACAACGGCAATTAAAGACCTTTTACACACAGGCAAATGAGGACTTGATACACACCGGCAAGTCAAGACCTTTTACACGCAGGCAAATGAGGACGTGATACACACCGGCAAGTCAAGACCTTTTACACGCAGGCAAATGAGGACGTGATACACACCGGCAAGTCAAGACCTTTTACATACAGGCAAATGAGGACGTGATACACACCGGCAAGTCAAGACCTTTTGCACACAGGCAAATGAAGACGTGATACACACCAACAAATCAAGACCTATTACACACAGGCAAATGAAGATACGCACCGGCAAGTCAAGACCTTTTGCACACAGGCAAATGAAGACGTGACACACACCGGCAAATGAAGGCGTGATACATACAGGCAAATTAAGACGTGATACACACCGGAAAGTCAAGACCTTTTACACACAGGCAAACAGAGACGTAATACACATCAACTATTTAGGATGTAATGCTCGCCACCAAGCGAGGAAATAATGTACACCTGTAAGGCAGTACTTAATGAACTATAGCCATAACTAGCCGACTAACAGATGGTTCAACAGGTTTTAGCTTCCATGAAGAATAAAAATACTTTTATTAATATGAATAAAAGTCATTGTATATATGATTGTATGTCTTTCATCTCCTAAACCCCTGAACCGATTTCAATCAAACTTGACACAATCAGTGCTTATCACAATGTTCGAAGCACTGCGGGTGTTTAAAAATTTTAGTGCACGCACAATGGGAGGGGGTGAGAAAAAACTCGCTGGAAAACCACACTTTTGTATGTTTCCTATAGTAATAATGTATCTAGAAACTTCAAATTTGATATTACCTCTGATTTATAATTTTTTCTAAGTGGATGTTTCTAAAAATTCGAAATTAGAAAAGATGAAATGATTAGTTAACGTTCTAAAACTACGTTTTTATAAAAAATGTTCCAAACAGTGGGAAGCAAGGGAAGATTTCTTCATTACAAGCATTCCTTCGGTGCGCAAATTTACACGATATTTTAAACGCCTTCTAAATCAGTTTATTTTCGAAACTAAAAAGAATAATTCTCTATATTTTCTTGACGTTTTGATTTCTATATAAAATGATTAGTTTTTAACCATCGTCTTCAGAAAACTTTATTATGACTCTCTTCCACATAATCTCTCACCCACCCCAACAGAAAATGGCTGCTTTCTGTATTTATTCTTACCGGCTTCATTTGCTTTCATTTTCTCTGATTTTAAGAAAAAATTAACATTTAAAGTATCTTGCTCTTTCTCTAGCTATAATTCCTCTATGGCCGATAGAGCTCTAAAAACCAAGAATTCTAAATTTCTCTTTTTAACTTGAATTACCAATGTTTCAATCATGTAATTTTACATTTTTATTGTTCCTTTTTTTTTTTTTTTTTTTTTTTTTTCCCAGAACATCTAAATTTTTTCATAATTTGGAATTAATATAATTTTTAAATTCGTCAACAATATTAAATTCGCTTTTCCTAAAAATTCCATTCCAACCAGTGTTGTGCAAGTTCACGAAAAAAACGAACTAGTTCAAACTCAAGTTCATCGTGTAAAAAACGAGCTAGTTCGCGCTCAAACTCATGTCTGAAAGAAATGAACGCGTTCAGTTCAAGTTCATTTTTAAAAACGAGCGAAGCTCACTAAAAGTTCATTTTTACGTACATTTTTTTTTTTTTTTAATAGATCTTATCCTCTGTGAACACTTTCAATTTCCCTTTTTTTTCTAAAATTACCAATTAGAATGAAAATTATTTTTAATTTTACGCTTAATTAAACTTATTAACTTATAATTCTTAATTATAACTTATTAATTTAATTGTAGTAAAAATTTATTTAGCAAACACGTCTGAATAGTGTACCCACTGTTTTTGCATGGTTTTTTATTCTCAAATTTTCAATACGTTTGTTTATGCGCATGAGAACTTATTAATAGGAGACAAATTCTATCATTTAGAGGTTCCGTTGTTTTAAATCAGTGTTGCGCAGGACCACGTTCATGAGTTTAATTAAAACTTTTTCAGTTTTGAGCTGAATTTAGCTAGTTTTTTAAATTGTAAACTTGAGCTGAGCAAAGTTCGTTTTAGAATGAATTTGAGTGGGAAAAGTAACTCAAACTCATATGGATTTTATTCCTTTGGAAATTTTTTTTATATTCTTGGTAGCAATACTTTCTACCCTTTTAATCGCAAGGGAGGACGCATTTCTCACAAGAGAAAAACGCATCGGGTCGGGTAATCGCTTATTACCTGCTTTGTTGGTCGGGTGCAGTTAAAATTTGCATTAATTTTTATTCACAAAATGTTTTCTCCGAAGATTGTTTTATGCTTTACTCATGAATCTAAACTTTTAAATGAAGAGATTGGATGCCATTGTCTTCCTTCATAGTAGTTTAAAGAGATGACTGATAACATGAATTGAATTACATTTACCTAAATATTAATACTTAACGTTTAAAGCTTTATATGGAAAACTATTTTTTTTTTCGACTTATATTTGTTTACTTATTTTACTGTCAAAATACTTGGAACAGTGGATTTTTTAAATATATGTTTTAATATAGCTAAAAATAGTTTGTTTATAATTAGATAAATACACTGTTGTAATATTTTTATACCATATTTAATTGTCTGAAAGATTTCTTCAGTAATATAATTGTAGTTTGTTTAAAAGAACTTTTAATCAGTTTATTATATAACACAATTTTAACAATATAGCGGGTCAGAAGCTGCAGATTCAGTTCGGGTTGAAAGTCAAAAACCATTTTGCGGGTCGGGTCGGCTGTGAGTCAAGTTTACTCGAACCACGCAGGACTCTAAGCCAGTCCTTTCATTAAAAGAAATGTTGTCAATTTTGTATTTCAGTTTTCATGCAAGCAAATCCATGCTATTTCAATAACACAAATTTTTGCGAAATACCTCCTATTATGAAAAATTATGGAAGTTCTAAGAGTAATTTAAGAACAGTTTTAAGAAAGCCTTTCATTATAAATAAAAATATAAAGATTTAAAAGTATAATATTAAATCCCAATAATTAAATCCTGTTTGCTAGTATCATAAATGATATTTTAAAACTAGCTGTATATTAAAAAAACAGAAAAATAATCTTTAGTTTAGTACACGTATATTTGAATTTTTGCGGATGTATTCGTGGATAAATATATTCATTAAAAAAAAAAAAAAAAAGAATAAGAGAATTTAAATTAGATTATAAATAGCTTGTTGTAATAAGGAGGATTATTCTGTTTATATTTATATTTAAATTTATCTTATTTTTTATTTTATTTACTTATTTTTACTTATTATTATTTGCATTTTCCAGAAACTGCTGAAATTTAAATAATCATTGATATAAAATCTACATCTCTGATATGAAATTATTTCAATAACCTGAATGAATTTTTATTTTTAATATTAAAAATATAAATAATCATTAAAAAAATATACTATTATTCTATTTAATCTATGTGTAACATGTGTTACCAGTAATCTTTGTTTAATCTTTTATATTTTAAAGATGCTTATCTTTCAATGCAAGAGTTATAAAATAAAGATAAGAATCTTCTTTCGAAAATAACAGGGATCTCATTTTTAAAGAAAAAAGAGAATCTGTGAACATGGACTCACGCCTATAGAGCAAGATATCATAGTCCTATGATAGTCCTATATTTCATTGATTAGCATCGTCTATCAGCGAAATGAAATGTCCATTTCTTTTATGAGAGGGCGGCAATTCCCAATTTGTCACACTCCCTCAGGGCTATTGGGTATGGTACATCTCCCGTATCTTTGGGTGGTCTTGCCAAAGATCTTTGCATTGTGGCACCAGCGTAGTATTGTATAATGCAAGAAGTTGTCTGCAGCCGAAGTATTGTACTACGTAACAAAAGGTTCTCACGCTTTTTTCTTTTGAATCCAATACAATGTTGCTGTGTATCCTCTTACTAATTACCTTTAACCTATATGTTCGAATTATGCTAAAAACACTAAACAAATCCCTCTCTTCAAAAATTGTCAGGAAACTTACAATATAACTGTCATTTATAAAGTGTATTTATCCGCAAAAATTTCCAAGAAATTTTATAAACATGCTTAATTTGTTGTGAAAAAAAAAAACTTATACCTCAGATTTATCAATATATATTACTATGTAAAAGGATGAGTTTTTATTTATTTATTTATTTATTTATTCTTTTAAGCTTTTATTAAGATTTATTTTTAGTTCTGTAATATACATTTAAAAAAGTTTGAGCTTTATAAATCAAAGATTGAATTTTAGGATGTATATTCAAGATGAGGTTCAAGATATGAGGTTCAAGGTATGAGGTTCAAGATATAACACTTTCAGATCATTATCAATTGATATTTCTTGAATTTATATTCTAAAATTAAAAATGGTTTGAATTAAGAAGTATCGTTTTTATAATTTTGGAACAAATTAAAATAATAATCTAAAATATTTTTCTTGCTATAGTAAAATTTTCGTGTTCATGCTATTAACAATAGCAGAGATTAAATTCATGAGTGAGAAAATCGTGCACTTGAAACTATTAGATAGTCCTACGAACACCTTTTAAATTGATTTCTTATAAATATGTTCAGATTTTGATACCTAGTAATTCCACGAAGATTTGAAAGTTTACAAAAAGTACGCATTTTTTCTCGCTAATATTTCTGAAGAAATTGAATAAATCTTAAAAACTATTAAAAAAGTGAGAGGGGGGGGGGGAGAGACTAATTCTATTTTTATTATGTAGTATTTTGTAGACGAAACTTATACAAAAAGTTCGCTCATTTTTTGAAAGAAGACTTTATTTCATGTTTATTGGTTATTGATATAAGGCGATTTCTTTGAATTTCTGGAAAATGCAGATAAAGGCTAACTCATCGTTTTTTGTCAACGATTGCTAACGAGAAGTAAGAGGGAACCTTCATCCCTCCCCCAAGTCCTACACACACAATGTTAAAAGAAACTGGCACATTTCGTAAATTTCAGACTTCGTTGGCAAACATCTTAAACACTTTTCAGTCAAAAACTATAATGCATTTACAGATTCTAATTTTGCATTTCTTTCCCCCTCCCCTTTTTTTTTACTTTATTCTATATTCAATAAAGGAAAGTATTGGTTTCGTAAAAATTTTCGGCTTCCGGTTTTCGATGAATTTACGCATTTTTAAAGATCCAGAACACGATTGGACGATTTTTAGAAAATGTCTGTCTGTGTTAGTGTGTCAGAAATTTTTGGGGACTGTATCTCAGGAACTACAGCACAGAATTACATGTAAATTTATATGCAGATGTACCTTGACTAAAATAGCGGCTACGAAATTTTGGTATGAATTTCTCAACAGGTGGCGCTGCTAGGCCGCGACTTCCACAGTTTCATGGAAGGCTATATCTCAGGAAATGCTGCACGAAATTGCATATAAATTTACAAGCGGACGCACTTTGATCCAGGTTAGTGCCTTTCAACTTTTGGTGATCATTACTCAACAGGTGGAGCTGCTACACCGCGAGTTCTACAATTTCAGGAAAGGCTATATCTCAGGAACTACTGCACGAATTTGCATATAAATTTATATGAAGATGCACTTTTTCATTAAAATCACTAAGAAGGTAATATAAAGAAAATTATTATCTTTCAATCTACTCCTTGACTCCCCTTTCCCCAGGTATATACTAAGTGAAAATGGTAACAATTTAATTGATTGAAATTTCTAAAAATGTATTATGAAATAATTCTTTAAATTTATTGTTTGATATTTATTATTTTTGCAAATTACAAAAATGCCCTTTTTTCCTGTGCTCTTTTTTCCGGGTGCCCTTTTTATGAGTGCCTTTTTTTCCAAGTGCCCTTTTTTCTGGGATCCATTTTGCACGATTATTATATTTTCTGTCCTTTTCTTCTTCTACTTTCCTTTTTATATTTCAGGCAGAAATATTTAATATGAGTTTGAGTTTGAATTGCTTTTTCACGCTCAAGTTCGTGAAAAAAACGAGTTTCGCTCAACTCAAGTTCAAAATTTAAAAAACGAGCGAAGTTCAACTCAAAACTCAAAAATTTTGAGCTACGCTCATGAACGCGTTCAAATGAACGCGTTCGTGCACAACACTGATTCCAACTGATAATTGACGTGGTGTTTAATAATACCTAAATTATTTGTTGAAATAGATAGAAGCCTTTTGAAATATCATATAAATAAGCCCACACACAAAAAAATAAAAATAAATTAAAATTAAAATAAATTAAACAAATGCCCGTGATGAAAAGATCTCCAAATTTTCTTTTACTTTCCCTTATTGGTGTCATGGGTATTTTTATTCTTACTATTTATTTATTTTTTAATTTTTAATTTCTAAAATTGACATTATTTCCTCTCCTGCCCCCTCTTCCCATTTGGATTTCTTGGAAAGTCTTTTTTACATTTTAAAAATCTTATTAATATTTCTTCAGCGTCTTTCATATCTAATGTTTGGAAATTACACACATAACTTTCTCATGATCGGTCTTTTCTTTCTTTCTTTCCTTTTTTTTTTTTTTTTTTTTCTCTTTTAATCTCACCATTTATTTTTTTTATTAAATTTATTTTTGATATTTTTTCTGTCCTTTTATATAATTATTCTTATTACACCAGATCTTTTCTTGATTTTAATTTAGCTTGTCTCTTGGATCATTTTTGTGTGTTGCCGCTTTGCTACATTCATTCCGACTTTATTTGCCTGACTCAGAGTCACAGTCTTATTTCGACCTTAAACTCGGAACATTTGTCGCGATTTATTCCATTTTGTGATGTTTACAGATTTTTTTTTTTTACTTATTGATATACAGGATTAGTTAAAATAGTCTAATGTGTTTTAACGAAGTGAGTGGGCGACAACTCGTTGAATAATTTGAAACATATTTTTATATTTAATAACAATTTAAATATTTTTTTGTTAATGTGCACATAATATTCAAACAGGGGATTGTGGATCGGCGAGGCTATAGTCTTTCAACCGAAATGTATATCTTTAAAAATAAGAAGATTTTTGAAGCAATTTTTTAAACTAATTTTAAAGGATTTTAAATTACTCTAGAAATTTTGAAATAAATAACATCTTACACATTAAACTATAGTAATATTCTGCACTAATGTGAATAACGGAAAGAAATGTCAGTGATACACCAGATTACTCTTTTTCTGGTCAGGGGGGGGGGGGATGATTTCATCAATTTTAGAAAATTATGGAGTGGAAGGCTGATTTTTTATACCAACTATGTGAAAAATACCAGAGCCGGGAATAGAAACCGGGACTTCCGCTTGAGCATCCGCACGTGAAGCGGAAGTCCCGGGTTCGATTCCCGGCTCCGGTATTTTTCACATAGTTGGTATAGAAAATCAGCCTTCCACTCAATAATTTTCTGAAATGCACTTTCAGGCTTGAGGAATAAATTTTCTAAATTAGATTTCATCAAAGTTATGATTAAGTTTGAATGATCTACTGGCAGCTGACGAGTTCTTTAAAATGTATTGTCTAGGTTTATCCCCAGTTAGATATGATAATATTGAGATCTGACTGTATATTTATAATCAAATTTTTGTCCGTGTTATATAGGCCCTGCTTAAAAGTTGGTTCAAATGTCCACAAGCAACATAGAATTATTTGTATATTTTTTGTCGCTACATTACAGACCATAGGTTGCATTTTAATACTGTTAATTTACATTCAATATAATATTATTAACGTGCATTTTTAGAGTGCTGAAAATGAAATACTTTGCATATATTTTTTAGCATAAATGAATATGTAGATAATTGTATCGTATTTAGTATTATTAAACTGTTCTTGCTTTGTGTAAATATATATATTAAAGCATAATAACTGGAATTTTTTTTATTTGCACATTTTTACATTTATTTTAACTCCTAGTAGAAATCTTTGAGATTTTGTACAATGATAGTAATTTTACATGATTTAATTCATTACTGTCTCAGAAACAGCTCATTATTTTTTAACCCTGTTACTATAAATGCCGTTGTTGGAGATATATCAATTTTTGGACAATCTCAAAGTTATTTTTATACATTAATTGAATTGTTCAACATATTTTCTTTTATTTCTATGCTTCATTTCCACATATAATAACTTAGTACTTGGATGACCGAGTTCACTCGGTCTCATCGTAAAAATCATTTGTAGTGTAGATACTGTGATTTCTTTTCAGGTAAACATAAATATGTTTATTATTTGTTTGCTCAAGGCGGAGAACGAGTTAACAATGCAAGTTAATATTCCTCGATATAAGGAAAATTCAAATCCAATTATCATATTAAATCTCTAACTACAGTTTATTATCACAATCATTTAAGTAGTTTTTTAAAAGACAAGATTTCTGCTACACATTATTCTAGGACAGTTACGGTTCACTTTTCTAAAAATGATGATAAATGAAGCCGTTTTTAGTTTTAAAAATAACCTCTAACAATTTTTATTTAATCCTTTCAGCAGTTTCTATTTAAAAATAAAATAAATAAAAGGTTATGCGCATTTTTTTGTGGTATGCGGTTTACCAGTGAACGCTAATTATAATGAAGATGAGTGTTATTCAAACTCAAATTGAAATGTCATCTCAAAAACACATCAACTCTAAATAAAAACATTCGAGGGTTTAAAAAAAAAAAAAAATCAATTCAATTGTAAACTCAAAAATTCCCTAAATCTAAGTTTTTATCAAAATTATTGAAATAGTTTCTACAAAACCATGTCTTTTCCATATTTTGCTATGTACGAATGAAGGTTTGCAGTAAACTCTAATTTTTATGAAGATGGGGATAAATCAGATGGGTTTCTCCTCTCAAAAATAAACCTAATGCTAATGTTTTATCAAAACAGTTAGAGCCATTTTCTGGAAAGTTTCTGTCGTAATTTTGCCAGAGGCAGAGTGAGTGCTAATTGTGTACGTTAGTTTTCCTAAAAATGAAGAAAATTCAAATTGAATTGTCATCTAAAAAACCCCATACCTTAAATACTTATCAAAATCGTTCGAGCAATGTTCTTAGACTAAGAAAATGATTCGACGGGATTTATTTAATAAAACACTAGTAAGTGTACTTTTTTTTAGAAATGAATTATTGCTAGCAATCGAATGATTTTGCTGCCGACTGTAAAGCCGTATGTTGCAATTGGCCGATAAAGGGTTGAAAACGGACGCGAATTTTCCTCAAGATGACGATATTTCTAATCACTTTAACTCTTCAAAAAACACTTAACCACAAATTTTCATCAGAATTATTATATTCATTTTCAAGTAAACCGAATTTCTGCCATATGATGCAACTGGTTTATAAAGGGTTTGCACCGAACGGGAATTTCCCTGAAAATGAGGATATTTCCCATCGATTTAGATACCTCAAAAACATTTAACTCCTAACTTTTATTAAAATAGTTTTATCCATTTCATAGCACATCCAATTTCTGTTATACGGTGCAAATGATCGATAAAGGGTTAATATCAAAAGGGAATTTTCCTGAAGATGAGCATACGTCCATCCAATTTATCTCCCTTAACCTCAAACTTTCATTTGTATTGTTTTATTCCTAAAACTCTACCAATAATAGCCCAAATGTATAGAAAATCACCAAGACTCTTCTTGAGGATATTTCCAAAAACTTACTTTTTTTTTTTTTTCCGATTTGCAATATTTGGGGGGAGGGGGATATACGAGGGGACAAATTGGACCCCATCTTTTAGCGCTAAATTCGTCCGTGGAAATCTATAGGAGGTAAGGTCACAAATTTCAGTGTGTGGCTTATTTACGTGTGTCCAACACCCATTGTAACAGGATTTTGCGAAAGCCCCCCTTTCCCCCCTTGGGAGTAGGGGGGAATAAATACGTTTCGAAGCATAACTTTGCTTCAAATTATCTCAGTAATATTAAATTTTATGTGTGGGTTGTTTATGCGTTCCCAACACGCACTATAAAGGGATTTTACGAAATTTCTCACTCCCCCCCCCCCATTTAAGGGCAGAAGGGGGGATAAACACGTTTCCAAGCATAAATTTGCGTCATATTATCTCAGTAAGATTAAATTTTATATGTAAATTATTTATGTATTCCAAACACGCACTATAAAGGGATTTTATGAAATTTCTCCCTCCCCTCTTTAAGGACAGGAGGGGGGGGGGGGGGGGTAATAAACACGTTTCCAAACATAACTTTGCTTCAAATTATCTCGGTAAGATTAAATTTTATGTGTAGGTTGTTCATGCGTTCCCAACATGCACTATAAAGGGATTTTACGAAATTTCTCCCTCTCCCCCTTTAGGGGCGGGCAGGGGGGCAAAAACATGCTTATGAGAGTTATTGTACTCCACATTATTTCAGGATAGCGATTTTTTTTTATCTGTAGATTGGTTGTGCGTACACAAGACACACACTGCAAAGGAATTTTGTAAAATTCCACCATATCCCTCTTGGGGTAGGGGGAGGGGGAAATCGTTTTTCCATGCGCAAGCTTTGAACTATCTTAGGCGATTTTTTATGCGTGGGCTGGTTATGCTTTCCCAACACGCATTATAAAAGGATTTCGTGAAATTTCCTCTTACCTCCCTTTAAAGCGTGGGGGGGGGGGGGCAAAAGCACGTTTTAAAAAGTAACTCTGCTTCAAATTATCTCAGGAAAGCGATTTCTTGATATGTCGATTGGTTATGCGTATTCAACACACACAAACTACAAAGGGATTATTTTCAATCCCGTGTTACCCCCCACCCCTTTTAAGGGTTGAGGGTAAAAAACATGTTTCTACACGTAACTTTGTTCAAAATTATCATAGAATAGCAATTTTTGATGTGTGGACTGCTTATACGTATTCAACACACGCTACAAAGTAATATTTAGAAATTACACTCTTCCGCCCCATAGGAGGCGAGATGCAAAAACATGTATTCATGCGTAACTCTGCAGTAAATTATCTTAGGAAGGACCTTTTTGATGCGTGGGTCAGTTACATGTACCTAACTGATAATATAAAGTGATTTCGCAAAATTTCCTCCCCCTTTTTTCCTTTAAGAATGCGGCTAAAAAAACACAGGGGGTGGGGCTAAAAAGCATGTTTTAAAACATAACTCAGCCTTAAATAATCTCAGGATCTCAATTTTTTAATGTGTCGGTTATGTACGTGTATGCAACATGAACTATAAAGGGATTTTGTGAAATTACTCCTACCCTCCTCTTAGGGGTGGGCGGGGCAAAAAAAAAACACGTTTTCAAGCTTAAACGTGCTCCAAATTACGTTTGAATGGCAAATTTTGTTGTGCGGGTTTTGATTAAATGTATTTCATATGCACTTTGATGGGATTTTGCAAATCTTCTCACTTTACCCGCTAGGTATGGGGAGTAAAATGCAAGCAAGGCGCTACCGAAGGCATTGTTTCTCCAGACTAGAAATGTGGCGTGTGGGAAAACCGCTACCGAAGGTAGCGAGAACTTTAACTTAGATTTTGACTGATATCAATGATTTTTTTTTTTTTAATTATAATTTTGATATGGTATTTTGAGAAATTATTTCGATATAATGACCAGCGAAGCGGGCAAAGCTTGCCAGTAGTTTATAAATTAGTAATTACACTGCTCTAGAAAAAAAAATATATATTGCTGATTCTTATGTAAAATGTCCTCCTGAATCCGAATATGACCACCATATGCCCAATCACCCACCGTTTTCTAGATACACCCCCTCCTTCATTTTTATCATTGTTTGGTAATTTTATACCCATCAGTTTGATTTGGAGACGGACGAAGATTATTTTAACGGTTAAATGTCTTCTGAACTGAGGAGCTACAGAAGTAGAAAGTTCTAAAATGTGAACATTCGTAGTAAGGGCCCTCTTCACTTACCATTTGCTTTTCTTAAAGACAATGTTAATCTATGGGAAACTTTCTTTGCACTTAAAACAGTGACATATTAATTGATTGAGACGCGGTTTTTTTATTGGATTACTCTCATTTCGTAAACTAACGCAGCTTTTGTAGATTTTATGAAAGAATAACAGTTGTTTTTTAAAAAAGCTGTTTTATTGCAATATTTGGGTTGATGCATTAAATGGCTTATAAAAACTCTTTCAATTTTTTTTAAAACAGAATTTAAAAAGCTGCGTCAATCTCAAAGAGTTTAATTCAATGCGGAAAAAATCCTGTATTTTAATAAAATTTTAAATCAATTAAATTTGTAAAGAAAATCCAAAAATTTTACAAATTTGTGCCGATTTTCCTCTCTGACACACCCTTTATCCGGCTCCACCTCTCAGGCAGATGTTTTTGCTTTTCGACGAGCCAAATGTTTATATTTTTGTGGTGAAGAAACATCGTCGTGGTTTTTATTTCTTTACTACTTTTATTATTATCGATTTTTTTTTCTTTTCTTTTTGTATTACGGATGTGAGTCTGAGTAACATATAGATTTAGAAGACAATCGTTCAAAGAATTTGCGAAATATATGATCGCATTTCATTTTAAATATTTTTCTTTGCACATAATACTGTTTGCACAATAAATCTGATATTTCACTCATAAAGCAATGAGTGGCAATATACAAACATCTATTTTAGCGATTCGTAAAAAATATTTTGTTGAATTAAAGAGAATTTCAATAATAGATTTCAAAGTAAATAATCTGGTATGGCACCCATACGACTATCTCTTACATAAAATTAAAATTCTATTAAGATAGATTGCAGATTGACGAGTAAGATAACAAGTTCTATATATAATTAGTGGATATGCAGATCAGGAACCTCACCGTCCTATTTGCATCACACATTATTCAACAGATTATTTTTACTTATTCCTTATTATATATAATATATATATATATATTGATTCTATTGACTTTTTATATAAACAGAAACGTTTCTGAGGGGGGTTGCACCCCCCTCAACCCCCTCTGCTTTTCTCTTTCTGTAACTATCTCTGTATGTATGTATTCCTAATAACTGACTATCTTGTACTTGCACTAATTCCCTGTAATTCATAAGTACTTCTACCAAAATTCCTGCAAATTGATTACATAACATACTAGAATTATTTTGTGCAACCCTGTAAATTAAATACCAATTCTATGGCCACATTTTCCCACACAAAAAAAATATACTTTTAAAATTCTAATAAAATTTCATCATATTTCGTGGGGTGTAACCATGTTAAAATTCAATACCAGTGTTGAAATATGAACTATAGTGCGTAATAGAACGAAATTCTTTTATGTAACTCGGAAAAGCAGCCACAGTAATTATATACACTAAAAAAATTAGAATACACCTATTTAATTAATTGTAACTCATGAATATTTCAGTGTAATTTGAATCATTTGGATGATTATAGGATGTCATCCGAATTCATTTGCGTGATCCCGTAAATAAATCATATAGTCCATACATATCCCTTTTATTAGAGTAAACATGTTTTTATTTATCTTTATAATGTATATGTTAATTCCACTGTGTTGAATGCAGCATAAACGTTTTAAAATGCGCTTTTTTTTTATACTGTAATTTCACTTTGTTGAATGCAGAGTAACGACATTAAAATTTGTTTAAACAAAATTCACCCCGTAGGCTTTAATGATAAGAAAAACTTTGGAGTGTCCCTGTACATAGAGCATGAAAAATATACACATAAAAAATTATACAGCTATTTCTATACAGAGCTTGAAAGTGTCTACCAATTTGCAAGTTATTTGGAGAATTTTTGCAGCCGTTATTGCGGTACATGTACATTCTATCCATAGGCCATAGTGGTAAAGAAAAATTTGGTGTGTCCCCGTACACGAATTCCAGATAGAACAGACGCCAAACACACTACAGCTAATCCCATGCGGCTCGAAAACATGTGTACAAAATTGCAAATCAATAGAATGATTTTTGCGGTCGCTGAAACAGACAAACAGACAAACAAAATATACACACAGACGGAACCCAAAATCTTTTTGAGTCGCCACAGGGAAGCTTCCACTCACGTTTCGACAATGAACTAGTGGATCTGCGGATCAGGAGCCCCAATATCCTATTTGCATCACACATTATTGAACAGGTCATTTTTATTTATTTCTCATTTTTTCATATATGCGTATATATTGATTCGATTGACTTGCTACATAAACAGATACGTTACTGAGGGGGGCTGCCAACACCTCCGAATCTAATAAAGATAGAGCTATGAATCTTCAGATTTAAGACAGAACTGGTGTACAGATGAATTTTACAAAGTTTGGTGAAAATTGGAAAAGTGGAAGTGGGACCGTAAGTCCGTATCCAAAAACAGCTCTAAAGATTTTCTTAAATTTACTACATAAACACTCTATTAGATGTCCTTTCGAATTATATCGTTGGTTAGTTCAGGAAAATTGGTAGGCTCCCGGTATAAATAGCTGAATTTCAAGTCTCGCAAGTGCGATTTTTTTTTTTTTTTTTTTTTTTTTTTTTTTTAAGGCTGTACGGATTTTTTTTCAAACTCGCCATATTAACTCCCTTTTAAATATATAAATATCCTTTTGTATGTAATTTTTGTTTTCCGATCAATAATTGAGTATGCCAAGTTTTGGTAAAAGATTGTATCTCAAAAACGGCTCTAACGATTTTCTGGAAAATTGTTGCATAAATCCATTACAGATATCCTTTCTCGTATAATATGTGGCTATTACAAGAAAATTCACAGTCATCATGCTCAGGTAGGTCACTTTTAGATCTCGGAAATTGGTGTTTCAAAAAATAACTACCATTTTTCCCCCTTTATTATTTCTTAACTCGCTATGCAAACTGTTTTACACGTCTATATATCAGTTTTAGTCCAGGCAACGAAGGCCAAAATTTGACGAATAGAGGAAAAAAATCATGTAGTTTTGAAATTTTACATAATCATAGCCGAGAGGGTCCTGAACAACATACTAAAAGTCCCCGCCCGTGGGGGGTGAGCGGGGGGCAGGGGGGCATTTAAGGGGAGCATTTTTCAGTTTTTATTAAATATCTTGAAAACTATCGCATTTAGAGAAAAAATTTGAAACACAAAATTAATCTACGTAAAATTTCCTACAAAAATGTATATTACATTTTGTTTGTACGATCATTAGT
Source organism: Salticus scenicus (assembly GCA_963930645.1). Lineage (NCBI taxonomy): Eukaryota > Metazoa > Arthropoda > Arachnida > Araneae > Salticidae > Salticus > Salticus scenicus. The sequence continues at coordinate 308,752,110 of OZ005649.1, forward strand.
TTAGAAGATATAGGGAGATGAAATAACACATTTTCTTGAAAAATTCTTTTTTGCAATAGTAAAATCAACTAAAGTGTGCAATTAAAAGGGTTCTTGTCAAATATTTTCTAATGTAAAAAACAAATATATACATAGGGAATATGCAAGGATAATACAGCATGTTTTGTACGTTTTAAATAATTTTAAGGCTAGTAGGCGTAAGTGGTGGTTTGAGTAAAAATCCAGATAACGAAGACCCAAAATCGATCAACATTAAAAGAAAGTCCTTCCGGCTTATTCGGAAGGGTAGGTTGATTTCTTTTTCCTTATCAAGTATAGCCGTCATTTTGTTTCAAGATGGTGGCTACAAATTATTAATGCACTTGGTAGAAATATTGATGTAGGCTCACATGGGTTTTTAAGCAAATCGGTTCATAAATACCTTTTTATGTGAATTTAAAAATTTCAAGTGTCCGGCGCTTGGAAACAAAATGGTGAGTTAAGTTGACGAATACATGAAATGTATTTGTGAGATAAGTCTACTGTACACATATAGTTCGAATTAATTCAAAATCTCAAAAGTCATCGTGTTGAAAAATTAAGTGACTGGCACTTCGATCAAAATAGCAGAGAAAGTTCCTCATCTAAAATATCGTTTCAAATTTGAAAATAATTTTTTTTGTAGAAATTCTTTCAAAGAGGTTTAGTAAGTTGATAAAATGTTAGTTTTCTGCATTTCTAGCTTGTCTTAGCCTTAAAATAGCCTAATTTTTCCTTAAAAACGCATTAAAAAGATCCAGCAGCGCAGGTAAGGGATTTGGCGCCAAATTTGGCGACTTTTTCCCTATGGCGACTTTTTTGGCGACTTTTGGCGAGAAAATACTTATTATCGATATACCAAAGATGGACGCAATAACGTGATTGGTTCACGAGTTACGTGAATTTTCTAGATTTTTGTTGTTTGAATGATAAATTCATTTTTTAACTTTGATTTGAATTGATTAAGTATTTCTAAAGTTACCGTGATAACAAATTTTCCAGTGGCCGCCAGCTGGAAACAATACAGTGGAACAAGTTGCCCAGCAAACATATCCAAGATATTTGAAGCATAGGTTCACTGTCCAACTGTGATTTAAATAAGTGCCGTGTTTCAAAAGTTAATTTTATGGCATATTTTCAAGTGACAGTCTAAGTGGTTGCAACTTGGAAACAAAACGACAAAACAACTTGCCCGGAGAAATCATCCAGTATACTTGTATAAGTTCCTTGTCCAGTTCTAGTTCAAATTAAATCAGTATTTCAAAAATTATCGTCATAAGAAATTTTCAGGTGGCACCACTTGGAAAAAAAGTCGAGTGAGATGCCCAGCAAACTTATCTGAGATGTTTGAAGGATAAATCCACTACCCAAATTTGATGCGAATTGATTCTGTATTACTAAAGTTACTATATTGACAAATTTTCAAGTGGCAGCCACTTGGACATAAAATTGCGGATCAAGTCACCAAGTGAACTTATCCTAGATATTTGAACCATAAGTTCACTATCCAACTTTTATTTGAATCAGTTTAGTATTTTAAAAGTTATTGTGATGGCATATTTTCAAGTGGCAGTGTGAATTCAAGTGGCTGGAACTTAGAAACAACATGTCGGGACAAGTTGCCCAGAGAAAACATTCAAGATAATTATATGATAATATCACTGTCCAAATTTGGTTCGATTTGGAGTATTATTTCAGAAGTTATCGTGATTTTAAATTTTCAAGTGGGAGCCGGATTTCAAGTGGTCCCGCTTAACTTAAGATATCTGCCACTTTATAAAAATGGCGGATATAGTTTACTAATAAACTTAATTGAGATCCTTATGTTGTCTGTATTTACATCAAAATGCAAACAATTTCAGAATACGCTTTTTACAATTTAAATTTGAAATTTTCAAGTGGTCTGCACTTGAAAACAAAATGGCGGAGCAACTTGGTTAACAAACTCATCTAAGATATTTATAAGATAAGTTAAGACACTGTTCAAATTTGGTTCCATTTGGAGTATTATTTCGGAAGTTATCATGGTTTTAAATTTTCAAGTGGTAGCCTGATTTCAAGTGGTCCCGCTTAACTTAAGATATCCGCCACTTTATTAAAAATGGCGAATGAAGATCATTTATAAAGTTACTTGAGACACTTGTATGATCTATGTATGCATCAAAAATTAAAAAAAAAAATCGGAATATGCTTTTTACAATTTGAATTTGAAATTTTCAAGTGGTCTCCACTTGAAACCAAAATGGCAGAGCAACTTGGTTAACAAATTCATCTAAGTTATTTATAAGATAAGTTAAGACACTATCCAAATTTGGTTCGATTTGGAGTATTATTTCAGAAGTTATTGTGATTTTAAATTTTCAAGTGGTAGAGTGATTTCAAGTGGCCCCGCTTAACTTAAGATATCTACCACTTTATTAAAAATGACGGATAAATTTCATTAATAAACTTCATTGAGACCCTTATGTGGTCTATATTTACATCAAATTTCAAACAAATTCGGAATACGCTTTTTACAATTTGAATTTGAAATTGTCAAGTGGCAAGACACTGTCTAAATTTGGTTCGATTTGGAGTATTATTTCGGAAGTTATAGTGATTTTAAATTGTCAAGTGGTAGCCTGATTTCAAGTGGTCCCACTTAACTTAAAATATCAGCCACTTTATTAAAAATGGCGGATAAACTTCATTAATAAACTTCATTGAGACCCTTATGTGGCCTGTATTTACAACAAAATTCAAGCAAATCTTGCTTTAAATATGCTTTTTGCAATGTCGGTTTGAAATTTTCAAGTGGCTGCCACTTGAAAAGAAAAAGTCGGAGCAACTTGGTTAACGAACTCATCCAAGATATTTATAAGATCAGTTCACTGTCCAAATTTGGTTCCATTTCGAGTATTATTTCGGGAGTTATCGTGATGACAAAATTTTCATTATAGATAGATAGATAGATAGATAGATAGATATATAGATAAACGAAGTGATTGCAATAGGTCGATTTCTAAAGAAATCAACCTAATATAGTGTAGCTTTGAAATTGAGCACAGTTATAAGGTTAAGTTTCCTGAACAAAAAACTAAAAGTCCCCGACCGTTGTGGGTGAGCGAGGGGCAGGAGGGGCATTTAAAGGGGGCAATTTTCCGTTTTTATTAAATATCTTGAAAACTATCGCATTTAGTGAAAAAATGTCAATCACAAAATTAATCTACGTAAAATTTCCTACAAAAATGTATATTACATTTTGTTTGTACGATCAAAAGTTTAGAAGATATAGGGGGATGATATAACACATTTTCTTGAAAAATACTTTTTTGCAATAGTAAAATTAACTAAATTGTGGAATTAAAAGGGTTCTGCTCAAATAATTTCTAATATACAAAACAAATATATACATAGGGAGTAAGGATAATACAGCATGTTTTGTAAGTTTTAAATAATTTTAAGGCTAGCAGGCGTAAGTGGTGGTTTGAGTAAAAATCCAGATAACGAAGACCCAAAATCGATCAACATTAAAAAATATCGTGTAGCTTTGAAATTGAGCACAGTTATAAGGTTAAGTTTACTGAACAACATACTAAAAGTCCCCAACCCTATTCTGTGTTATTTATTTATTTTTTTATGTTATTTGCAATAGTAATAATAACTATATTTCGTAATTAAAAAGGTTCAGGTTAAATATTTTTTACTCATACAAATAAATATTTGTATATAAATATTTGTATGTGTGTGTGTGCGCGCAATGCACCAAGTTTAAAGAGTGGAAGTCAAAATATACAAATCGAAAAATTCCACTTTTCTGTAAGATATCCGTAAAATACAAAGCAACGGCTATCACAAAGGATTGCATGGGGAAGCGAAACAAAGGGTTTTCGCTAGTACTGCAATAGAACGGAGCAAATTCTCCGAATTTTTATCGTTAAAGACTGAAAAAACATGTGGAAGATGTAACTAATGTGTAAAATGCAATACTTATATTTCAAATGTAAAGGTTAAACGAAGGGTAATGGACAGGTTTCGATAAGGATACCCCTTCGCTTTGTAATGAGTGTGCTCTATGACTTGTGAGAACGTTTGTTACATATTCTTATTTCATTTCTCTTACGTTTAGTGTGTATTTAATGTTTCTTCTGAATTTTTTGCGATTACTTAGTGTATCGATATGGCAGAAAAATGTTTAATATGTGAAAATGATATAGTGATTGATGTATGCAACATAAATGAGAAAGGAATAGAGAGGGATAAGTAAAAGCGAGCATTTCAAGAAAAGATGGAAAAGATGAAATTTTTAGAGGTAGAAAAATGATTGTTCTGCATTCTTCTTGTAGAAAACATTACACAAGACCTCAGACAATCGCAAGAGACTTGAAACTATCTGAATCACGACAACAATCATCCATATACTTTAAAATAAATAGAGAGTAATCTAAATATTTATACTAAAATATTGTTAATTTTTTTAATGCATGCTTGCTATAAGTAATTTTAAAGTATTTTAATGTATCATAACATTCACATTTTATGTATTTTATATCTACTATCACTTACAGAGGATTTAAAGAAAACGCAACTTTTAGTATGTTGTTCAAGACACTTAACCTTATAACTGTGCTCAGTATCAAAGCTATAAGATTTTTTTTATGTTGATCAGTTTTGGGTCTTCGTTATCTGGATTTTTACCTAAACACCACATGCGCCTACTAACCTTAATATTATTTAAAACGTACAAAACATGCTGTATTATCCTTACATATTCCCTATGCATATATTTGTTTTGTACATTAGAAAATATTTTATCAGAACCCTTTTAATTCCACAATTTAGTTGATTTTACTATTGCAAAAAAAAAAAAAAAAAAAAAAGAATTTTTTAAGAAAACGTGTTATTTCGTTCCCCTATATCTTCTAAACTATTGATCATACAAACAAAATAGAATATACAATTTTTTTAGGAAATTTCACGTAGATTAATTTTGCAATTGAGATTTTTTTTTTTCCTGTAAATGCGATAGTTTTCAAGATACTTAATAAAAACTGAAATGTGCCCCCTTTAAATGCCCCCCCCCCCACCCATGATTAGGGACTTTTAGTATGTTATTCAGGACACTTAACTTTATAACTGTGCTCAATTTCTAAGCTACGCGATTTTTTTTTTTTTTTATGTTGATCGGTTTTGGGTCTTCGTTATCTAGATTTTTACCCAAACCGCCACTTGCGCCTGCTAGCCTTAAAATTATTTAAAACTTACAAAACATGCTGTATTATCCTTGCATATTCCCTATATATATATTTGTTTTTTTACATTAGAAAATATTTGACAAGAACCCTTTTAATTGCACACTTTAGTTGATTTTACTATTGCAAAAAAGAATTTTTCAAGAAAATGTGTTATTTCATCTCCCTATATCTTCTAAACTAATGATCGTACAAACAAAATGTAATATACATTTTTGTAGGAAATTTTGCGTAGATTAATTTTGTAATTGACATTTTTCTCTAAATGCGATAGTTTTTAAGATATGTAATAAAAACTGAAAATTGCCCCCCTAAAATACCCCCGCTCACCCCCCACGGGCGGGGACTTTTAGTATGTTGTTCAGGACCCTCTCGGCTATGAGTGTGCAAAACTTCAAAACTATACGATTTTTTTTTCTATTTTTCCTATTTTGACTGGACTTATCCAGATTTTTACTCAAACCGCCACTTGCGCCTACTAGCCTTAAAATTATTTAAAACTTACAAAACATGCTGTATTATCCTTGCATATTCCCTATGTATATACTTGTTTTTTACATTAGAAAATATTTGACAAGAACCCTTTTAATTGCACACTTTAGTTGATTTTACTATTGCAAAAAAGAATTTTTCAAGAAAATGTGTTATTTCATCTCCCTATATCTTCTAAACTAATGATCGTACAAACAAAATGTAATATACATTTTTATAGGAAATTTTACGTAAATTAATTTTGTAATTGAAATTTTTTCTCTAAATGCGATAGTTTTTAAGATATTTAATAAAAACTGAAAATTGCCCCCCTTAAATGCCCCCCTGCTCCCCGCTCACTCCCCACGGGCGAAGGCTTTTAGTATGTTGTTCAGGACCCCCTCGGCTATGAGTATGCAAAATTTCAAAATTACACGATTTTTTTCTTCTATTTTTCCTATATTGACTGGACTATTTGTCAGGCGTCTACTTCGTTAGGTCAATTTCATGTTTTCTGATCACATTTTTAAAAAAATGTATATTCTAATATGTGAAATAGTGGGTAGTGGAAGTAGTGTGGTTGCTTCATACTATTTTTTTTTTTTTTTTTTTTTTTTTTATTTATTTATTTTTATTTATTTATTTATTTTTTGTCGCAGATTTATGGATAGATAATTTTTTTAATGGTCAAAATATGTTCAGGACACCTGAAATTGTGTAAATATATTGAAAGCTAGAAGGTGAAAGGTTTTGAATCCAATATTTTATTTCATCTTGTACAAAGAAAAAAGTAAATAGGAGGATATTTCTACCAATCATAAAGGCTTCGAAAATTTTTACGAATCCAGTATTTTTTTTTTTTTTCTTATAAATACATAACAAGGTTCACTATATCAGTAACTTCAGTTTGTGGTTGTACTTTTCGCACTTCTTCTCGAAAGGGGGGGGGGGAAGAAAAAGGACAAAGGAGATCAAATGTGAGTAATTTCTAATACAAAGCTTGCAGGAAATGGGAGCAATTGTTTATAAAATTATTTCCAAGCGAAGAAACCACATTATTAGTTACACTTTACACTCAAAGATTTCGCGCCTAATGACGTAAAGGTGCAGCTGACCTTTTCAGAATGATACATGGACACTGATTATAATTTATAAGCGTTTTTTAGAATTACGATAAAGAGAAATCACGTAGATGTATTTGTATATAATACAAACTTATTTTAAAGTTATATGTAATATTTTAAAATGTTAAAGGTTTTCGCTTATTATAAGATATGCATATGCAATTTTCAGAAATAAGTTCTAGATTAAAAAATAAAAAAAAAACCTGGAGTGAAACAACTACACGACTTTCATTACTTACCGTTGCATGTATTATATGCATTTTTTGGAGATAATATAATCAGAAGACATAAAATTAAACTAAAAAATTTGACACCTAAAAATTTTCTGGTAAGATAAAGCTTATACACATGTAAAGATATATAAAATAGATTTACATAACGAATTTAACTAGTATGTTGTGGCCACCACGAGACTTTCTTCTATATTTTCCTATACAAATTCACTCAGTAACAATAATTTAAAAAAAAAAAAATTGGGACTTTGACAAAATTTTGGGTAAAATGTGAAAATTATTCTAAGTTTGTCAGAACACGGAAACCGTGGGAGTTTGATTAAATTAAGGGGAGAAAAAAAAAAAAAAAAAAAAAGTGGGACTGACAAAATTTTGGGTAAAATGTGAAAATTTGTTAAAGTTTGTCAAAACACGGAAACCGTGGGACTTTGACAAAATTAGGGGAAAAATGCAAAAATATGTTAAAGTTTGTCAAGACACGGAAACCGTGGGAGTTTGATAAAATTAAGGGGAGAGAAAAAACAAAAACAAAAGATTTTTTTTCTAAGTTTTTTTTCGTAAAAAGTAAAAAAAAATCGATAACTTTGTTTTAAATTATCACAGATTTATAGTTCAACCATTCATTTTAAAGGTACTGACGAGACCTTTCGAAAGATACCCATCTTGAAAATTTTTGCCCTATATCACCCTGTTAAAAATTTAGAAAAAGCGGGATGGCAACGCAACCTGTAAGACGATTTTTACCAAAAGTTGATAGGCACTAATTTATGTCAAGGTGCAACTACATACCAATTTGTATGAAATTGTGTGCAGTAGTTCCAGAGATACAGTTGCCACAAAATTTTGTCACACACACACAGCCAGAGACAGACATACAGACATTTTCTAAAAATGGTAAAATCGTGTTCTACAGCTCTCAAAACGTGTAAATCCATCAAAAACCCGAAATCGAAAATTTTTACGAATCCAATACTTTCTTCTATTGAAGATAGAAGAAAGTAAAAATGGTCAAATCGTGTTCTACAGCTCTCAAAACGTGTAAATCCATCAAAAACCCGAAGTCGAAAATTTTTACGAATCCAATACTTTCTTCTATTGAATATAGAAGAAAGTAAAAATGAAAAATGAATTCAGAAGACCTCAAAACTCATAGAAACACAAAAATGTCAAGTTTAAATTTTTCCATGATAATATTGTTCGTATATAATATATGATCGGAAATTAATTATATGTATTCTTTCATCATCCGTAATTTTATAAAGTTAACGAATCGCTCTTTTATTTAATCAGTCACAATACTTTTGTTAAAAGTCTGTTTAGCGCGTCCTTTAAGCATTTATTTATTACGAAATCCAAATTTATCAATTAATTTTTTTACTTTCTTCTATATTCAATAGTTATTCAAATAAAGTTATTGATTTTTCTCATTTTTTTTTCTTCTATATTCAATAGAAGAAAGTATTGGATTCGTAAAAATTTTCGACCTCGGGTTTTTGATGGATTTACACGTTTTGAGAGCTGTAGAACACGATTTGACCAGTTTTAGAAAATGTCTGTCTGTCTGTCTGTCAGTCTCTCTCTCTCTGTGTGTGTGTGTGACAAAATTTTGTGGCAACTGTATCTCAGGAACTACTGCACAGAATTTCACAAATTGGTAGGGACCAACTAAATACCAAGTTTAGTAAAATTTCGTTTAAAAAAAAAAAAAAAACGATTTTTTTTCTAAGTTTTTTTTTGTTAAAAGTAAAAAAATTCGATAACTTTGTTTTAAATCATCACAGATTTATGGTTCAGCCATTCGTTTTAAAGGTATTGACGAGATCTTTCGAATGATACCCATCTTCAAAATTTAACCCCCGGGGGGGTACTTCCCCCCCAGGGGGGGAACCGATGCTCCCCCATGCACATTTTTTTTTTCCTAGTTAACTACTACTATTATCAATAAATAATATTAATTTTACAATCACAAGTTTAAAATAACTCTCATTATGCCCATTTATACGGAATTTTGTCCTATGCTGCCATGTTAAAAATTTGCATAAAAGGTGATCACAGCGCCACCTGTTGAGCTATTGATCCCCAAATCATCTGGCCACCAGTTCATGTCAGGGTGCAACTTAATACCAAGTTTGGTTAAATTTCATTCATTGGTTCGTGAGATACAGCGTCCACAAAAAAATGATACAGACAGACACTCAGACAGACAGACATTTTCTAAAAACTATCAGTTCGTGTTCAGGACGTCCCGAAACGTGTAGATCCATCAAAAAACGGAGGTCGAAAATTTTCGCGAATCCAATACTTTCTCTATATTACATATAGAAGAAAGTAAAAATAGTAAGAAGAAAAAAATCGGTTTAGCCGTTTTACGAAACATTAATTTCCGATATCTAAAACTAATCTACCTAATCAGGATGACTGCTAATTTACCTTTAATAACCGCGTTATACATAAGAACGGATATCTAAAATGGATTTATGTAACAGTTTTCAAGAAAATCATTAGAGCCGTTTTTAAGATACCGACTTTTGTCAAAAGTTGGCATACTCAATTATTGACTTGAAAACAATAATTACATACAAAAGGATATTTAAAAGGGAGTTAATATGGCGAGTATGAAAAACATTCTTACAGTCGTTTTTAGAGGAACACACTTGTGTTCCTGACGGTTCCTAGTTGAGAGACTTGAAATTGAGCTAATTATACAGGACTCTTATCAATTTTCCTCCATACTAGCCAACTATATCATTCGAAAGGACATTGAATAGAGTGTTTGTATAGCAACTTGGAAGAAAATGTTTAGAGTCGTTTTTGTGATACAGACTTACGATACCTATTCCGGTTTTCCAATTTTCACCAAAATTTGGAAAATTCATCTGTACACCAGGCCAGTCTCAATTCTGAAGTTTCGTAGTTCTATCTTTATTAGTTTCGGAGATATGATAGTCAGAAGATTCCCCAAAAATATATATATACATACACACGCACACACTGACCAATTGCCAAAAATTACTTTTTTGGACTTAGGAGACCTTAAAACATGTAAATCAGGTGAAAACTCGATATCGAATTTTCGGACCGAATACAATACTTCTTACAATTATTAATTACGGTAGTCGGGTAATGGAAGTAAAAAACCATAACAAAAACTTTCTTCTATATCATCTATACAACAGCGTCATTTACTGTCTAACGAGCGCCCAAATGTTTTATGATAGTTTCTCACAAGGAAAATTTCGACTATATATGTAACTTGGTGCGATTTTAACCATATGGAAAATAACTAATAATAAGAAAAATTGTTTGACATAATCATAACTATAATTGATGTAAACTAGAGTCCTGCGTATTGATTTTTTTGCGCTAGATTGAGTCATTTTTTTCTGTAAAATTCATAAAATTTTAATTTTTAATTTCAAAACTCTAGAAAAATAAAATGACAGACTTCCATTTTCGACTATAAATATAAACATCTCATTTCAAAGGAACAGATTTGATATCTGTCGTCCATGGCAAAATAATAATAATAATAATAAAAGATGGCCAAATTATCTCACGAACATATTTAATTCCTTTCAAAAATCATGGTTATTTTAATAAAGTATATTAAGAGAGCAATCAGTAATATATGAAACAATATTTCGTACAATATATACGCATTATGAAAATGTTCATCTGGCATGTATGTTTCCGCATTACGTTTTAATCGCCAAATACACAAAATGCGGAGGACGAACGGATATCAAATCTATGCCCATTCCGTTTCTAGAGTTTTGAAATTTAAAATTAAAATTTTGTCAATTTGACAGCAAAATAACTTAATCTGACACATGTGCACGATAACTAATTTGTAATTATACTCAAATATGGAGATTAAAATCGGGAAATAATTTTCCTCGATTTTTAATAATTTTTTACAAAACTTGGGGGCTCTGCCCCCTGCTCGCTTTACTCACCAACCCCCGAGGGAGGCTTCGCCTCCCCCCGACTCACTTTACTTATTAATACATGCAGAGCTCTGCCCGCTTATTCTCGGCTTTCTTTCACTATAAAGGAATATTAATAGTGCATACTACAAGTCAAAAGCAGAAAATTATGGAAATCCTCATATTCAATGTCAAATTTATATATATAATATTTATATATATATATATATATATAATTTTTTTTATAGAAAGAAATTCATAATATCTAGACCATTTTGCATTACAACTTTAGAATATGACCCTTTTTATTTATTTTTTACAACCTTAGATACGGACCGCGGTACTCCAGGCGGTAAATCACCGAGCTCGTTATTGGAAGATTTCGGGCTCGGTTCTCAAGCCGGCCAAAGACAACACCCCCTACCAGGTGTTGCCAAAGACCGTCTTGTATACTAATGGTGGCTGGTGCACGTAAAATATGTCGTGGCCGCAATATCCTCCATGTTCCCATCAAAATTATGCCTCTGGGGGCCACCGAAGCGGGGTAGCCATCCCCTTCGTATAGTACCAAAACTGTGGTGGCATGTCTCCGGAACATCCGTACGGGTGCGTCCCAGACCGTCGCCAATTATCCATAGAGCAGGAATGGTGCGACGTCAAACACAGCCTACCTAATTATCTACCTACCTACAACCACGAATCCTATTTTAATTTTCCCGGATAAGAAAATTAATTTTCTTAGAAAAAAAGTTGATATTTATTTTCCTCCTTTTTTACATCTATGGTTTCGGGCCGCGATACTCTAGTCGGTAAAGCACCGAGCACGTAATTGGAAGATTGCCGATTCGATACTTGAGCCGGCCAAAGACCGTCGGGTACACTAATGGTGGCTGGTGTACATAAAATCTGTCGTGGCCGCAAAGTCCTCCATATTCTTATCCACACTATACCTCTGGGAATCACCAAAGCGGGGGGAGGATCCCCTCCGTGAAGGATCAAACTTGTGATGACATGCCTCCGGAACATCTCTAGGGGTGCGTCCCAGACCGACGCTAATTACCCATAGCGTAGTACTAGTACGACGTTAAATCCAACCTACCTACCTACATACGTACAGCCATGGATAATATATTTTCCTGTGTAAAATGACTTCATGACAGAAGAACAACGGCACTGGGAGAAACTTTTTTCAAAATGGCATATAGAGTACCTTCATAAACTTGTCGTTTTTAGTTAATAATGCTTTTAATTAAAATGATAGAAATTTCTAAGCAGCTGAAATGTCTTCCTTGAAGTATTGGGAACATATTGATACCTCTCATGACGCGAAGAACCCTGCCCTCCGCTAGAAGATGCTGTCGCAGACACAAAAATTTGACGCCAGTGACAGTTACTTTTTTTTTAATATATAGAGAAATCCTATGGACGATTAAGAAATTTTTTTAATTAGCCAGAATGACGGTCAGTGACATCACACTTCGCTTGCGTATACCTTCTGTATATATAAGAAGAAAGCATAAGATTTGAAAAAACTTTTGGTTTTCGGTTTTCGATGAATTTACAGACTGAGATTTCCTTGCATTTGAATTAACTGAAATTGACTACTTATTTTTAAAAAGTGGAGCTATTACTATCTTCTGCATCTATCAAAGAAAAAATTGAGATTTTCTATTTTCGCTGAATTTACGTGTTTTGAGATTTCTCTGCGTTTCAATTAACTGAAATTGACTACTTATTTTGAAAAAAGGGGATTTATTACTAGCTTCTACATGTATATGAAGAAAGTAGAAGATACAGAAAAATTTCGATTTCCGGTTTTCAATGAATTTACACGTTTTGAGAATTCCTGTCATTTTTATTAACTGAAACTGACTACTTATTTTTTAAAAAGTTGGTTTATTATTCTATCCTCTGCATATATAAGAAAAAAGCATAAGATTCAGAAAATTTTTAAATTTTCGGTTTTCGATGAATTTACACTTTTGAGATTTCCTTGCATTTTTATTAACTGAAACTGACAACTTATTTTTAAAAAAGTGGATTTATTATTCTATCCTCTGCATATATAAGAAAAAAGCATAAGATTCAGAAAAATTTTAAATTTTCGGTTTTCGATCTATTTACACGTTTTGAGATTTCCTTGCATTTTTATTAACTGAAATTGAGTACTTATTTTTTAAAAAGGGGATTTATTATTCTGTCTTCTGCATATATATAAAAAGAAAGTATAAGATGCAGAAAAAGTTTAGATTTTCGGTTTTCGATGAAGTTACACGTTTTGAGATTTCCTAAACATAATTCGATCTTGTTTAGAAAATACCTGTCTTTTTGCGTTCGAACACTGTACTTTATGAACCATTGAACTTAATTTAAACCGAACTTGATATTTGGTTGGACCTTGGTTTTAGTTAGTGCCGATCAGCTTTTGGGTTATATCACCGAACATTGCGATTACCTCTCATTTCAGAAAAAGCTCAGCATTTACAGCTACAGCATACCAAACTTAGTAAAATATATTAAATAAAACATTGCTGATTCACTTTGAATATACACTAACCAATTGCCTCACTTTTCTGGACTCGAGGTACATGTCATCAGGTCAAAACTGGATATCAAAACTAAATTTTTGGCTGAATACAATATTTCTGATTGTAGATATATATTTATAGATTTTCTGAGATATATTAGATGATATAACAATTAATATATATGATTTTTTTTCGATATAACTATAATAGCAGGCTTCGGTAATAGCTAGCTATATTTAAATGAATTTATTTATTTTTTAATGAATCACATTTTTTTTTTTTTTAATATATGTATATATATCACTTTATAAATAAAAACTAAAAAGAAAATTCCATTGAAATCACCCTGAACCTCGTTTCGGGTAACCTCTACCAACGGCATCGTTACTCCCCCCCCCCCTCCCTTCGCGTTCTATCGGATCCAGATTTCCACTGCGCATGCAGAATCGTCTTTTCTGGACACTTCAATTTGGATATTTATCGGTTTACAAGTTGATCTGCTATTACAATTTAAAAATGGCTTTATCTCAGCATCCATTGAACATTTTAGTTATGGCACCATGTAATTTATAGCACTCGCACTGTCTACTATATTACCATATGATTAATAATATAACTAGTATGTTGTGGCCACCACAAGACTTTCTTCTATATTTTCCTATACAAATTCACTGACTAAAAATGATTTATTAAAATTATTATTTAAAAAAAAATATCTTCCATGATAATGCAGACGATTTCTATATCAGAAAAGTAGTATAACAGTAAATATCCAAAAAAAAAAAAAGTCTATTTTATTCTCAATAATAATAATAATAATAATAATTACGATTTTTTTTTTTTTCAAATTTTTTTTTCTTTAAAAGTAAAAAAAAAAAAAAATCGATAACTTTGTTTTACATTATCACAGATCTATAGTTCAACTATTCGTTTTAAAGGTATTGACGAGACCTTCCGAAAGATACCCATCTTGAAAATTTACTCCGCCCGGGGGAGGGCGACGCGCCCAAATGCACAATTTTTCCCCCCTAGTTAACAACTACTTTTATCAATAATTCATATTAATTTTACAATCAAAAGTTAAAAATTACTCTCATTATGTACATTTATACGAAATTTTGTCCTATACTGCCATGTTAAAAATTTAGAAAAATGCTATCACAGCGCCACCTATTGGGCGATTGATCCCTAAATCTAATCAGCACCAGTTTATGTCAGAGTCCAACTAAATAGCAAGATTGGTTAAATTTCGTTCATTGGTTCGTGAGATACAGCCTCCAAAAATTTGTGATACACACACACACAGACATTTTCTAAAAACTATCAAATCATGTTCAGCACATCCCAAAACGAGTAAATCCATCGAAAACCGGAGTTCGAAAATTTTCACGAATCCAATACTTTCTCTATATTACATATAGAAGAAAGTCCCCCCCCCCCGGGAGGGATAAATTTTCAAGATGGGTATCTTTCGAAAGGTCTCGTCAATACCTTTAAAACGAATGGTTGAATTGTAGATCTATGATAATTCAAAACAAAGTTATCGATTTTTTTTTTTTTTTTTTTTTTTGTTGTTGTTACTTTTAACGAAAAAAAAAAAAAAAAAAAAAAAAAAAAAAAAAACTTTGAAAAAAAAAAAAATATCGTAATTTTTTTTTATTTATTTATTTATTTTATTTATTGAGAATTAAATGGAACTACTTCTCTAATATGGAAATCGTCTGCATTATCATGGAAGAAAATTTTTTTCATAATAATTTTAATAAATTATTTTTACTGAGGGAATTTGTATAGGAAAATATAGAAGAAAGTCATGTGGTGGCCACAACATACTAGTTTAGTTAAATTAATAATATCAGACTTCAAGTATAATTATAAAGTATATTTTCTTTGAAAAAAATTTCACTGTTACGTATTTCGCCGGTATAACTAAAGAAAGCCTGAACCGGGCTGAAAATAGTATAAAGTACTTGGTCGGATCGAGCTACTCTATTAAAATACATATAAATAGATTAGAATAAATGAGCAAAGTTATTTGATGTCATGTGAAAATGGAAAATAAAAAAAAAGAAAAAAGAAAAAAAGAAACACAAAAATAAAAAAAATAAAAAAAAGAAAGAAAGAATCAAAACAAAACAAAGCTTCGATGAAACCGCAATAAGGACGTGGTTGATTTTTGATTTATTCTTCCAAAAAGTCAAAGATTCGTCAGTGAATCTGTTAATCTTCTCCACCTCCTGTCAAAACCACGTGGGACACTTTTTATCTGTTTTCAGCCGGCATCGGAATTTTTTTTAAGTGAAGAGGGCCCAGGAGGAAATTTGAGGGGATTTGTGCCCAGAAAACAAAAGAAAATCCATAAAAACAATCTGTTTCTGTTTCTGTTTCTTTTCTTTTTCTTATTTTTCGCAATATTTCTTTTATTTTTTACATATTCCAGCTTCCAGTTTCTCATTTTCTTACCAAAACACCCCAAATAATAAAAATTATGCAGTGAAATTTTTTCAAAATGTTGGTGAGTGGAGTAAAATCTCAAAGCCTTCGCAAAAAAAATTGACTGATTCACTCTTCGACGTGATGTTTGCTTTCAGTAATTCCCACCTTAAATGTTTTGGGCAGTAAAACATGAACAGTAAAATATCCTCCTTTGACACGTGTTAAAGATTACCACGCAAAATCACCACCGTCAAGAACACCGAAGTTCACTCTCTTATCGCAAAACTTGTACTAAAGGTAGACAATGACTAACGACTACAAGAAAAATAACCTTTAACATGTGTCAAAGCAAGAGATTTTACTGTTCTGATTTACTGTCCAAAACATTTAATGTGGGAGTTATTGAAAGCAAACTTCGTACAGTGAATCAGTCAAACTTTCTTGCAGGGGCTTTGAAACTTTACTCCACTCACCAACATTTTGAAAAAAAGTTTCATTGTATATTTTTTATTATTTTGGGTGTTTTGGTAAGAAAATGGCAAACGGGAAGCTGGAATATGTAAAAAAAATAAGAGAAATATTGCGAAAAAGAAAAAGAAACAGAAACCGATTGTTTTTATTGATTTTCTTTTGTTTTCTGAGCACAAAGCCCCTCAAATTTCCTCCTTACTACAAATGTTCGTGTTTTAGAACTTTCTACCTCTGTAGCTCTTTAGGTCAGAAGACATTTAACGTTTAAAATAATCATCGGTCCTCTCCAAATCAAACTGATGGATATAAAATTACCAAACAATGATAAAAATGAGGGAGGGGGGTGTATCTAGAAAACGGTGGGTGATTGGGCAAAATGGTGGTCATATTCGGATTCAGGAGGTTATTTTGCATAAGAATACGCTGAAATGGTGTCAGAGGCAATTTTCATGCCGATCAGCGTCATATATTTTCAAAATATCTGTTGTAAAAGTAAAAAAAAAAAAAAAAAAAAACTGAAAGAAAAATCGGGATTAAGTTTAACATTTGAAGGCAAAGGCATCTTTATCTATCTGTAATGAATCCTTAACACCCTTTTTCGATACTTTTTTCTTTTTTATTGTTGAAATTTTTTATTTTTTCCAAAGCTTACTTTAGAGAAAAATGAATAATTATTATTAAAACAAAACAAAAAAAAGAAATATTTACGGTAAACTTATGTAAAATTTGATCAATATTCGATAATGGACATGCCCTTCAAATTTTAAGTTTATTTTTTTATTTCTTTGGAAATTATACGCAAATGAAAAATCATCGTTTAGAATTTGTTGAGGAGTCCTCATCCTCCCCCCTCGTAGTATTGTAAACTACATTCTACAATCTACATCGTATGTTTTAAAGTAATGTTTTCTCTTTCCTTTAAGTATGCGCGCCATCCTGTTTAGTTATTGAAAACAGTTTCGTTAAACAGGTTGTGAAATGATAAGAAAAATGCTAGGGGTCAGTGAGGTGAAAATCGATCCCTCGGTTTGGTGAGTGATGAGATTCAGAGAGAAGAGAAAAATTTATAGATAAAGATAAAACAGAGGATTCTGATTAAGAATTTTAAAAGAAGACATATGCATATGTACGCTTGTCTGTATATTTCTTACAGAAGGGTTACTTTCATAAAACTGGACGAAATTATTATTACATAAATTAGCCGTTTCTTTCAGAATTTTTTATTTTTTTTCAAAAGTTATCTTTATCGGCTGCTTCTTTATATTTATGTCTCTCTAACTTTTATTAGAGAGAGAGAGAGAGAGGGGTGGGGGGGGGGATTGTTAACCGAAAAAAAAAAAGAAATCACTGAAACAATGTTACGCGGAAAAGTCTCCCGGAAAAATTGTGCAATCTTCTTCATAAATGAAAAAATCGGCTTTTTAATAACTTTCAGTTTTTAAAATTGTTTCTTCTATTTCCGTTTAGATGTAGCAAAAATATTATTACTATTACTATTATTACTATTATTTTCAGATTTTTAATACGTATGAGCGAGAAAAGATTGCCAAGCGTGCAATACCCACAATATTTTTTTAAATAACTAATTAAATTATTTAAAGTGATTTTTGCATTACTTTCAAATTCTTAATACATAACAATGAGGAAAGTTGTCTTTTATTAGGAAATACTCTATTTTTCTTTTCAATTCTGTTCTATATATATCATTCTTATTATTTTTGAAAATGTATTATAATTGTCCCCTACCACCCTCTAATATATATATTAGGGCTGTGCCGATTAATCGATTAATCGGTTCAGTTAATCGATCAATGCTTAGTCCCGATCAATTTTTTTAATCGAGTTAATCGGATCGATTAATTCGAATAAAAATTTTCAAAATCCGATTAAAATTTTCAAACTACGAATTAAAGTAAAAATATTGTTCTGCCTACAAAATAATTTTTCACATATTTTGCTAACAAACATTCTAAGAAACATCCATCAAATAATGAAAAAGCAAATAATAATAATAATAATAATAATAATAATAATAAATAATAATAATAAGTAAATAAATAAGTAAATAAAAATAAAACTTCTCAAAAGAAGTTGTTGCACTTTTGTTGATAGAGAAAAGGGGGAGGACAGGTATTAAACAAAATGCCGCTTCATGTGCATGCTGGAGCAACACCACCTGTCTGTAGCCTTCCACAGAAAGTGTTGGCTAGGGTAATAATATTCTCAGATAAAGAAGCTTTCAAAAAATAAAAATGCTGAAGATTAAAAAAAAAAAAAAAAAAAAAATGAAGGGATTGAGATGTTTATTATTCCTCTGATAGGGGAAATGTCAACAGAGTTTCCGAATATCTTCAAGCGTTTATTGTCTCTTCAGAATTGCTGATAGTAACTGTTGAAGTAGAAACAGAAAATAACATTATGTGTTCTAGTCCGAAGTGACAAAGAAGAACTAAAATATAAGAATTGGAGATTTTTATGATAATGATATGGAATTTTTAGAATTCATTTAAAAATAATGAAAAGAGAGATAGTCAAGGCCTGCAAATATAAAACTAAAATATGTGTAAAGTCATTTAATGTTTCTTTCAAAATGAATCAAAAAATTAATTTAAAAAATAATAATAGTAAATAAAATTGAATAAGTGAAAATATTTATATAAAATTAACACTTAAAGTCATCAATTATTACTTTGGAAATTGATTTAATTTTCAGTTATGAAACAGATATATTTGATTAGACAAAATTAAAAAAAAAAAAAAAATCAGTCAAACTTATGAATAATATGTATATATATATATATATATATATATATATATATATATGCAATATGAGAGTTTTATTCATCATTGAAATTAAATTATATTAATAAAAAGAAAACCGATTAAAAATCCGATTAATCGACCGATTAATCGATTAATGAACTACGATTAACCCAGTTAAAACTCTTAATCGATTCCCACCCCTAATATATATATAATGCAATGTTTGAAAAGGTTTTCGATACATATATATTGAACAATATATCTTTGCTATTCTTAGTTATATTGTTTTACGAAATCTTGCAGCTCTCTCTCTGCTTTAAAGAAGTACATGCTTCCTGACCCGATAATACTTCTAATTTTAAGCATTTTTTATTCCAATTAATATTCCTGTGGTCCTTTATTTATTATTTATTTATTTATTTTTTTTACTTTTGAACTGGATTCTTAATTCCTGAATCACTTTTAAGACTTTTAATGAGTTCCGTCATCCATTTTGTACGTCAATACGTCCTTTTACTCATGTGGGTGTAATTAATTTAAATTGGTTTTGACTCTTACTGGATCTATATGAATTGCAACATTTCTGTGCTAGTTTTTGTACTGTGTTACAATCAGTTTTATTTTTGTTGTGTTGGTTTTAGCGTGTATCTATTAAATGCTATAATTTTAAAGTCAAAATTTATTACAATATCTATCATTTATATATATATATATATATATATATATATATATATATATTTATATTAATATTATTATTATTACTTTGAGTGAAAAAAAAAATTGAAGCGAAAAAAAAATATATATATATTACTTTAAGATTACGTAATAAAAATTAAGATACGTAATAGCTAGAAAAGCAATATTAAACATTATGCCTAATCTATTTTTTTTCGATCAATTAACATATTTTGTCTTGTATCATATCAATTAATCCAGGATAAAATATGAAAAAAAAAAAAAAAAAAAACTAAAAATTACCTAAAACACAGATAGTTTATTACTTTCATATTTTTAATACGCGATATCGAGCAAAAGTTGTCTTTTATAATAATAAATTATTTCATTGTGTAAATAAATCAAATATGTTTTTAAATTTTTGTCGTAGTGCATTTTTTAAAGCAATCTGCATTTAAAAAATAAAATGAAATAAAATAGTTATCAATATGTGCCCTTTTTCATTACTCATCATATTGTAGCTATGAAGATATTAGACAGTCATAAAAATTTTCATCCTGGGTTTTTTTTAAGATTTCTACATGCTTTGAGGTGGTGTGAGGAATTTAAAAATCATAAAACTGATATGGTTTCAGTTTTTTGGCTCGTTTGTGTGCTTGTTAATTAGCATGTATACACGACATCCCAAGAACTTTTTTTTTTCTTCAAGAAATTAGAAACTTCTTATACATTCAGAAATTAAAAACAAATCCATTTTTATTATCGATTTTAATGAATTTTAATTTAAAATAAAACTTTAAAATACTTGAATTTTTATATTTGAATATATACATATATAAATAATAATCGGTTATTATACATAAAAGCTAAGCAACAGATACAATATCACTGAAACCACATAGACCAATAAGAATGAATTTATATATATATATATTATAAAAGCACCTATTAATACATACATACATATAAATAAATGTCATAAATCACCATTTTAACTCATAGAATATATGATTGATTTAGTTCTTATAAATTGAATTTATAAGTATCAGTAATTATAAAGTAAATTTTTTCACTTAATAAGACGGAAAACTCGAATGAAATATTAACAATTGGTGTATGGGTAGAAAATATTTCGAGAAATATTACTCCATTATTTGCTGACGTTTCGAAATTCACCATCACATTTTTTTCACAGTTTTTTTTATAGTTTTCACATTCACAATTTTTTTTATTATTATTCTTTATTTATTTATTTATTTATTTTTACGCATATAAAATGCTGAGGTGCCATTACCTTCTTTCGAAAAATAAACGAGAACAACAGTGAAAATAAATATGCGGCGCATAGATTACAAACATTTTCAAACACTGTACATACACATCTGTAATTATTCCATCTGTACACACGCGTAGTTTACTCATCAAATTTAACGTATTTGCCTTCATGATGACACTTTATAAATCATTTAGTTTACAAATATGTATATATATTATATATATATATATATATATCTTTTTTTTTTTCCTTTCTTTCTTTTTTCTAATTTCTAAACGGTTTGAAATTTATATCATTTTATTTTCAAAATTATTGTTATAGAATTTTCAAATTAAACGATGAGAAAATACTTTCCGTGGATGGTCTTTCTAATGGTTCTTAGTTCCTATTCATGCAAGTTTTGGAGAAAATCACGAAAAAATCCGAATGGCTGTAACAATGAATGCTACTTGTGTTTGAACATGACACCTTTCATTTACCAGATTTGTTAGTAGATCAACTCAGCCATTAGTGGGTCTGGTTGATAATGTAAATGAAATATGAAAGGTTAAAAAATTTGTTTTATTTGAAATTCATTCTTCGATTAAATTCGTTAGTATCAATACACCAATATATTATCAAGCACTACTAACTTTACACGATTTTGGTTGAAGTTTAAGTTTCTTAAAAGCTAATTTGTTATTTTCGATGACTTGTAATTTAGTTTCAATATTAATGCTAGGTTTCGTTTTTCGTTCTAAAAAAAAAAAAAAAAAAAAAAAAAAAAAAGAAATGCATGCGTCAATATGTAGATTAATGCCAATTCTTTGCGCAAATCTACATCTGCGTGCGACATCCTCCTTGCATATCTATTGAAATATCTTCAGGCGAACTTCGTAGAAAACAATGAAAAACTCGAATGGTTAGGCAAACATGCAGGGCCATGCTTAGTTAGACAGATGCGAAAAGTGCGGTCACACTAGGCCAGAAAATATAAGGAGTCGCAAATATTTGTTTCTTTTCCCTGGAATACTGCATCATATTACTTTTATTTAGAAAAGAAAAAAAAAAAAAAAGAAAATTCAAAAATTAGGCTCTTTGAATAAAAAAAAAAAAAAAAAAAAAAAAAAACACTACTTAGAAATGTAATCTAAAAATAATCTTTATTAACACTTTCCAACAAAGTATTTAAGATTTTGTCTCTCCGTATGCTCCTGCTTTAATTTTCCGTTAATATTTTTAGAATGGGTTGAAAATGACAGGAATAGAGCAAGCGTTATCGTATGCATAAACTCACAATAGAATTTTGAATCGCTATCATCTGAGAGAGGGCATTCCTTTAAAGTATATATTAATAACTTTACACTCTGTACAACGTAAAGAAATTGTCATAAATTATTCATATTTACAAAATACACCTACTTTTTTTCTAAGAATACGACAAAGTAAGTACTTATGATTGTTTACAGTCTCCCAAAATAAAATTCAATTACGTAATTTTCAATTACGTTATGGGATTCCATAGAAATTACTTAATGAAAAAATTCTGTAATGCTACTCTTTTATTTTTATTATTATTTGGGGGGAATGGGGGAGAGGCATGTAAACAGTCTACTTTATACTTTCCTTTTACAAATTAAGTTTTAAAGATAGTTTTTGTGAAACTTCTTCACCTACAGTTGAAAAATAAAATAAGAACATAAAAATGTAATACTGTAATAGAAATGAAGAATATAGGGGTTCGTAGTGTAATTTAGTTTTTTTTAAGGTTCATGTGTGACAGATCTGCAATGAAGTGATGATTGTTTATTGCAGTGAAAGTTTTATGGGTATATTCTAATGGAAACACTGTATATGAATGTGATAGCTGTCATACGACACTGTTCTGTAGTGTAAAAATTATTTTTAAACTAGCCACATGTCTCTCATAGACAGGGCCGTTGACGGGGCGGGGGGGGGGGGCACAGGGAACAACTGCCCAGGGGCCCGGGAGTTGGGGGGGGGGGTACAAACAGAACAGAAGTGACAAAAATCTAAATTTTAAAATATGAAGTTTCACTTTTTTTTTCTTCTTAAAAAGTATGTACTTTCCACAATTCTAAAAACATGGAAAAAGGAACAAGAAATTTATATAAGAACCGCTTAGCAGTCGTAAATACTAGCGGCGATAATGAGCCCGCGTTGCGGCGAGACTTAGGTCCTAAAAGGGATAGGGGAGCGATATTATTTTTACCTATGTTTTTACCTGGGGGGGGGGGGGGCTAAGTGCTGCCTCTGGAAGTAGATGCAGGAAGGGTATTACTCATAGACAAATAAGATGTGGAATAATAAGGAAGCCTCATTTCCTTTTCTTTAATCGTTTCTTTAACGCATTTCACATTTGGAAAACCATTAGTATCAACTACTCAGAATTGAGTGGGTAAACTGTTGCTAGGAAAATTTCGCAATCAGTCAAAAAAATAAAATAAAATAAAATAAATAAAACGAAGGAACAAGGCCAAAGAATTCCGAGTAGAATAGGAAAAATATTTCGTATGTGCAGAACTTCCTTCGAAAGTTTCTAGTCAACTCGTTACACTGCACGTATCCAACCTGATATATTCAAAGAAATTTCTAATTGGAAGGACGTTTTTGGTGTTTGGGAATAAGGCCGATTGGCTGTACTAGGGTCCAAGGCCGGAAAGGGAATGCCTTATGTGGAGGTTTTTCTAAGGAGTCGTAGCCCGTATTTACACAAGTTTCGTAGAAAACCACGAAAGACTCCGAACGGATAGATCGACGAGTGCGACCTAGGATCGAACCCGGCACCTCATGTCTACCAGCTATGAGCGCAGAACCGCTCAGCCGCTGGTGGGCTTCTAATTGGGATGAGAGCGACCAAATAAATGCACAAGAACTATAACTGGCCGGATATTGATAAAAAGTTACATAGATGCAATGCAAGATAAAGATTTACTAAAAATGCAAAATTGTTGAGAAAGTATGAAGTAAAAATCACAAGTAAAAAATAATAATAAAACACTGAATTTCATTTATAAAATTTTAGAGGAAAATTTAAAGCATCGTGAAATATACAGTGACCATTTTTTTCTTTTTACACGCAATAATAATAGAAATAATAATAATAGAAATTCACTAGGGTTTAATTAAAAATATGCCTAAAATTTATAGAAAATAGGATTTTATTTTTAGACAAAACTTAACTTGAAATTTTTTATTTAATTGAGAAATGAAGTTATCTAAATATATAATCTGGAGCAATAGGAGAAAATATTGCACAGGATGGGAGGATTTTTCATTTAATCTAATGCAACAAAAGTTTTCTGAAAAAAAAAAAAAAAAAAGATATATATATATATATATCTGTAATATGTATTTGAAAAAAAAAAAAGTTTCAATTATAAAATATTCTTTGAATATCCCTCCTCTCAGATTTTTTTTTTTTTTCTCCGCTATATTCGAATGTCGATATATGATTGTATAAAATATATTTTTCTAACAAATTAAAAATCTTATAAAACCAAAACGAAAGTTTTTTTTTTATTTTTTATTTTTTTTTGCTTTTAAATATTAATCAATCGTAATAAAAATAGCTAAGTATTAACAAATATTAACATATCTTAAAAAATCGCAGAAAAAACTAGAATTTCTATATAGTTCAGCAACTTTTTTTTTTCTCTATATATTAGTTTAATAACAAATATTCTAATTTGTAGAGTTGCCTGAAAGATACACCCGTAACAATATGGTATTGCCGTGTTTGAAAAATGAATATACCTTCATTTAATTCTTTCAATCAGATTTAAAAAAAAAAAAAAAGTCAAAACGTACATGTTTATAATTATTCATACTTCTAAATAGTGTTTCATTATCTAGTTCTAGTATTGATTTTTTGCAAGCACAAGGAATTAAATATATGTTTAGTTTAACAATAGTGATTCTCTGAGTTGTGTAGAAAATAATAATCAAAAATTTTGTTTACTTTCCATAAATTTTTATGTATCTATACTTTGAAATCAAAAGTAAATCATATGTAACTTGCACAATAAATTAGTAAAAAAAATATATATGGCTCCTGTCAGTAGCTGAGATTTTCTCCTCTAGAAGCTGGTAGATAGGATATGTCGGGTTCAAACCTAGATCAGGTTCATCGGCCTAGACGTTTAGGTTTTCCTGTTTTTTTTTTTTTTTTTTTTTTTTTTATTCAAAATTCGCATGAATGCCATTTCTTTAACCTCTTAAATTTCAGAAGATGATCTAATTAAAATATTGTTGATATAGTATATTTTAAATTAGTCTTTAATGCTTTCCATTTTTTTCTTTTTTCAAGAAGCAAAAGTTTTAATTAAAGAAAGTTTTATTTACTGTGTTGTATCTATTTAAAATTTCAATCAATTCATTCCTAAAATCAAATAAATCAAATACAATGACTGAAGGTTCATGTCAGTAATTCATTATTCTAACTCCGGAGCAGAAACGGGAGTACAATCAATAAACTCTTATCTTTTATGCAGATCAAAAGGTGTTGTGAGTTGTGTAGTATTTCTGCTAAAAATGTTTGGTCAAGTGAAAGGATGAAACACATCGAAACTTGAAAGAGTAATCGCTGCTCATCGTTAGCCACCATAGTCAGTATTCATCTAAAAAAGAAACAGATGGGGGGGGGGGGGGGTCTGCATCTCATTTGGTGCTTTGCTTATCTCGCAAGCAGTGAGCCCAATCTAATCTGTGCAATGTCCATTGGCTGCTGTCCATGGGGATGAGAGTAAAATATATGTAATTACCAAAATTCTCATTTAGGAACATGGTTAACAAACGCGAACGCTAAACATTACTTTTTACATTCAGATTGTATATTTTGATAAATGAAAAGAAGAAAATTATCAATGATTTTGCAATAAAAAAAGCAAGAAAGATCCATTTCTAAAAAAAAAAAAAAAAAAAAAAAAAAATACTATAACTTTTTTTTTCTTTTTCTTATATATATGTGTGTGTGCATACAATATTTTTGAAACTTTCGGTATACATGTGTATTCAGAAGATAAGATACACTAAGCGACAGAAAAAAAAAAAAAAAAAAAAAAAAAAAAAAGCCGCACTGCAGAAAAAATGAAGTATACCTTTTTGATTTGCAATAACTTTAAAATAAAAGGTTGAAACAAATAAAACTATCATGTTTGCATAATATCAAAGGTACGAAATTATAGCTGTCTACATTTTCGATTTAATAATTCGCTTTATTACACTCTACGAAACACTTTTTAAAAATCTGCATAAAATTTTCTTTTTGAACATAATGCAATAACCATACACTTTGTATTCTATTATTATTTATTATATGAAATAAACAAGTTATATTTTAATATATGAAATAAAATAATTTATTTGTTAGATCTAAGCAATTTTTTGTTAAAAATACGTATTCTACATTGGGTTAATTCCACCTTTATATGGAACTACTGCTTTAATGCGCAATGGCATAGTTTTATACAGTATTTTAATATAAATTTCAGAAATTTCACTGTGCCAAATATCACAAATAATTTTTTCTAGTTCTGCCAGAGCTGTAGGCTGCAAATTTCGAATCCTCTCCCCTCTCCCCCGCCTTTTTATAGACAAAACATTTCAAGCGGATTCTGAATTTTGTATTCTAGTATTCTTGAATTCTAGGTTTTTGCTTCACCTGTGAGATTTCTGTATTTTACTTCCTTTCTTGTTCCTACTTTTATTTTAACGTATCTGAACCTAAATATTTTAAGCAACACCATTCATACTAATAGTGTGCATGAACTGGATGTTCAAATTTACAGTTTTGTAAGGATGTAATAATAATAATATATAAACTGAAAATCGTATTTGGAAAAGCATAAAATTGTTTTAATTTTACTTAGAAATGTTTATTGCAATAACTGTGAATATTTTAATAAGAAGAAATTTAAAAGAAAAAAAAAAAAATGAGTATTTTAATAATTTCTTTTTTAGATATATAAATTAAGGATAATCAGAAAAATTTCATTCTTTTGATAATCATTTTGCATGAAAATAATTACAAAATAATTTTAGTTTGTCAAAATCCTGTAAAACTAAAAAAATTTCGAAATATGCTGAAATTATTTCTGTTCACTGTTTTAATGATGGTGTAAGTGTCAGACCTAAAGCCAGTTGACTAGGCTTGGACTGTATGGTGTGGTTTTAGCCCATATTTAAGCAAGTTAATAAAACAAAATGGAAAATCTTGAACAGCTAGGTCAAAGTGCGGCCTAGGATCAAACCCGGCACTTCCCGTCTACCAGTTTCGCCATTAGGACTGCTATCTCATTAGGACTGCTATATTAGGACTATTTCGAGGTCTAATAAAAAATATATTCTATGATATTCTTTGTGGAATTTAACTTAGAGTGAAAAAAGATGTTATTATTTTAGGTATTATAGGTGCTCAGGGCGATGGATAGGTAATTTTAACAATTTGAATCAAATAAACGCACCACGGACACTGTATAGCAAGGTGCATTATCATCTGGAAATGCTGTTTGTGGAAATGTCCAAGATACCTCCAAAATAGTCGGTCAGGCACCACTTTTATAAAGACTGTGTTTTATTTCGAGTTAATTGATCCTTTGAGCATAAAAATTTGCCCGACTGTTTGAAAAGTTATGCACCTCCGTATCATAATGTACGGAAAATGTGTCACTGTTTTAAAAGTGCGATTTTCATTAAGTCGGTCAAATTTTCATTGTCAGATCTGCTTGTTTTCTTTAACTCGAAATAAGTTAAACTTGACTCATCAGAGAGAACCAGTTCAGCCCAATAATTAACTAACAATTTTTTAATTTTTTCAGTCTTCTGTGGTCTTGCTTTCCCAATTCTCTTCACTAAGAATGGATTTTTTTTAAATTTTCTGCCATTTAAATGTGATTTGTTTAATAGTTGCTACACTGTAGTTAAAGAAATTATGCTGCTAAACACTTTTTCTGATTCTCTTTTATGTTCTAAATGTTCTACAAACCGATTTTATAAGGAATAGCTTTTTAACTTATTGTCATCTCGCTTGGATGAGCAACATGGCCGCTTAAAACCGAATTTCCGGTTGAAACGGCTAAAAAATGTTATATCTTGTTAAAAACCCTTTTACCAATATTTCGTTAACATTTAATTAATTTGCCATCTCACGTATTAAAATATTTTTTGATTTTCCTTCAAAAATTATTCCTTTTTGTGGCATCGTTAACTGTCTTATTCTTACCATTTTCGAAATAATGTCTAAAATTACAATTTTCCTGACAATTGCATTTTGTTTTTAACACTGGACTCAAAGCTAAAGTGTATGTGGAGGACGACATAATAAAATCTGTTCGAAAATTTGCATTTTAAACGATAAAATTGGAGGTTGTAGAAGGCGAAAAGAACAATATCCAAGTGCGGCTTTTTTTTTTTTTTTTGTCGCTTAGTGTACATGAATAGTTTCCAAACCGTGGCCCTCAGCATTTAAAAGTAGCATCATTTCAACGACGAAAAAAACTTTGGAACTAGGTTATTACACATAATCTCCTCAAGCACAATACAAATAAAAAGTTATTATTTTTCAGTTTTCTAGAATCGTATTCAAAAAGGCTGGAATCTGTACTCTACAAGAGCATTCTGATAATATACCATTTTTCTTAGGTTGATAAATCATCTTTCTGGGATCAAAATTTACTCACTTAAAAGAACTACTCACTGCTTAAGAAATACAAAAAACATAATTATATATATATATATACTTCTTTTTTCTTTTTTTCTAATTTTTAATATGTATATTTAATAATAATAAAAAAAACTTATAATAATAGCCCAAGTCATTATGCCTTTACTTTTGTTTGTTTAAAAAATTACTATTTTAAATCTTGTTAATCACAGAAAATAAAGTATTAAAAAAAAAAAAAAAAAAAAAAATGGCAGAAAAGAAATTATCAGAAAACTTTCAGCCTATTACTGTCGGCAGCAAAATTATTCGAGCGCTAGCAATAATTCTTATATAAAAAGTACACTTAGTACTGCTTTATTAAATAAATCCTTGTCGAGTCATGTTTTTAGGCAGTCTAAGAACATAATTCAACAAGGATTTATTTAATAAAACAGTATTAAGCGTACTTTTTTCACATAGGAATTGTTGCTAGCGCTCGAATAATTTTGCTGCCAATAGTATATACTTTTATGAATCTACTCAGCTCGCTCGGTAATTATTAATGTTCACTTCATTCAAAAGTTAATTTTTTAAATATTGAATTATAGACCAAACAGATTTTCAGGGGATAACTTATTAAATAAATAAAATTCAAGGTTGTCAAAAAGAAAAGCAGAATTTTTAAAAGAAATTTTTAGATTAAATTTCATTTTTTCAAATATATTACATTTATATTTGAATCATGATATCTTTATTTTAAAATTTTATATTTAACTTTAAAGTGCAATAGATAGTACATATATCAATCACTGATTGATCACAAGTCTTCTTTTGTAAATTAATTATATTGAGAATGAAAAGCAAAGCAATTGTATGTTTTTGTCAGACTTCTTATTTAATCAAATTTCATTACATAAATGTATAGTTCGATAATGTACTACCTATTGTATCACTGTATTTCATTGGAGCTATTTGAAATACCACAGTACCCAAAAATTTAAACCATTTTTCGATTGCAATTTAAGAAGTGATTATGTGTAGGGGGGGGCTTACTTTCATTTGCCCAGGGGCCCGTAATTCTTGTCACCGGCCCTACTCATAGACGAAGGCGATCGAAAAAATGAAAGATTACATAAATCACGTATGATGTTGCCTGGCACAGTAAAGAATGTGAAGCAGGGGCGTCGACTTTAAAAAAATGCTGTCGGTGCTCTGCTCAGGAACAAAGCTTGAGCGGGGGATGTACAGTCCCCTCCCCACCAATGTTTTTAAAAATATGGCGGCATATGAGATTTCTTTTCTATGTGCTGATTTGCACCTGAAAGAGGTGGATCATAATTTTGTTAATAATGTTATCTGTGAAAAACGCTAAGATTCATGTAACACTGGCCTTCTCTGTCGACCAGCTGATTCACCGGCTAAGAAAAAATGTTGCATTAAAAAGTATGACAGTAGCAAATTCTCGCTCTGTGAGGGGCTGCGGCGCCTTCGTCCTGCTTCAGACACTTACAACAGCCTTTTTGCTTACCGTACAAACTACAAAGTACCCTTGAAAATTCTGACCGTATTTACGACTTAAAAAAGAAAAAAAAAAAAAAAAAAATCTGACCATAACAAATTCACGTACGGTTCAAATGGCAATTTTCCCGGTCTCAGACACTTACAACAGCATATTTATTTATGCAAATGATTTTTGAAATTTCTAATATTGGCGAATTACTGCAATGTAGCGACTGCGGCGCCCTTCTCCCTTTTCAGACACCTACAACTGTTTCGAAAGTAAAAAGGGGATCTTTCTACGTAGTCTAAGCTCGTATGTATAAGTGTTTTAGAGAAAACCATGGAAAACTCCAAATGACTAGATCGGTGAGTGCTATCTGGGATCGAACCCGGCGCTTCTCGGTGAATTTTAAAAAGCCAAATTGCTTTGTGCCACTTTGAAAATCCGCTCTGTAAAATCTAGTTATTGAAAATTTTAATGAATGGCAATAAATTGCTTTCAGCTGTATCTTTAAATACTTGACAAAACACTTTATCCTAATTTCATTGTAAGAAATCCAAGAAAATGTATTTTCCCTTTTACTTTGAAATTTCCTTCTGGAGGATCCTTTTTTAAACCCTGTTTCAGGTTGAATATTCGATTCATTTGGCTTTGAATAAGAATTATTTTTATTCGGTGATGTTGATAATCTTATTTAAAAAAAAAAAAAAAGAAAAAAGAAAGAAAGAAATTTATCCATCTTTTTAAAGCATGTAAGAATAAATTAGCACGATATTTAGGATGTTAAGCACTGTTAAATAACCTACTGATTGTAGAACTGATTCTAAACTATAAAAGAAAATCTGAAAGTCGATATTTTCTAAATTAATCTGTTTAGTCTGACATTTCCATTATTCCTAGCCAAACAGAAAAAATCCAGTTAGAATTCTTTAAATAATCCTCATTGTGATTCCCTATCGTTAATAACATTGAAAGTCCTCCTATCCTTCTGAAATTGGCGACAGGACTTCGCTTTCTACTTTATGGTAAAACCAGATGTTTACAAACACATGTTTACTATTCATTTAAACGTATATTGCCTGTAAAGAATAGTTACCTTGAAAAGTTAACTGAAAAGGGGAAAAATACAAAGAGAAAGAGTGATTAAAAAATAAATCGCAAGTGTGCCTGCCGCTTTAAGCTGGTGTTATAATTTCTTTAACATAACTAAATAAATTATTTGAAGGAGAAAGCTAAAATATTTAATAGGTTATATTTAATAGCATTATTTAAATATTGATTTTAAAATTCTTATTGTAACTTTTAGAAAGTTAAAATTTACGATACTTATTCTTAAACTTTAAAGTGTAATTTTTATATCAGCACCATAAGATTATAATTTTAAAAGATGTGAAAGAAAACCTAAATTAAACATTAGAAAAACAAAATTTTAAATATTATACTTCCTTCAAGACATTTTCATTGAATTTTAATGCATAGAGGAATTTTAACCATATATATTCCTTTAAAAATAGTTGGTAATATTAATAATTTTGTTATCTCCGATTTTTACACTTATTGTCATGGCAAACCTTGGGATTTCATTTTTAATATATGAAGTATACTTAAATTTTGTATATTGAAATTTCATGAAATTTATCCCTCCTCCCTCCAACCAAAAGAGAATTGGTTAAAGCAAAGGGTTTTAAACCGATTAAGGGCAATGCGAAATATTCAAACAAGGGTGTTTTAAACTTTATGCCGTGAAAAGATTTTAGTTGCACATCATTCGTCAAATTTTGACGGGTATTAACTAGTAATAATTAAAACTATTACGACGTTAGTTTTATATTTAAAAAAATAATAAAGAATAAATAAAAAATAAATCATGTTATAAGTTTCATTTTTCAATACTTTTTATTCGCATGAGTAAAGAAATATTTCTTTTTATGTAAAAAATAAATGAATAAATAAATAAACATTAAGTAAAAATCGTCAACATTCAATTTTATT
Source organism: Salticus scenicus (assembly GCA_963930645.1). Taxonomy (NCBI): domain Eukaryota; kingdom Metazoa; phylum Arthropoda; class Arachnida; order Araneae; family Salticidae; genus Salticus; species Salticus scenicus. The sequence goes on from OZ005649.1 coordinate 308,784,397, forward strand.
ATCATCAGCTTGAAAATTTAATTTAAATAAATAATATTTAAGAAAAAAAAAAAAATTGCATGAAATGTAATTTTTTAAAAGTTCTAATAGGAATATCGAAAATATATGTTGCAAATATGCACGAATTTCTTTTTATAGAAGAGAATTTCTAAACTAAACGTGCCATAGTTTGTACTGTACGTCAAACACAGACAGGCAAATTATTTCTTCTATTAATATAGTACCTTTTCGAAATTTGAAATTTAGCACTGAAATAGCTCAAACATTCCGCGCCAATGGCTTTACTTACGCAATAGAGATATTCATCTTAGTACATCGCGAAAATGGGGGAAAAAAAGTTATAAATAGCAATAGAAATAAACATAAGAATTAACATATAAATAAGTAAAATGTCGTCATGGAAATGTCAGTAAAATGTCGTTCCTTTTGTAATGCTATATCTTATCTATTTACCTACACATTAATTTTTAATTCATATAATTTAAATTTTTCTACATTTCGAAATTCCTTCTTTTTAGGAACTTTTCTTTAGAATATGCCTAAAAAAGTCACAATTTTATAAACAGTTATTAATATTGCCTCACAAACACATAAACTAATATACTATTTGTTGATTTTTTTCTATATCAATCCATTTTTAGCTAAAATTTGTTCATCCGTGCGAAGCCGGACGGGTCCGCTAGTAATTATGAATTCATTTATGTAATACATAAAAATCTATTATTAATTGCATTAAATCAAATATGATTCAAAAATTAGTTTATATTTTCTTAAGTATTGTAATTACCGTTTTTTTAATTAGTAAACAACATAATTTTAAATTAACATCATCGTAACAGTATTTTATTAAGATTGTTAATGAATTTATTCAACATTACAGTGAAATAATTTTTTGAGCGACCATAAAACTAGTTTAGTTCGCTCTTACATTTGCTTTGTATAATGAATTTGAAATGAATATGAAATGTTATATGAAACATTTATTAAGTTTTCATTCATATTGCTCTAAGTGCTATCATCTCTCTATGTTTAAAAAAAATTCCATATGTGATTGTTTGTTGAATAGTTCTTATTATTCTTCCTGGTTTTGATCATTTTAATGACGAATTATTATACATTAAGTAACTAAGCTACTTAATATGTAAGTTACATTGTTTGTAAGTTTAATTTGTTGTAAGAATACAAATTTCCTATATAGCACAAAATAATAATAATGATAGTAATAATAATTGTCTAAGATTTAAGTGTTTAAGGAATATTATGAATATTTTTCTTTTTTCTGAAGTATCTCAAAGTATTGAAAATAATTAAATAAAATGAAATGAAATATGAGAGAAATTAATATACAAATTATAAATCAATGATGAAGATTGTGATATATATTTTATACAGATGTAACTTCCCCTCTAACATTCCATACACACCGTAGGACATATTTCTTATAATAGCTAATTCCTATCTGTTTCTTATTTTTCAAGTTTAGCTATGTAACAAATTTCATCTTTAATTCAATAATAAACTATAATATAAATTGTTGAGAGTTTTAATATAAAAATACATAATAACAAGATAGATTTTAATATAAAATGTTATTCATTAAAAAAAAAAAAAAAAAAAAAAAAAAAAACAGTTGATTTTAAAGAAGAAGAAAAAACTGGGCAATTTTTACCGTTAATATAATTTTGTGCCCCTCAGAAATTTTGTGCGCAAGGAATAAGTCTTGGGTTTCCATGCGATAGCCTTGGGTTCCTGAGCCCCGTTGGCTGTGCATTTTAGTTAAAACAATTTAAAAAAAAAAATAAAGCAAATGTATTGTTTACTTGTATGTTAATGTCGGCATATAGCATTAATTTTGTTCTAAAGAAAAGGTTGTTGATATTGTACATTTATAATTACATAATTAATAAATATTTTTCGAATTTGAGTGGGAAAAACAAAATTTCCTGAGCAGTTTAATAAATTGCTTAATTAGAATGTTTGCTCAAACTGTTTGTTAAATATTTATTGAATTCTATCTTGTGCTAAAATTTTCTACAAATCCTAGATATTTTCGAGGAAAAAAACAGTTTTAAATGCAATATTTTTTCAAAAATTCAATATTTATGCATAATTCAATTCGAAATCATTAAGAAAATTTCAGAAAATTAAAACTGAAAATTTCAGAAAATTAAAACTGAAAATTTCAGAAAATTAAAACTGAAAATTTCAGAATATTATTTTATCAAAATTTTTGAATTAAAATAGAAATCTCTAAATTATTTTATCCATAATTTTAAAAATATTTTCAAAAGTACTTATAGGAAACATCAATCAAGTATTTCATTGAAAGATTTACAATTTCAGCAAAGGTAGATTTGAAAACTAGGAAAATGTAGTTTTAATTGCATGTAACAATAATAATAATAATAATAATAATAATAATAACATTTAATCATTTCTGAAAATTAAACTTCTTTTTAACGATAGTTTTTTAATGACTGTAACGATTGAACTGTATCTACAAAACATAAGCGTAGGAAAGGGAGGGTGGGGCGGTCGCTGAGGGGAGTCAACCCCCCCCCCCATTAGTTATTACAAAATTTTCCTATAATCCCCCCCCCCCAAAAAATAAATAAATAAATAAATAAATAAATAAATAATAATAATAATAAAAAAAAATATATATATATCACCCATTTAAAACCAAAATTAGAGTTTTATAAATGTTCATAATTGCTACTATTTTATAGTTAATACGAATAATCATTAAATATTAATTAACATTTAATTATTAATTGATTTTTTAGAATAATTTTGTGTCATTTTTAAAATGAAATTTTTTGAAGTTCTCCCATAATTTTTGAATTGCTAAGTGTATGTGATATATATATATATATATATTTTTTTTTTTTTCAGCTCTGGCTCAAAATCTAATATGTAAAATTTTATAATGTACCTTGACATATACTGATGTCAGTTGGTTTTCTGTGAAAATCGTCTAACATGTGCCGTTGTAATGCTACGATTTCTCACATTTTTGGAAGGCTATAGCTAAGCTTTTGATTGTGCATAGCTTCGAAAACTTGATATTTGAAACAGTGGCGTAGCGAGAGGGGGGGGGGGGGCAAGGGGGGTTATCATGCCCCGGGCGCCTCTTGCAGAGGGGCGCCAAATGATCTTCAAGACAAACAAGTTTTCTCGTAAAATTTCATTTTTGTTTTGATCGATTTCTCGGAAATATACTTTAAATTAATATGTAATATAATTAAATGTTTGCGTTCTTGATTTGTCCGATAAAATATGTTATAAATAATATTTGAACACAGCTCGAATCATTAAAATGAAGAACGAAAAGGAAAATATAGTTTTACAAAGATATATATTCGTAAAAGGATTTCTGTTTTTAAAGAAAATAATCTAAATTGTTGGGGAAAAACCACTGCTCGTAAAACTCATCAATCAAGAAAGATCTATGAAAAGGACGGTATGTATCTTCCGATTTGGGGATCGACTTCCTTGGAAGTTTCAGGTTTCAGATAGCACTTGTTAAACATGTATATTCTGAGAAACTTCTAATTGGAAGACTATAAATGAGTATCCACAAGAGCTATTATTGATTGGATATTGATAAATTGAATAGAAATAAAGGCGATATATATTTTTGAGATTTTACATGGGTGGTCTTAAAAAAAAAATGCAAAACTGTTCTAAAAGTATAAAATAGAATCTATGAGCGAAATAAAAATAAAACACTAATTTTGAGATACAATATTTTTAAAAATCGGGTGCTCTAAAAGAAGAAAGGAATAAACTAAATTAGTTTAATAAGAGAATCACTTTTTTCACTTTATAAATAAAAACTTTAAAAATTTTATATTGCGTGAAAGGCATTTTTATAATAAAAGGCAGTTTAAAGAAATTGGTCGAACTCAACAAAGATTTATATCATCGGGGTTAATACGACTGGCCTAGTATGATCTGTAATCATTTAAATGTCATGAAATGAAAGACGAAACTAGAAACACAAACCCATTTGTAACTTTGACACTAATACAAATATAAAAATTAAAAACTCTGTCAAAGACAGAATTGAGATTAAGTGCGGAGGACTATTAATTTTAATCTGTAAAATTTTTAATTTTTAATTACTTTTTATCTCATCTTTTGACCGTAAAACTGGACCACATACTTTTTAAAATGACTGAAATGAAGTAAAGCGAAGGCGAAGTGTTGCCATCCAAATTTCATACTTTAGTTAATTAAAAAAAAAAAAAAATCTAATTGTCGTGTCAAAAAAACTGTTTGCACACCTGGATTCACAAAAATCGCCCCTTTCATTGGGTACCGAATTTGTAAGGACAGGACTGATATTTCTAATTTATTTTTACTTTTTTGGTGTTTTACAAGACTGGTATACAATAACTGGCAACGATGCAACGTTTTAATCCAGTTTGAAACTAATAGTCCTTCATCCTAAAAAGTGTACTCAACATTTGTGCAAACTGAATTTTATTTTTATCGATTAAAAAAAAAAAAAAAAAAAAAAAAAAACATAAACTCATGTTTTTTTTTTATTATTATTATTAAGGAAAAAATGTTTGAGTCATAGAAATATGCTTAATAAATGACTTTTCCCCCTTCTTTTGGCTCTTCAAATTTCGAATGTTATTCTGTAGAAGATAGTTTGATAACAAATTGAGAATCTTTAAAAATAAAAATGAAAGGAAATTCCTTGCTTTTAAATATTTATTACACCAAGTATAATTAAAAATAGTTAATTGCACAGATATTAACATATCTTTTATCAAGTACAGTAAAATGCAAACTTCTTTATAGTTCAGCAAATTTTTAAAAATATTAAATTAATACATTTTCAAGCCGATAAAAGGGCCGTACATTCATTATTTACATTTTTTTTTTGCTATTTGGTGTTAATTATTTGCCAGAGGTATAGGTATTAAGTGCATGTTTAGTTTACAGTTTTGATATTCTGAGTTACGTGGAAAATATAATCAAGAATTTTTTTATTTCTACAAATCTCCATGTATTTATGCTTTAAGGTAAAAGTCATAGGGAAAATTTATCAATGGAAACTTACTGAATAAAGTGTTCCTTTCCAGTAGGGGGGGGGGGGGGGGCACCGAAGCGGGAGAGCCATCCCTACCGTGGAGGATCAAAATTGTGATGGCATGCCTCCGGACCACCTCTAGGGGTGTGTCCCAGACCGTCGCCAATTGCCCATCTGCGCAGCACTAGTGCGACGTTAAACCCAACCATCCTTCCATCCAGTGGTAGAAATATTCTGCTCTCAAAGTTGATAGCATAGCTGCCAACATCCTAATTAATTTTCTGTACTGCTGTTAGTACTCATCTTTTTTTCACATCAACGATCTTAGAGGTTTTTTTTTTTTTTTTATGTAATCATAATTACATTTAGAGAGAATTACTCTAAAAATAAGCCAGTGCGAAAAAAGCGGCTGATACTAACAGTGCTATGAAGATGTTGGTAAATTAAGATGTTGGCAACTATATGATAGACGGGAGGTCCCGAGTTCAGACCCAAATCGCACTCCTCGATCTAACCTAGCCATTCAGAATTTTTCGGGGTTTTCCCCGAAACTATCGTGAATATGGATTTTCTTATTTTTTCTTAACTACCTACATTTGGAGAGAATTACTCTAAAAATAAACCAGTGTGTAAAAAGCGGCGGACACTAATAGCATTACGGAATATTAACTAGAATGTTGGCATCTATGTGATACATGGCAGGTCTCGAATTCAAACCCAAGTCACACATATCGATCTAACTTAGCCATTCAGAAGTTTTCGTGGTTTCTCCTGAAATTAACGTGAATATGGATTTTCTTATTTAACCTTAATTATATTTGGAAAGGATTACTCTAAAAATAAAAGGGTGTGAAAAAAAAGTAGTATACTAATAGTACTACGGAATGTTATTAGGATATTGGCAGCTATGTCATACACGGCAGGTCTCGAGTTCAAACCCAAGTCACACACATCGATCTAATCTAGCCATTCAGACGTTTTCGTGGTTTTCTCCGAAATTAGCGTGAATATGGATTTCTTATTAATTCTTAATTATATTTGGAAAGGATTACTCTAAAAATAAAACGGTATGAAAAAAGTGGAGTATACTAATAGTACTACAGAATATTATTAGGATATTGGCAGCTATGTGATAGACGGAAGGTCCCGAGTTCAAACCCAAGTCACATTCTTCGATCTAATCCAGCCATTAAGAATTTTTCGTAGTTTTTCCCGAAACTAGCATGATTATGGATTTTCTTATTTAATTTTAATTATATTTTGAGAGAATTACTCAAAAATAAACCAGTGTGAAAAAAGCGGCGGATACTAATAGTACTACTGAATATTAATTATGATGTTGGTAACTATGTGGCAGACGGAAGGTCCCGAGTTCTAGTTCAAATCCAAGTCACACTCCTCGATCTAACCTAGCCATTCAGACTTTTTCGAGGTTTTCCCCGAAACTATCGTGAATATGGATTTTCTTATTTAATCTTAATTATATTTGGAAAGGATTACTCTAAAAATAAAACGGTGTAATGCGAAAAACGTGGAGAATATTAATAGTACTACGGAATATTATTATGATATTGGCAGCTATGTGATAGACGGATGGTCTCGAGTTCAAACCCAAGTCATACTCCTCGATCTAACCTAGCCATTCAGAATTTTTCGTGGTTTTCCCCGAAACTAGCATGAATATGGATTTACTTATTTAATCTTAATTATATTTGGAGAGAATTACTCTAAAAATAAACCAGTGTGAAAAAAGCGGCGGATACTAATAGTACTACGGAATTTTAATTAGGATGTTGGCAGTTATGTGACAGACGGGAGGTTCCAAATTCAAACCTAAGTCACGATAACAGGCACACACACAGACCAACCGCTAAAGACCTGTTTTTAGAATTTGGAGGCACCTCATATTGTGAAAATATCACAAAAACTTAATTTCCAAAATTTGATTTAAAAACTATGTGCTTCTCTACCACACTTCGTAAGTGAAAGTTAAAAGAAGAAAAAAAATGTGTTATTCTACAAATACTAACTGCATTGAACTCAAAAATTTTAAAGTGGAATTCGGAAAATTAATAAGTAAATAAAATAAAAAATCATAGATAGGTGGGGGGAGGGGGGGGGGCGCCGAAAAGGAATCCTGCCCCGGGCGCCAGTTATGCTTGCTACGCCACTGATTTGAAAGGGATATTATTATTATGAAATAACATGCTGATTCAATTAACTGAAATTCCGTGTACTAGAAATATGTCTGCTTCTATAGTTTATAAGTGCACAAAATTTAATATGTGAGATCACCATTATAAAAAGAAAACTCACCAAATTTGGGTGTGTATGAGTTTACGGGTGGCGCTGCTATAAATGACTTTCTGTGGCTTTGCATATGATTGAAATTCCACCAAATTGCATACGTGCATTTTTATTGTAAAAAAAAAAAAACCTTTATTTTTTATGCGTGTTTGTTGGTACGTGGCACTCTTAAGAATGATACAGAAGAAAGATTTGTTACGCACACAATATACTAGTTTTTTATATTATGTGTATTTAAAAAAAGTAATATCCTACAAAATTAATAAAGAATTTTTGTAATTTCTTTTTTCCTTACTTGGGCGTTTTTTTAATTATTTTTTATTTTTATCTCTATTATTTATTCTTTTATTTGAAACGTAATATTTGGTATAAGTAAATCGTTTATATTGCGAGTATTTTTAAATATTAGTTAACAAAATTTGTTTGAAATCAGCAAAAACTGATATAAAAACTATATTGTTTTACTTCTGATCTCCAGTTTCCCCAGCTATATCAAAACTACATTGCATTTATTTCTTAATTAGTAACAATTGAAGATATTTTTCTGGGAATAATTGATGATAATTTTTCGTAAAATGAAACTGAAGAGAAATAAAATTTTCGTTTGTCCCACCCCCTCCCGTAGATTTACAAAAATTCCAAATTACTGTGTTTTTCCTTAATAAGTTATATAAAATAAGAAGTCTCATTGAAATCAGTGAAAAGTTATATAAAAATCTTTTTGTGTGTGTGTGTGTGTGTGTGTCTTCCACTGCCAAAAAAGCCCTTCTTTACATATCTAAGGTATTTTTCTTTAATTATTATGAAATAATAATATATAATCTTCTTGAAATTGAAAAATAAAATACTTTTTTATTTTTATTTTGTCCTCTTCTCCTTCCACAAACCACTAAATATATAAGAACTCTATAAATCCCCCCCTTTTTTTTTTTGCTCGATAAAAATGCCAACGAAAGCAATGGAAACCAGAAAAAAAGGCATTGGTGAAAATTGTAACAGTAACTTCTAAATGAGTAGAGTTACGAATATCTGTGCAAATAAAGAGAGGTGAGTCTCTATGTTTATATGTGTGATTGACGTATGGGCTGGGCTTAAAAGAGTAGTTTTCAAATGAATACAACTAACTCACGACAGTCGTGTATATTTTGAAATTGAAGATAACATTTCCTCTTTGCTTTTAAGGTATGAAATACAAGTTCGCAATGATTTCTTTTAAAAAGAAATAAATATTTTTCTTTCTACAAATTAACTTTGGATGTAATTTGGTTGCTATATTTAGGGACGAAAACAGATATTACATTAAATTAATTTGTTATAATTTTAATAAAACAGTGTAGTTTTATGATTTAAAAAAGTTTATTTTAGCTCCGCTTTAATGATTTTCAGTGCAAAATCACAATTATAAGGACAGCTCGAATCTTAGTAATTTTTTTTTTCAGTTATTCTTTAAATTAATATTTTATGGGGTCTCTTTTTAGGGTGAAACAGTCAGACTTTCTCTCTGGTATATATATATATACATATACACTTTTTTTTATTTTTTAATATTCAGTTTCAATACCATTTCATACAGCATAGATGATATTTTGAATACATTTAAACTATTTAAAATTGCTTTCCACTTCCATGCACTTTTCTATTATGATAAGTTAAAGTTTTTTCAACTTTTAGGCCACGGGAAAGGCAATAATACAGAACTTTCTTTCTTCAAACTATTTCCTATTGCTCTAGAAGTATAGAAAAAAATGTAAGTCTTGCTGAAAAAAATATTATTACCCCCTCAAAATCTAACAAAAATCTGAGAATTCCACGTTTAAAATTTGAGTATGAATTTTCCAATATAAAAATTTCGTAAGTTATTGGAAATTTGCGAATTTCTTAACATGGCAGAATAGAGTAAAATTTCGCATATACGTCAATCTTGAGGGATATTTTCATCATAAATATGTCAAACCACTTTCGAAATATTATTTAGGATACTGGCATGAATATCATAGAGTATGATTTTTCCAATGTAAAAAATTCGTAAGTTATTTGGAATTTACGATTTACTTAACATGGCAGAATAAGGCAAAATTGAGCATAAACTTTCATTTTGAGGATCATAAATACATTAGACAACTTCAAAATTATATTTATGATATTTGTTTGAACATGATTGAATACAAATATTCTAATAGGAAAATTTCGTAAATTATTCGTAATTTACGATTTTACCAACATAGCGAAATTGTAAATTTTTTATATAAATATGAATTTTCAGGGTTATTGCATTGGAAATAGTAGCATGAAAACTAAACAACGGAATTGACCCTGATAAAATAAATTAATAGATTATAATAAGTAAAATATATCGAAGTGAACGGTGGATATCCTATTAGGCGGGGATTTCATTCTGTCACTGTATGAAGCTTTGGTCAAATTCTTTTTTTTTTTTACATGATTATAACATATCTCGCACTAGAAATTTATGAGAACATAAATATGATGGGGAACTGAGCAGAGTCCACCTATGCCAACTAGTTTCTTAGAAATTTATAACTTCTTCGATTCTATAATAGATTATTTCATAATAAACAAAATTCAATATGATGTCCTGCAAATGATGATGATGATGTTTTCTTCCTGCGTGAAAATATAGGACGGCGGTCCTAAAAAATTGATGAAACAATGATCTCATGTATGCCTATTAATTATATAGATAAATGGAAAAAAAAAAAAAAAAAAAAAAACTATTTTGACATTAGCTTTATTCGAATTTTTTTATGACTCCGGTAATGAATTTATTTCCTTTTAAACCGGGAAAGTATTAAAAACTGTTTTGGGGGCAACATTATTTCTTTCTTTTTAAAAAAATTTAAAGTTAAAATGGGGTTTTATTTAATATCTTTAGAACTAAAGACCTTACTGCGACGTTAAATAGATATTTGTCGGATTGATAAGTATGCCAACATTTGTAGCGATGGATGGAACAGTTTACTTTTAACTAATTAAAACCTGGTATAACACGACGTTTATTTTATCAAAATAAAATCACGTTCCAGATTTTTTTTTGGAGTGGTCGTACCTCACACCGTTTGGGAGGCCTCTTGCTTATTATTATATATAATATATATGTATGTATATATATATGTTATAAAAAGTGACCTTCCAATTTGTTAGAAAAGCAAAGTTTTTGATCAGTACATTTTGCCTGTTTTAACTTATACTTCAAAAACTTGGTCTTTAACATGTAAAGCTATACAGAACTTTCAAATAAACCAGAGAAGCATAGAGAGATGCATGTTAGGATTCACCCGAAGAGACAAAAAGAGAAACACTTGAATTAGGAAACAAACAAAAGTTATTGATGACATTTCTAGAGTCAAGAAGTTAAAATGGAGCTACGTTGGGTATCTTGCGAGAAGAAATGATGATAGATGGATCACCAAAGTTTTATTTTGGATGCCGAGAGATAAGAAAAGACCGAGGAAGAGACACTGTGTCGTTGGAGAGCTCGTTTAGAACGAGCAGAATGGAGAGGAACTACAGAAAATAGGGCAGTTTGGAATCACCTAAGAGAAGCCTTCATATTGCAGTAGATGATAAAGGCTGAAATTGATGTTTGATGATGATATAACGACGGAATAAATAATGTAACACATAATTGCTTCATTTGAATTTCAATAGCATTCATCACCATGCATTCTCAATTTCAAAGTAGTTTAATAAAATAAAACTGCAAAATGAATTTCAACTATTCGAAATATATACATACATTATTCTTAATTTAAACTCGTGTTTTATATATATATATAAAAAAAAAAAGATGTATATGGTATTATTTGTTAGTTTTAAATTGCGAAAAAAATGTTTCCCACAAATTTCATTTCAGCCTATATTTATTAAACAGTTAAAAAATTTACTTTTGAGTACTGCATCGTTTGGCAAAATTTTATTAAATCTCGTTCGCTTTAGTAAAATATAGATAATCAAAAAATTTTATTTATTCTTTTGTTTTTAAATAAGCTATGGCTTGTTAATACTTTGCTTTCAGAAAGTGCGAAAATTATAAAAATTCAAGTACCACATTTTTTTTTTTTTTTTTTTTTTTTTTTTTTAAATCTCATTTGCTTAAGTGTCTTTCGGACTTCTGTGTTTCTTGCTACGTCATCAGTATTTCTGGTTCCACTATTTCGAATTTGATGACCAAGCCCTCATCATACTCTCCAGCTTTGCTTTTAGCCCCTGCTTACTACAGTTCTGTATTTGCTACGTCCTGGCTTGTAGGTGCGGTGTGTTGTACATTACGTCCTAGGTTGCCGATGTATAATAAGTCTTCATTTGGCGGTATTGTCTTCATTTGTCTTCATTTATGTCCTTGTTTGCATGTGTGTATTATGTTCTTACTTGGGGGTGTGTAATGGATCTTAATTTGCCGGTGTGTATCTCGTCTTCATTTGCCTGTGTGTAAAAGGTCTTGATTTGCCGGTGTGTATCACGTCTTCATTTGCCTGTGTATAAAAGGTCTTCATTTGCCTGTGTGTAACAGGTCTTGATTTGCCGGTGTGTATCACGTCTTCATTTGCCTGTGTGTAAAAGGTCTTGATTTGCCGGTGTGTATCACGTCTTCAATTGCCTGTGTGTAAAAGGTCTTGATTTGCCGGTGTGTATCACGTCCTCATTTGCCTGTGTGTAAAAGGTCTTAACTTGCCGGTGTGTATTAGGTCCTAAAAGGGCGGCGTGTATGATTTTTCTTTTATGCTGTATTTATCAGAATATAATCCGTGTATTAATTTTATGCATGTCACCATATTTTTAATTTACCAATTTCGTTTTTTCTCAAAGCTAGATAAAATAAATAGTTTTACAGTTAAAATATGTAGTTATCTGCACAATTATGCAATGCTATATAAATAACTGAGCTGCCCTTTATGCGTCCGTAAAATTATTTATTTTTGACATTTCAGGTGTAAAAAAATATATATATATTTTATTCTGGATATTAGACACTAAATCCTTTTTATGGTATCAAATAATTGATTTTACTTTATTACACACTAGCCGCTTTTAGTAAACAACTGTTTCGCTACATATGTAACTTATGGCAGTGTAAGTCTCTTACTCGAGAGTTTTGTAGTGCCATAACCACTAATCGAGTGTATTGCTTTAATGAACTGCAATATTGACAAACATTATCAGGCTTTTGGTGTACCGTAAAAAATACTGACTCTAATGACAAACTCCTGTTCATAAATGTCCGTGGTGTTTTCTTTCTTTGACAGACATTACCAGACTGTTCACGTATCTTGAAAAAACCCACCGTTCATGTTTCTACTTGCTAATCTTTCCAATCTGATGTATTGCATTAAGCTCCCGGGTCACTTACATAACTTAATTAAAATCATTATAGTAAAATATTAAATAATTTAACATCGCTAAAATTTCCGTTCTACATAACATTTAAAAGTAAAAAACCTCTCCCCCTCAAAAAAAAAAAAAAAAAAAAAAAAAAAAAGATTCCTCCCCCCCCCCTTTTTTTTATGACGTAAGTTTTCACCAACCCTAGGAAACAAAGTTCGAAAACAATATACAAAAATACCGTACTTAGAAAAATATTATATAAACGTAAATTATTATATATATGAACGTAAATTATTTATTATTGCTAAAATTTCATTTCGATATATAGTATAAAAATAAATTCAAACAAATGCCTTTTTTTTTTTTTTTTCCTTTTCTTTTTATTTTAATGATGAAAATTTTACAAAATATTCCATTTTCACAGGTAAGTATAAAGAAAATTACAGAGTATATACATCATAATTTATTTAATATAGTTATAATAGTTGTAAAATACCTATGGCACCCATAAATTTATAGTCCATTATAAATTCATATTTTGACCTCTAGGGCCGCTGTGAAGCACGTTAAAATAGCATCAAAACCATTCAACCATTTAAATGCACAATATATTCTAGTCTAACATAAATCCTTTCATAACAAGAATTTTTCGCCGTAAGAGATGCTGCAATTTTTTTTCTTTTTCTTTTTTCCTTTCTCTCTCTCTCTCTCTTTTTTTTTAACATAACAAAACACTAATATTACTTCATAAAATGGTTATAAATAATTACGTCTAATAAACATTATTTATTCATATAAATTAATTATTAAATACAGTTGATAATTTTCTTCCTAAAATAAAATATTGTAATAATTATTGATTAAAAATATTTAAAAGGTATTAAATCTAGCTGTTAAATAACTATTGCACATAAAACCTACAAAATGTGTACAGTAAGTATCATGAAAAAATCATATGTCAGCACTACGGATAATATCAATATTAAATAAGTATTAACAGATTCATCTAACCAGACTACATTCTTTAATAAACAAAGTTAAACTTTGCATGTAAAAATTAAATGCTAAACTAAGTATAATAAATGCATTTATAAAATCATTTTTAGGCAAATTCTATTATTCCTTTTATGTTGAGATTACCTTTTTAAAGAAAGCATAATAGCCCCAAACTAAGTAGGTTTAAAAAACTACTTTACTATTAACGTGGGAAAAAAAGTACAGTTTACTACAACGTAGTAAATAGTAATTATTTGCCCCTCCTTCATAAACAGGTTTCTTATCTGTTCATTCATCAATCGCCTGATATGTATTTTTACCGACCAAACGAGGACCTAGGACTTTCTATCATACACACATGTTTCTACCTTCCTTCTCCGACACACAATCTAGATACACACTTTGCTTTAAAATACCTCCAAATGAAGACTTCCTAAATTTTTTATTCTGTTAATGTCCAGATACAAAAAATCCATTATTAAATAGTATAAGATGCGAATCTTAAATTTTGGCAACTGAGGACGTCCCCATTTGCGTGTGTGTCCCGAGTTTGAAGGTGTGTATACACACGCAAGTCCCCGATTCGCACCCCTTGCCAACACACACACAGACACAGACACACACAGACACACAGACCATTTGCTAAAAACATGATTTTCGTATTCAGGGGACCTCAAAACGTGTAAATATAACAAAATCTCGCGTTCGAAAATTTGAGCCAAAAACAATACTTTCTCTACCTTATGGGTAAGAGAAAGTAAAAAAAAAAAAAAAAAAAAAATGTTTCATTAACAACTTATATTGCTATTGTTATTTTTATTTTTATTTTATTTTTATTTATTTTTATTTTTATTTTTTTAATATTATGCACCAATTTTTAATTCGAAAGAAATTTAAGAAATTTTAAATTAGACAAATCAGAAGGATTAATAAGTACTTCAAATAATTAAAACTGCTTTAATATTTTTTAGAACGCATAAAAATTAAAATGACAGTTTTCCAATGTTTTATTAAACTATATTTTGCAGCATACATACATGTATCTGTACAAGTTTAGCAAATATATTAATTTTATAATAATAATAATAATAATCACCAATAATAATAAACTTTATTAACACATTTTACGTGATAAACTACAACGAAATTATCTGAAAAAGCGAACAAAATTAAAAAAATAAATAAATAAATAAATAAAAATATAATCATGATATATAAAATGTATAAAGGAAACTTGAAAGAAACAAAGAAAAAAATTTTTAATGAGAAATGCTAAAAAATGCACAAAAATTTCATATTAAGTATTTATTAAAAAATGCCATATTTTTCAGAGTTAAAAATTAATGCTATTTTTTTCTGTAGCTAATAGTAATCTAAATGAATTTTAAAATAAATTAGTTTTAAAAAGTTATGGTTTAATAGTTTTATTTCGGGAGGAAATAATTACTGTGTTGTACATTTAATATTAATAATTCAAAATTACGAGAGAGAGCTTTTAATTAAGATTAGATTTCATTAATAAAATGCAGACCCTTATAAAATTTATATTGACAGAATTAAAAAAGAGAAGAAATAAAATCAAAATTAAAACAATTATAATTTATTTTTTACTTTAAATTTTGTGTTTGTCATAATAAGAAACCAAATAATACATCGCTTCCTCCACGCTTTGCGTTGTTTATCATAGCGGAGCGGAAGGGGTTCACATAGGATCGCTTTGGCGGTTTTTAATTTTTTTTTTTTTTCTTTTTTTTAATTTTAGTGATGAATGAAATTAGTTATCGGAATTGCATAAACAAAGATTTCGGCGAGAAACATCTGAACTACTTCAGTGCCACATTTTAAATTTCGTCAAGCGACTAAAACTGTTTCAACTTTTTTATCACGAATTTTCTCAATTTTATTTTAAATATTTTTTAATATATGCGAAAAGGGGAAGGGGGGGGGATTTTTTAGTTGGTTTCAATATTCAAAAAGAAAAAAGTCTTGCTTTTCAATTTCAATTAAAGGTAATTGTTACATGTTCTTTTAGATTGATTTCTTTAGAACTCGACCTATTACTACCATTTTGTTTATCTATATCTATCTATCTATATCTACCTATCTATCTATCTATCTATATCTACCTATCTATCTATCTATCGATACACACACACATATATATAGTATTCCAAACCGAACCAAATTTCGACAGTGAACTCATCTTATAAACATCTTGGATGAGTTTATTGACCAAATTGCTCCGTCTTTTCATTTTTAAGTGGGGACCACTTGAAAATTTCAAATCCACATTGTAAAAAGCGTATTTAAGGTTGGATTTGCTTGAATTTTGATGTATACATATACTCCATAAGTCTCTCAATCAAGTTTATTAGTGAAATTTATTCGAAATTTTTAACAAAATTGCTGATATCTTAAATTGAGCGGGGCCACTTGAAATCAGACTACCACTTGAAAATTTAACATCACGATAACTTCCGAAATAATTCTGCAAATCGAACCAAATTTGGACATTGAACTTATCTCATAAATATCTTGAATGAGTTTGTTAACCAAGTTGCTCTGTCATTTTGTTTTCAAGTAGAGACCACTTGAAAATTTTAAATTCACGTTGTAAAAAGCATATTATGAATTTGTTTGAATTTTTATGTATACGTAGACCATATAAGGATGGTGTAACCTCCGTTTCACCGACAAAAAATTTCCTACCCCCCTGTTTTTCCCATTCAAGCTTCCCTTTCCAGCTATTTAGGGATTTATCCTATAATTATGGGGAAAACAAGTGGAAAGGAAATTTCAATTCAATGAAATGGCGGGTACTAGTTACGTAAGGAGATTATTGTCCAGTTCACCCCTTTTTATCAGTTGATACGACTCAGTCTCAGGTGCACAAACCCATGGTGAATTACAATTTTCATTTGTCATTTTTTACGTCTAATTTATAACCACGTTACTGTCATAAAATTATTTCTCTTTTTACAGTGCACTCCCAGAAATTCATAAAGCCTGAGACCAAAGACTGCGCGAATTTTAAAATTTTGTAGATTTTTCTTTTTCATTTTAAAATTAGAATTTTATTATAATGCATTGAAAATGATTGGCATTATATAAGATATATGAAATTTATAGATGAAGGCAAATAAAGAGTATAAATAATGTAATAAAAACGCACATATAAAATTTATAGTATAGCAACATTTATAATATAGCAACTTTTTATTATCATTATTTTTTAATAATTTCTTTTCAAAAGGAATTCTTTTTTAAAGGAAGTGGGCATAGCCTGCTAGTATAAGAATAATTGTATAATAAATTTGCGACTTTTATTACGGTTTAGAATTATAGGTAAAGAGAAGTAATTTATTTATTTATATTTTCAGTCTATGGATTCATTTTTTTTTTTTTTTTTTTTTTTTTTCTGTGTGTGTGTGTGTGTTTAAGCACAAATATTATTGAGTTATAAGAATTTAGGTACTTATCTCCAAGACCTAGACCTTGCTTAAAATTAACTTTCCTTCTCTCATTAGACTCCATTTCTAAAATAACACCATTGAAGTAAGTTCTATCATGATTTTCTTCTTTGAACTTTAGCATAAATTTCAATGTTTAAATTGGTCGTGATCAACAGATTTCTGAAGTCTACTGAAATTTTCAAAATCCTTGTTTATTATTATCTTAAAAAAAAAAAAAAATCTTATATTTTCAGTTTAAACACATCGATGCATAAGCTCAATAAAAACCAGCAAGTAAAAAATCACATAAATGCTGTTAAGAAAAAGAAAAAAAATAAACATAATATTTCAATTTATTTAATTTATATATATATATATATTATTTCCTACTACCAATTGTTATTTCTCAGTTTATTAATACATCACCAAACTAGTATGTTGTGGCCACCACATGACTTTCTTCTATATTTTCCTATAGAAATTCACTCAGTAAAAAAAATTTATTAAAATTATTATTTAAAAAAAAATATCTACCATGATAATGCAGACGATTTCCATATTAGAGAAGTGTAGTGTAACACTAAATATAAAAAAAAAAAGTAAATTTTATTGCCACTATTACATTAAAAAAAAATGTTAAAAATGAAAAAATCGATAACTTTTTTTTAAATTATCGCAGATGGATGGTTCAACCATTCGTTTTTAAGGTATTGGCGAGCTCTTTTGAAAGATACCCATCATGAAAATTTACTCCCCTCGAGGGGGGGACTCCCCCAAGGGAGGGGACGAGGCTCCTACACATACAAAAAAAAATTTCCCATTTGACTATCTCTATTATAAATAATTCTTATAAATTTCATAATGATTACTAAAAAATAATTATCTTTATGCACATTTATACAAAATTTTGTCCTATATCACCATATTAAAAATTTAGAAAAAGCGGGATGGCAACGCAACCTGTTAGACAATTTTTACCAAAAGTTGATAGGCACTAATTTATGTCAAGGTGTAACTACATACCAATTTGTATGAAATTCTGTGTAGTAGTTCCTGAAATACAGTTGCCACAAAATTTTGTCACACACACACAGACTGACAGACAGACATTTTCTAAAAATGGTCAAATCGTGTTCTACAGCTCTCAAAACGTGTAAATCCATCAAAAACCAGAGGTCGAACATTTTTACGAATCCAATACTTTCTTCTATTGAATATAGAAGAAAGTAAAAATGTTTATCATGATAATTTCTGAAATACTGAATTAATTAACAAACTTTGGGCTTATAAAACTGAAAGTAAAAGTTAATGATTAAAACAACCGAAAAGAAAAAAAAAAGTTTAAATGAATGTTTTCGACCAAATTTAAAAATGAGTTGACCAGCAGGTAATTAAAAAAGAAATTCTACTGTTTATTCTGTTTTACGATTTTATTTTTAAATATAAATATATTCATATAATCTTTTGTGCTTGTATTTATTATTTAAGTAAAAATAATAAACCAAGTCTTATTCTATTAAAAAATTTAACAATTATGCCTGAGCAGACCATTTTGGCAACTAAGAAAAAATAATTAAGTGCCATTGACGCCTGTTTTTCACATTCTAATTTCTAATTCTGGGTTTTATTTCTAACTCTCGTATTTATTTCCCAAGTTTTTCTGCATCTTAGCTTCTAAGTTTTTTAGGATTATAATAGCCTTCAAACTATACAACTAGTCTTAAATGAGCTTGAAAAATGTATGTTATACCCCCATTTCGCCGACAAAATGGGGGTGTCGATTTTCCCTTCTTTGGGGAATTTGTCAACGAAAGGGGGTAGGAAATTTTCGTGTCGGCGAAACGGGGGTATAACCATAAGCCCCGTGGCAGAAACACGGCGACACGGCGACGATGTCGCAGAAACAGAAATGCTCTTGCAGAAAGATTTTACTTTTAAGTCAAATAAATTTTGCCATTGTGTTAAAAAAAAGAGAGAGAGAGAGAGAGAGAAAGAGAGAGAGAAAGAGAGAGAGAGAGAGAGAAAGAAACTCAAAGAATGGTTTATATAATCTGTTCTACAGAACAAATTTTCGTTTCTGCAGATACGATCGCTTCAAACCTGAATAAGGAGAGGAGATAAAGCGGATGTAACTCACTTGGGTTAGCTTTGATACGGCATGCAATAGCGATTCGTGATGCGGTGATATGATTCGGTGTACCGACACTATTCACTGGTAACCTCTTCACATCGGAACTTTATTTTCGTGTCTCCAAACTTTGTTTTCGCGCCGCGCCTGCCGCTCGTGTCCTGTGTATTTATTGTATTGCTAAAAGATGTTTTTTCGGAAGAATGTGGCTTTGCAACCATTTTCCGAATTTCATATTTCATGCATTTTCTGATTCATTGCATAACAAAATAGATCCAGTGATTTTTTTTTTTTTTTTTTTTTTTTTAAATAAGTGCGTGATTGCTGCTGTACCGATTTTCATGCATTTTCTGATTTACGCACGACAACTTAGTTGCATCTAATGATTTTTTTTTCTTTAATGTATGCGAAGCGTGCATACGTGCGTGGTAGTAAATACACGTAAATTTTTAAAAGCTGCATTAATTTTAATGTTTGGTTCAAACTATGCAATACATTTCACAAATATATACAGAAATAAGACTATGGGGAAATTTGTAACGTTTGTAGTTATACGCAAAATAAAAAATGAAGCTTCAAACCTTGCTTCAAAAAATAGAAAATCAAGAAATTAATCTTAAAAATACTTTATTGGTTTTTAGCATTTTATATGTAGTAAAATATCTTAGCAATAAATATTAATGGGTATCTTAAGTTACAAAATTGGTAACTTTTCTATTTTTTTTTCTTTGCTAATCATTAATTATTTTAATTGTGATTAAAATTTTTAGCTTTAAATTTGTTGTTTAAACATATGAAGTCGTAAAAAAAATATTAATTTATTTTACAAAGATACTCTTATCATTAGTTTCTACAGCTTGTTCATTTCATTTTTTAAACATTTGAATTTTTAAAAAATGTTTATTTTTTTAACTGAAATATTGCAAATTAACTAGTTATTTTGAATAAAAATCAAACCAAATGTTTAGTCGAATATATATATATATATATATATATATTGTAAGCTAAATGAATTTTATTTAACAGTAGTTGTTTTGAGTAAATACTAATTAAACAGCAAATGCTTTTATTTATTTATTTTTATTTACTTATTCGTATAGATATCAATATCAAATATTGCTTTTAATTGATTTCTATTTATTTTATTCATATGCAATCATTATTTTCTATTATAGATTTTATCCATGAAATCTGTTACATTTCCCATTTCAGCATTTTCTTAAAAATTAAATACTTCACTTGCCTCAAAATCTTTATGAAAATATTTCGACAATGCTTTGTCTATAACTTTGTTACTTAGATCTTGTATTCTGTTTTACTTTATGTATTTAAATGATGGTATAATTATACATTCTGAATTCTTTAATGTCAAATCACATTTTTTAGATTTCAAATACATATCTCTATGCTATTTGTATATAATATAAAAAATGAATCTTGTGTATTAATATATTATCTGCCATCTTTCTAATAATCTCACAAACTATAAATGTTGTAAAATATTCATATTCCATTATGATATTCACTATTCTATATTAACTTTTACTTTTAATTTGTTGTATTTTAATTTTGAGTTCTGTATTATATTTTATGTTGTTTGGTTTGCACCTTATGGAATAAGTGCATTTGTGTATTTAAATATATATAATATAAAAAAGTAATTAAATTTTAAAAGTATTTGTAGCATTTGTTTAATTTAGACATTTCATGATTTAAATGCCTTAAAAAAAATTGCAGATTATTTTTGATGTGTTACAGCCTTTTATGGTTTGAATTCATTGAATATTTTATAAACAATATTGTATATTAATGTGAACAAAAAATCTGAAGCAATTAAGATCAATAGATTTTTATCATATTTCTTAAAATAATAATAATAATAATAATAATAAAAGATTTTCTTGCAATAGTGCAGATATATGCATTTGTCCTAGTTAAACTTTACATATGTACATTCGTTATACAGAATATTATTTCCTATTCAAAAATAATTTATTTTGAATTCGTAAATGTTAACTTCACCAACTATTCCTGCAGAAAGTTTTTGGTGTTGATGAAGCTTGTCGCAGAAAGCATAATAAATTTCTGCCACAGGGACCATAAGGATCTCAACCAAATCTATTAGTGAACTTTATCCGCCATTTAAAACAGAGTGGCAGATATTTTAAACTAAGCGGAGTCACTTGAAATCAGGCAGGCACTTGAAAATTTCTAATCATGATAACTTCCAAAATAATCTGGTGTGTCACTCACACGACTTTCTCTTACCCTGAAATTTAATACTATAAATACAGGTTGCATAGTAAAAGGTAAGATAACGAGTACTGTTATGTAAACCTGTATTGAGCAATTCATATTAGGCTTCTGAAGAGTTTTATATGATAATTAGTTCTGTGTGAGGGGGGCTACTGCCCCCCTCAACCCCCCGTTTCATTATTGCACCTATATTTATATAGAATTTAATTCGGTTATTAAAAAATAATTCTGTTTTTTTTTAATTATTTATTAAAATTATTATTTAAAAAAATATATCTTTTATGATAATGCAGACGATTTTCATATTAGAGAAGTAGTATAACACCAAATATCCAAAAAAAGTCCATTTTATTCTCAATATTTAAAAAGAAGAAAAAAAAAAAAAAAAAACGATTTTTTTTTCTAAGTTTTTT
Source organism: Salticus scenicus (assembly GCA_963930645.1). Classification (NCBI taxonomy): domain Eukaryota; kingdom Metazoa; phylum Arthropoda; class Arachnida; order Araneae; family Salticidae; genus Salticus; species Salticus scenicus. Next base: position 308,806,339 of record OZ005649.1, read on the forward strand.
TTCTCTAAAAGTAAAAAATATCGATAACTTTGTTTTAAATTATCGCAGATCGATAGTTCAACATTCTTTTTAATGGTATTGGCGAGCTCTTTTGAAAGATACCCATCATGAAAATTTACTCCCCTCGAGAGGGGACTTCCCGAGCTCCTACATACACAAAATTATTTTTCTCAGTTAACTACCTCTATTACATAAAAATATATATTCGTTTCATCTGGTTTGGTGCAGTCTATCGATGTTAAACTCTACTTACCTGCAATTTCTCCCATAGACGTAATGTATTAGAATTATCTTGATTGTCCCTGTACACGAACCATTTGCTTGATCTTAGCGAAAAGCTTACTGTAGCATCCCTATATGATACACATTTAGAATAACAAGTTTGAACTTTCTGCCATAATTTGTTTTTGAGATATGATTTGAGACACACACACAGACACACAGACATACACACAGACTATTTGCTAAAAACATGATTTTCGTATTCAGGGCACCTCAAAACGTGTAAATATAACAAAATCTCGCGTTCGAAAATTTGACCCCAAAACAATACTTTCTCTACTTTATGGGTAAGAGAAAGTAAAAATGCTCCAAATCAAACTAAATTTGGACAGCGAATTTATCTTATAATCTTGCATGAGTTTTCACCAAGGTGTTCGGCCGTTTTGCTTTCAAGTGGATACTACTTGAAAAATTCATATTTACATTGTAAAAAGCGTATTTAAGAGCAGATTTCATTGAATTTTGTTGTATACATAGACCTTACAAGGTTCTCAACTAAATTTAATAATTAATTTTATCCACCATTTTTAACAAAGAGATGTTATAAATTATGCGGGACAACTTGAAATCAAGCTACCACTTGAAAATTTATAATCATGATATATATATATATTTTTTTTTTTTTTTTTAATTCTCATTTAATTCGAACCAAAGTTGGACAGTGAAAAATATCTTGGATGAATTCACTGGGCAGCATGTTCTGACATTTTGTTTTAGACTTGCGGCTACTTGAAATCAGAGTGTCACTTGAAAATCTGCCATCACGATAACCTTTAAAATGCTAAAGTGATTCAAATCAAAGTTGGGTAATGAACTTGCGGTTCAAATATCTGGGATAAGTTCACTTGGTAACTTGCCATTTTATTTCCAAGTGGCAGCCATTTGAAAATTTGTGATTATGACAAGTTTTGTAATACTGAATCAATTCGTATCAAATTTGGGTAGTAAATTTATCATTCAAATATCTCAGGTAAGTTCTCGGGGTAAGTTCACTCTGCTTTTATGTTTCCAATTGGTGGCCACTTGAAATCACGATACCATTTGAAAATTTCTTATTAGGATAATTTTTGAAATACTCAACCAATTTGAACCAAAGTTGGATAGTAATCTTACCACACGAATATCTTGGAGAATTTCGCTGGGCAAGTGGCAAGTTACTCCGCCATTTTATTTTCAAATTGCAACTTTTTAGACTGCCACTTGAAAATTTGTCATAACGATAACTTTTGAAATACTGCACTGATTCGAACCAATGTTGTATAGTGAACTTATGCTTCAAATATCTCAGATGAATTTGCTGGGCAACTTGTTCCGTCATATTGTTTTAAGTGGTGGCCACTTGAAAATTCGTTATCACAATATCTTTTGAAATACTTAATTAATTTAAACAAAAATTGAAAATCGAAAATTTTTCAACTTTGTATTTATCCCTCAAATATCTATGATTTCGGTGGGCAAGTTTCTCCGTAATTTTGTTTCCATGTTGGGCCACTTGAATGCTGCCATTTGAGAGGTTGTTATCGAGATAACTTTTGAAATTCTTAATTAATTCAAATCAAAGTTGAGAAATGAATTTATCATTCAAATATCTATGATTTCAGTGGGTAAATTTCTCCGCAATGTTATTTCCAATTCGTAGTCACTTGAACGCTGTCACTTGAGAAATTATTATCATGAAAATTTTGAAATGCTGAATGTATTCAAACCAAAGTTGGACAGTGGACTTATCTTGCAAATATCTTGGATTAGTTCACTCAGCATCTTGCTCCGCCATTTTGATCCATGTGGTGGACACTTAAATAGTCAACATGATAACTTTTGAAATTTTGAATTAATTCGAACTAAATATGGACAGTAGGCTTATCTCACAAACGCATTTGATATATTTGTTTGCCAACCTGGCCCAACCTCTTGTTTACACATGCCAGCAACTTGCAAGTTTTAAATTTACATAAAAAGATATTTATGAACCGATTTGCTTAAAACTCCATATGTACGTAGCCCGCATATATATTTTTATCAAGTCCATTAATAACTTGTAGCAGCCATTTTGTTTCAAATGGCGGCTACTTCATAAGAAAAAAGAAATCACCCTACCCTTCCAAATGTGCCAGAAATACTTTTTTTTTTTTTTTTTTTTTTTTTTTTTTTTTAATCAGACATAAAAAAATAAATAATTTTTCTTTTATGTTGGGAAGTCTTACTTGTTATATCTATTTTAAAGTAAATCCAATTTTTGTGCCAGATGTTTCAATCAGCCGAAAAAGTATTAACTGCGAACGCAAACTTTCTTGAAGATGAATATACGTCCGATTAATTATTCACCGCAAAAACACCTAACTCAAAACTTTCATCAAAATCGTTATGTCCATTCCCGAAAAACCCAATTTCTGTTATTATTTGAAACAATGTGTTAAGAGGTTAAGAGCAAAATAAATTTTTCCTCAACATCAGTGTACAATAAATTTTACATCACAGAAAACATTTAACCACAAATTTTCATTAAATCATTTTTGAGAAAATCCGAATATTTCTCAGATTTATTACCGACGACAGGGATTGTAGGCTCCGCCTTTTTTTTAAGGACTCTTTGGTAAATGAGAAATTTATGCCTTTTTTGTTTCCACTATTTTGATACAATAATTTCTATATTGTTTAATCTTGACATATGACTAATAAAAATACAACAAAGATCTCTCTACAAAAAAAAATGAGGTAAAAGATGCAAAAATTTGTCAAATTGTTCTGAAAAAATCTACGGAGACTACGAACCCTGCGACGAAAAAAGGAAAAACAATGAATGCTAATTTTTCAAAAGACGTAAAGAATTTCATCCGATTTAGCATTTTAGAAAACTTGAACCCAAACATACATCAAAATCGCAGGGAAGGAACACGGACGCAGAATTTATACTGGTATTCTTTTAAGAAATTTCTTTAACTTATAATATCGTTCATTTAAGAAGTAGAAAATTTTCTTACATTGATAGTGGTATGAATTCTGCGCCCGTGTTCCATCCCTGAAATCATTATATATATATTTATGAGTTATCGAATTTCTGCAGTGTTGCAAACGGCATCTGAAGATTTAACAGCAACCTCGAATTATCCTGGAAATAAAAATATGTCCAGTCGAATTTTCAGAACAAAAATTTTAAACACAAAACTCACATCGAAATCGTTAGAAATATTTCTGAATAAATCCAATTTCAACCATTTTTTTATATTGCCGGATGAAGAGTTAACAGTGAACTCAATATTTACTTAAAATAAAGATAACAGGATGGAACACTGACAATCATGCACTGTAAAATGTTGTGTAACTTTACTCAACAATGTTGAGGCAGCTTACTTGTCATAACTATGCTGAGAAACTTTACCAACTATAGTTCCGTAATCTTTTCAGACAGGGAAGAAAAGTTACACACTCGCAAAGGGTAACTTTACACAAGTTTTTTGTGTAACATATTCAGAACAGTAGATAACGTTCCACTCTCGCAAACGGTAACTTTACACATCATTGTATTGTTACGTATGCATATTAAAAGGTAAGGTTCCACTCTCACAAACTGTAACTTTACACAACATTGTACTGTAACGTATGCACATTAAAAGGTAAGGTTCCACTCTCACAAACGGTAATTTTACGCAGTATGATTGTGTAAAGTAAGCAGATCAAAAGATAAGGTTCCACACTTGCAAACGATAACTTTACACAATATTGTTGTGTATTGTATGCTGATCAGTAGGTAAGATTTTACACTGACAGACAGTAACTTTACACAACAATGTTGTGTAAAGTATGCAGATTAGTACACTGTAAAAAAATAACAGTTATCTGCTGCAAGAAACTCTCTGTGATTGGAGAAAATAAGTTCAAACATCGTAATTTTGCAGCTGGTAATAGTTATTTTATTACAGTGTAGGTAAGATTCCAATTTGGCAAACTGGAACTTTACACAACATTGTTGTGTAACGTATGCAGATAAATAGGTAAGGTTCCTCTCTCGCAATTGGTAACTTTACACAACATTGTTGTGTAAAGTTTGGAGATCAGTAGGTAAGGTTTCACTCTGCAAACAGTAACTCTGCATACGTTATTCTATATCTTACTCTGCATACGTTACTCTGTTAACATATGCGTTACTCTATATGTTACTCTGCATAAGTTACACAACAGTGTTGTGTAACGTATGCAGATTAGTACACTGTAAAAAAATAACTATTACCAGCTGCAAGAAACTCTCTGTGATTGGAGAAAATAATTATATTCTCCAATCACAGAGAGTTTCTTGCAGATGGTAATAGTTATTTTTTTACAGTGTGTAGGCAAGATTCCATTTTAGCAAACGGTAACTTTAAACAATATTATTGTGTAACATGTGCAGATCACACTGTAAAAAAATAACTATCACCAGCTGCAAGAAACTCTCTGTGATTGGAGAAAATAATTATTTTCTCCAATCACAGAGAGTTTCTTGCAGCTGGTAATAATTATTTGTTTACAGTGCACAAGGTAAGGTTCCTCTCTCGCAAAAATTAACTTTACACAACATTGTATTGTATTGTAACGTAGGAAGACCAATTGCTAGGATATCACTATTAAAAACGGTAAATTCATGTAATGATGTTATGAGACCTAGGCAGATCAATGTGATTGGGGACTTAATACAAGTTTGTTGTATAATGTATACAGATCATTAATTAGAGTTTCACATTTAGTTCGTCAATTTTACACAACTTTGTTATTTAAAGTATGCAGGCGAATAAGAAATATTTTAATCTAGTGATCTATTACTATACTTAAATTTGCTCCGATATACAAATCAGTAGGTAAAGTCCCTCCTTTCATTCAGTGACTTTATACAATTTTATTGTGTTCTGTTGGTCACTAAGTTTTATTTTGGAAATATTTAAAAATTATCCTTTACAAAAAGCTTTTATAATTATTTTTAAATGCTGGTGGACGCCATAAATGTTTAGAATATTACCGTGTTACAGTTATAAAGATTTGCATACATTTGAATTAAATGTATAACTATATTAAAATTTCTCAAAAATTATTTAAATAAAAAAAAAAATCTTTTTTTTTTTTTAATTAAATTTTTAATGCAAAATTAGTATTTATTTTTCACTTCAATTTTACATTATTATAGTTTAATTACGTATTTCAAACATGTTTGGGTTATGCATTATGAATTCATTGATTAATTACTTTTTTAAAATTATTTCTGTTTCAATACAGAAATTTCATACAAATTTTGGCATTCAAACAAATATTTTAAAATTTTATCAATCTATCGACAAAGTAATACCCAAATTTGTTTAAATATGCTGTTTAACTATAACAGTGTAGAATTTTAAAACTAGTTTCCACGCAGAATTTTTTTTTTTTTTTTTTTTTCAGAAGTTTTTAGCTATTTTTGATAATTGCATTATGAATATTTAATTTCTTAATTGTGAAAACCAGAAATTATAAATATGTATATATATATATATATATAATGTGCATCATCTCGTAAAAAAAAAAAAAAAAAAAAAATGGACATATTGCCAAATACATTCATATTTTTATGATCATTTAAAGAAATACATAATAATTCGCCAAAAAAAAAAAAAAAAAAATGGACATATTGCCAAATACATTCATATTTTTATGATCATTTAAAGAAATACATAATTCGCAAAAAAAAAAAAAAGAAAAAAAAGAAAAAAAAGAAAAAAAAAAACTTAAAAATTCCAATTTTTTATGCAATAATTTAATGATGTTTAATTATAATTAGTATTCCTGCTGGCATGGTGACAAAGCGACAGTTGTTACCCAGTTGCTAACAAATTTCGCCTATATGACTCATATGGAAGGCAAATTTATCTGCTAAAATATCTTTGTTAAAATCTATTTCGATTTTAATAAGCTTCTAACAGTAATTTTCGATGCTTGTATGGTATAAATCATTAATGTCTTTATGGTCGATTTGAAGATTTTCTCTGCATTCGCATTTCTGTTACTGGATACGATAGATTGTTGCTAAATTAAATTCTTACGATGCTGTTGAATAACAGGTTCATTGTATTACAACATTTATTTAATTTCTATAAATTTCTTTTAAATTAGAATTTCATGTCACCATCAAAATGTTTTTTGGCTTTGTTTTTAAGAGAGAGAGAAGACTATTCATTTTACAAGGTTATGCAGTTTGTGTTGACGATGAAATCACTATATTACATTTTCTTTCGTACTGAGTGACTACATTTTTCCCTCATGAAGGGTCATGCTTATTTATTTCGATGCGACACAACTACTGTTTATCAGTTTCTGTGCATTGCCAGCTTTATGTACACTTTATTGCAAGTTGTAAAAATTTGTATTGCTTAATTTATATTTTTTAATTTAAATTTTAAAAATTTAAAGGAAATATTAATAAAATAGAAACTCCCAAAAAGCTTTATTCTGCCATTAATTTAAAGCAACTTTAGAAGCACAAAAATGATAATGGTTAATTCAGTGTATTAAAATACAGATGAAACAATTCTACATATAAATTATATAAAGCATGCTTTTTGGAAATTTTTTCAATTGTCAAGTTGCTTGAAACTGGTAACTTGTTTACTTTTTGTAATAAATTTTAAATAAAGAAATGTGAAAGAGTGGTGATGTAACTTAGAGATGGTAAAAGATAAAAGCTAAAACGTTAACAGGTTAATTCTGAAAAACTTAATATCTCTTATGTCAAAAGTAACTGAAATTTATAGTAGAGTACTACCAGACTAAAAAAAAATATAAATACAGCTGCAAAGAAACTAAACCAATAAGAATACATTTTGTTTTCAAACTTTATTAAACATTTGATGCAAATTAACCCTTTTCCCGGAACATGTTTTCCTCATGCTCTATCTCACAGACCGCTTTTTCAGAAAAAGGTATTGAATGTATTTGGCGAAATTTTGTGGCGATAAATTATGACTTCTAGCAGCCATAAATTTACTTTCTCAATCATGACGTATCATAGGGGCGACAGGGTATATTACATGGTTGATTGGATTTAATGTCACATTAGTACTGCACAATGAGTTAAATTGGGTAGAAATGATAGCTACCGATAAAATATACCTCTCAAAGGACAGATAACTCCTCAAGAAAACTCCTTTCAATGACTGGCTTGTGAATGAATTGGCTTTGGAAGATTTCCTACAAATAACTCTTCTTTGCCTTCAATGACTTACTACTTAAACATATCTGACGACTGGAAAAAACATTGAATAAATCATCGCAACAAAATTTTACCTAAAATACTTTCCAATCCAATTCGAACACTAAAAACTCGCCGAAAACCATAATTCTGTTAGAAACTCACAACTTCCCTAAAACTCGTAACTCCATCCGCAATTTTCTTCATAGCACTCTAATTCTACCTAATACCAACAAAACCAATCGAATTTAAACTTTCAGAAAGAATTCTCAATTACTGACATTTCTACGTAACGCGTCTGTTAGCGCTCAAAAAATGAGATTCCTAAAATTCTAATAACATTTTACGAGTTTCTCCGCTCCCTGCACACTGCCAACCCTCGAAGGTTGGCTTCCCTTGTTTGAGCCGGTTTTACGTTGCACTATTGCCCCGCTGTGGACAATTAGCGACGGTTCGGGACTCACCCCTAAGGGTTGCTCTGAGACATGTCATCCTCTAAAGATTGAGTGTATTTTACGTTGCACTAGTGCTTCAGTTAGACACCCTTGGCGTCTTGGACATTTGCCGCTACTCTTTTCTAGGAATATGCATCCGCAAGTCCCTACGCTAAGCCTAACCTTTACCGATGTTCCGGTATAAGGGTTAAATATGTAAAATAAAAATGTGTACTTTCAAAGTCAATATTAAATACATGAGAGATTCTAGAACTTTCTAAATTTTTATTGAAAAATGATGCAGTAACATTTTTTATTAACAAAATGCGTTTCTCCTGCATTAAAATAAAAATGAAGCTTTTTCACAAATTATTAAACTATCAAAAGTTAAAAAAAAAAAGAAAAAAAAAAAAAGTAATAAATGCAGTTAAGAAGTATATAAGTAATTAAATGATGACATGAATTAATGCTTAAAAATAAGGCTCATCTCTGTCCTAAAGAGTAGGGTTGTCCCTGTCGGTATTGAAGAACTTAATTGATTCATTAATTCATTTACATTAAGTTTTGATACCACGTCAATTTTTGTGTCCATTGCAATTTTCAGAGTCTGCCATAGGTTTTTCTGTCACCTCAAAATGAAAAATATATAATTAAAAGTAGTATTAACAATTTCTTTTAATAATTAAAAAAAAAAAAAAAAAGTTAATTTTAGAGGTTTTTTTTTTTTTTTTTTTTTTTTTTTTTTGGGGGGGGGGGGGATTAATACTGATAGACTGCCCGAAGATCCTAGTTCTGAGATGGTGTGCTCAGTAACAACACGTGAGATCGGATTGAGGTTAAATTTATCAAATTCAACAGTTTATGACCACCTGAAAGGCCTGGGATTATCCTCGAAGCTCGATGTATGGGTTCCCCATGTTCTCACAGAGAGAAATCTGTGTCGCCGTCTGCGATTCGCTTCTCAAACGTCACGAAAATGATCCGTTTTTGAAGCGCATCATCACTGGGGACGAAAAATGGGTTGTATACAACAGCGTCAAACGCAAGAGGTCATGGAGCAAAAAAGATGAACCGACTCAAACCATTTCCAAAGCCGATATTCACCAAAAAAAGGTGATGCTGTCTGTTTGGTGGGATTTTAAAGGAATCGGTTTTTTTTTTTTTTTTTTTTTTTTTTTTTTTGAGCTTTTACCGGATAACACAACGATTAATTCGGAAGTCTAGTGTCATCAGCTGGACAAACTAAATGATGCACTTCAACAGAAAAGGCCAGAACTAATCAACAGGAAAGGTATAGTGTTTCACCAAGACAACGCGAGATTTCACACAAGTTTGGTCACTCGCCAAAAGCTTTTACAGCTTGAATGGGATATAATGCCACACCCACCATATTCTCCAGACCTGGCACCATCGGATTATTATTTGTTCCGGTCACACCAAAATTTTTTTAGATGGTAAAACCTTCACCTCAAATGAGGAGGTCAAAAACCACCTCGATCAGTTTTTTGCCAGCAAAGACCAAAAATTTTATGAGCGTGGAATTATGCTACTACCAGAAAGATGGCAAAAGGTGTTGGACCAGAACGGCCAATATATAATTTAATAAAGTATTTGTTTATTATACGAAAACTGTCTTTCATTTCCACAAAAAAAAAAAAAAAAAAAAAAAAAAAAAAAAAAACTTTCCGAACAACCCAATACATTTATAAATTTTTATTATAGAAAAGTAATTTTTCTGCATTTTGTAAACTTGCTATTTTAATGCTAGTGACTTTGAAATAATAAAATAAATAATTTATTTTATTAATTTCGGTTTATAATTTCTTTTTATATATATATGTTAATTCAATATTGATGAATTTATTAAAGAGAAATTATTTTATGAATTTAAATATCTATTTATGTTAAGTAATTTTATTTTACGAATGTATTTCTCTGTATATGAATGCTATACATACATACATTATGCAATTTTAATGCACAACTACATACTTTGAGCACTAAGGTTGGAAGCAGCTTGAAAATGGGGTCTAATATGTCATGTATTTGGTCCTTTCAATGACCGCTTATAAAATAACGTTTTGATAAGATTCTCAATATATATATATAAAATAAAGATGATCTATTAAGCATAGTAGAAGTCAAGCAACAGATACAAGATCACTGAAACACCAATGACCAATAAGATTAGAAAAAAAAAGAAAAATATCAGTGGATGAAATACACTAAAGTAAAGAAACCAGATCTATTAATTAACAGCCTGCAAAACAAACGAATCAATAAAGTAACACAACAAATCTTAACTTAAAACCATACTCTTATCAAAATTAATAAAAAAACAATCCAAGAAACACAAGATAGGAAGGAAGGGCGCAGGCGGCAAGACTTGTGACTTGCCTGTGGGGTTAAACAAGTTTCACGCCGGCAACACTCCCCCAGCCTGCCACGACCAGAACAGGAACCATATGGATTTAAAAAAGCAAAATTTCAAAGCAAATGAACAACAATGAAACCACGGAGCAACAATGAAATTCACCGATTGATCACATTGTGTTTAAGAGTATAATTAGAACATTAAATATAGTTGACAACTCAAAAAGGAAGAAACTGAAATTTTATTGGAAAAAGAACGTTTGCATAGTAATACAAAGCAAATGCAACAAGCCTTCTACTTTTATTTTATTTTATTTTATTTTTAATTTAATTTCACAAACCCACCCAACCATCCAGCCTTATAACCCCACCCCACCTCCGTAATCAAACATCTGCCCACCCAACCGCCACCTTTTTTATTGTCTTTTATTATTTTATAATTTTTTTGTTGATATACATAAAAGTGTACACAGTTTTTTTTTTTTTTTGTACTGACAGAGACATGGTTAAGGATATAAAATAGAAAATACAAAGTTTTTAGGAAAACCCATTTTAGCAGTGGCTGTGATCAGTTTATTAATATTCCTGTTTTTAAACTTTGCAGTGCATAAATTATGAATTCGAAATAAATGGTTAATGATGATGTTTCTAAATACCGAAAGATGCAGACATGAATTAAAATGTGTAAATAAGTTTACTTTAAAACTAAAATATTGCCGTTTCTCATAGATATCTGTGTAAATTTTATTGCCATCGATGATTATTTTGAGATCTAAAAAGTTAATTGATTGATTAGTTTGAGTATTTTGAGTTAGCTTTAAATTAGGTGGATAATTGAAAGAAAAGCCATTTTGTGAGTGCTTGTTGATATAAAATACAATAATATCATCGATGTAACGATAAAATCGAACATCATCATTGCAAATTTGCTTTTCATAATAATAAAGATAGAGATCTGCCAAAATACTGGAGCTACAACCTCCTTGTGGGATGCCTAATTGTTGCAAATAGATATCGTTGTTGTGGAAGATATAATTATTATGGATAATAAAGTTAAGAAGTGTTTTAAATTTTTCTGCTTTAAAATTGTGAGGAAGATTAATTTGAGCTTTATATTCTTGAAAAAGACTGTAAATGATATTACTAAGATCTGATAACTCAATATTATTGAAAAGATCTTGAAAGTCAAAAGTCATAATATTGTCTATTGAATCGAGCGATTTGATGTATTGAATTAATTGAAAGCTATTTTTACGACAGTGTAAATTATCAACTTTGCAAGTACAATTGTAAATTTGTTTTAGAATATCCAGTAGAGCTTTATTAGCATTGTTGTTATAAGTGTTACACCCAACAGTGACAGTGCGAAATTTAATTGGAGAATTGTGAAACTTAGGTATGAGAACTATATAAGGATAATTAAAGTTATTCAAGGGAAGTTGAAGTAGTTTATAGTAATTATAAATTTTTCGGTTATTAATAAGGTTATTATTAGTTCAGCTGAAGATGTTACTATTAGTGACTGAAGAGTTTAAAATAGAGAGATAGTAGGATTTACAAATAATGGCATAATTATTAGGTGATTTGTCAACATAAGTGATCACAAAGTCATCCTGTAGTGATTTGATTGAGTTAAGAAGTACAGATGTTTTAAATAACACCAGATTTGAAGAATTGAAATTTTAGAGAACAGCACGAAAATCTCCGAACGACTAGGCCAACGAGCGTGACCTGGGATCGAACCCGACACCTCACGTCTACCAGCTTTGAGCATTCTTTGGAAAACACGTATTGTAGAATTTTAACATTCATTAGTTTTGCACTGAAAGTAAACATTTAACATTTTTTTATGCGGCATTTTTTTTTTCTTTTCTTTTCTTGTTAAAAAAGATTTTTTCCCT